>KB294417.1:302533-398546 GCA_000328365.1 Capitella teleta | reverse complement strand
AGCTTCTTCAACATCTTCACAGTCATCTTCAATTTCTTCCTCCTCTTCTTCTTTCTCTTCAATTGGTTCCGGTTTGTGCCTGAATGGTGATCCCTCGATTTCATAGCCACCAACCGGAGCCATGGAAGGTAAAACTCTGGAGAGGATCTTCGAGCACAACTGGAGAGAATTCTTCATCTCAGAATCTCTGAGGTTTATGCATGACACGCACAGCGACTGAGTGATGGTTCTAAGAAGTTCCGGAAGGTACTCAGTCTGCGTTTCCGTGTACACTTCCTGAGAAATAGAGGATAAAAATGAAATTCTAAAAAGGATAAAATAATGAACACTGACCAAGGACACTTTATCCAAGAGGAAGTCAACCAAAATACACAATTCATTGATGCAGATATTTTTTTCTTCAGTGTAACATTTCGCCTTTCTGCTGGTCCCAGCTTCTTGGCAGGCTAGCTCAAAAGTCCGCCCGATGAAGTCCCACATGTAGTGAGGTTCAAACGCTCCAAAGAGAAGGTTTGCCGTTTTGACGACCTCCACTAGCATGAGTCGATCTTCTCGTCTTGTTTTCCCATCTTTCTTACGTCCGAGAGACGTCACAGAAGCATCACCATTTTGTACTGTGCTGCTGGAGAGAACAGCGCACTCGCGGTACATGCAGCGGAACACGTCAATCATGATATCCTCGAGGACGCTGCAGCCAACCTCAGCGCGATCAAGCAGACTGATGAGGATGCGGAAAGGACGGAGGTGGCCGAGAGGCTTGCCTCCACTGGGGATGGCAGATTCACGCGTCTCATTGATGCAGATCTTGATTCCGGCAACGAGAATCTCGCGAGAGAAGAAAAAGAAGTAATCCATCTCAGGCTCACTGCATGTGCTGATGGTGTCAGCGCGCGACTCTGACTGCCGAGTCTCCTTCAAGGATGCCTTGCTCTCTGGGTAAACCACGCCCTGGACGGCCCCACAATTAGAAACAAAAGATAGCGACAAAGAAGCACTTACTGGGAGAGGGTTTCCACCTGAATCAGTGCCGAGCAGCCAGGCGTAGAGACGTCGGTTGAGAGACATGTCCCGTCGTAAGACCACTTTGACAGCAGCTGAGCACAGCTTGATCATATCCGGTCGTGTGAGTTGTGAATTGTGCATAGGGAACGCCACCAAGAGCAACTCCAAGGCACTACGCTGCACCAGCACTGATTGGTCCTGCATGGAGAGCACCAGCGCCTCCACAAGCAGGTCGACATTGCTACCCATGAAGTGGATCTGATCTTCCATGCTCTGCTTGCGACTGAAGTGCAAAAGAACGTAGTTGATGGCAGCCAAGCGCACAGCTGAACTGGAAAGCACACATTCCCAGACACAGGCATAGAAATATGTCGGTTCAGCTGCTTCACAGAACTCTTCAAGAAGAGCCACGGTTCTGAGGAATTTGACTGATATATTCAAGTAGCAAAAACACTACAACAGAACTGACCGATCAAAGGATTCTGAGCCCTCTTCCAGTCCTGGCAGCAAGCCAAGAAGCAGACCAGAGAGCGCTGGTTTGATGTGCTTTCCTAGAGGAACAAAGTGTGTTTCATAAAGCAGCAGCAACGCTGGCTTCACGTTCAACGCCGCATGCGCCAAGAGAGGGAAGAGACCTGCAAATACATCACAACTAAATGGTGATTCTTGAGTTCCTCCTTAACACTCACCAGCGCTGTAAGTGAAGAGGTCCGAAGCCAATCTTGGCGTGCCAATGCATTTGAAGATTATGTCATAGGTTTCGAGAGCCTTTAAATGCACTCCACTGGGAAGTGCAGGGTGCAGGCATTGTGCCAGACGCTTGCCTATTGTCACCCTTTTCGGAATCACTGGGTACTTAACGTGAGCTGAGAGAACCTGCAACACAAAACGGAAATTGGTTTTTCATTTTTCAATTACACTTGGGAATTTTAATTGGGAGTTCAGGCACCCGGAGCTGATTTAATACAGGCAGCCATCATTAATCTGACTCCCTTAATAATCGACTTGATGCTCAGGGACGGATCTGTCACAATTCTAATTGGACTTATTAATCCGATTCCCTTAATTTTCGACTCGGACTTCAATTTTTGGCGACCAAATTAAGGTTTTCCTTAATAATCCGCCATGTCAGCTTCCTCCTTTGATGTTCAAAGTACAGAAATCGCGATCACTGAAAAGTTATTGTCCAGAATAAAAGGACTGTCTGCGTTATATTTGTTTTGGCCCTAAAACGTGCGAGGTGTGAACACATGAATTAAAGGGCATCACACTCTGATCGTTTGATTGGCTGATCTTGATGAGCAGGAGCAGTAGGGACTGTTTAGCATTGCGTAAACTGTCACTGCCTGAAATCTCCTAATATTAATCATTCATCAATTGCTTCAATATAATTTAATTATAATGAAAATTTGTCAAAAAAGTTCACAATCTAATATTATTTCTCTTCGCTTCACTTGATCAACATTGGAAAACCACTCTGTACAATGTTGATTTAATTTTTGTGGTTGAACTACACCCCAAAGTGACCCCATAGAGATCCTGGCTGAGGCAAATTGGTTAATCCGACTCCCTCATTAATCCAACTAGCCATATACTCTGGCTGATCCCGATCGCCCGTGGATATACAGAGTGGGCCAAAAGTAGCCTATCTATTTAATCTTAAAAACAAAACTCTAAAATTTGCTCAAATGAATGAATTATTCCAAAAAATAACTATCTGGTATGGATTGATTATGTTATTCTGTGCCCATTGATGCAAAGAAATCAAGAATAATTTTTGACTACTTTTGGCCCACTCTGTATATTTATGCGGCATTTGATAGGCCTATAATCAGACCAGAAGCTGGTTGGATGAATGAGGTTTGACTGTACCATGCATTATGATCTACGTTATGCAAAAAAATCCTTCACAGTTCTGAATTCCGAGATGAAAAAATGAAAAAATAAAAATCTTACGACCCATATATTACATAATTATACATAATTACATTAAAATTGTGTTCAGCTACAAGTTCAATGCAAGAAATTTTTTGTGAAAAAAGTTATACATGTTTCCAAATTTAAATTATACAGGTGAATGACGAGGATCATTCTTATATTTCCGTACATCACTATTAATTTGTCAATAATTAGTATTATATGAATAGAGATTGCAGTATCGCAAAGCCAATTTAGCTGAATACTAATATAAAAGGCTTTTACAGAAAGCCTTTCACCTGAATCCAGTGAATAAAATTATATGATGGTGCATTGAGCTTTTTAAAATATTGCAATTAACAATGCATTATAGGGTTTGGATAAGTGTAATTATTCGATTTATTACATTAATTAATAATCGTTTCAAGTCCAAAAACCTGGGATATCCCTCAATGAAAAATAATGCATCCAGTTTTCTGAAGCATATTATAAGGGAATTGGTTTCTGTTTAGGAAAGATCATAAAGGTTTGCAACAATCCAACATTGTAATATGCACAACAGATGCCGCAGCATGAAGGTCATTGTTAAGCATCATAACAGCGACCTGGGGGAGGAGGGGGGTGGGTGCAGGGGCCCACAAGCCACATTAAAAACCAAGCCCATCCACTGAAACAAGGTGCGGTGCAAATTGCAATGAAAAAATATCTAAATTAATTTCCAAAAGGAACAGTCTATGAGAACTGAGTGCACAATAAAAGATAATGTTGTTAATTTAATAGGAATAAAGGTTTCAGATGCTAATGCGTTTCATGTACATTAAAGCAATTAATATATGGGCTCCATAAATACAACCCATTAAACAAATGGTTCAGGCTGTACCAGTGTACAATACTGCATAGTTAGTAAATCTTTCACCCACCTTATTAAGTTTTCCCAGAGCAGCAATCAGATCGGCCCATTCGCTCGTGGACTCGAAATTACGGAGCGTCTTCTCCACCTGAGCAATGTACGCGCGGTACTTGGAATCCGCAAGCAGCTCACACTCCTCAAGATTCATGTTCATCTTGTAGCGCAGACGAGCATCTCTACGATCCGAAGACGGAGATCCTGAAAAACGGTTAGGAGACGGAGATCTCATCATGATCAGACTGTGGTCATTATGTTGCAGCCTACAGAAGCTATCATGCGACCACACTGGCGTGCACTTCGCTTATGGAAGAAGCCCTCATTGCAGTAACGTACACCACACCAGCATAATTATGCATCAGTGCTATTTAAATACCAAAGCAATGAGATATTGACAGCAGAATACCATACTATTCTGAGACTATGACTTGTGTATAATGAAGAATTATGTATTAAACAATTGCCAATCACCATGCCTACTGGGCATTTACATATTCAAACATTTCAATAGATAGACATGATGTATAGAATCACACAATAACTACATACAGTGTAGTGAACATGACAGTGAATAGAACTAAGTATTGATATTAAAGGAGGTACGGTAAGTGTGTGCTCGATTCACGAGAGCTGTCAACTGTGAACTTTTCAGAACCAAGAATTGATTATCAGAAACATGATTTTCCTATTTTGACTGATCACTGAATATGGTATGCGTGGACAAAATTCAGTATTTGTCGTTGCCAATTGTCGGGAAACAATGACAGTGAATGTGGAGAGTAAATGTATCAATATATTGTGAAAAATTCAATATAACATATCATAATCAGTAGTTCAGAAATGAATCAAATAATACAATTTAAGGGTATTCTGAATTGACACAGCCAACAGAACAGGGCTCTGGTTCAGTCATCAAACTATTGGTATTATTAATTAAATTGATTAGTGCAGAGTCCAAAACCAACACAAAGAATACTTGAAAATACCATAATTGCTTTTGAATTTAAAAACACATTAAATCATAATGCAACAATTAAAAGACAAATCATTGGTTATTCATGAATACAGATAAGGAGGTTTTATTGAGTTATCACCGCATGAATGAATTGGGTCAAATGCAAATGAGTTTGATCCCCGGTAGATGAATATCCATGGCAACAAAAGCACTACTTATGTGATCCATGCATTGCTCTTTTAATTTCCCAACAGAACTTTCTCAAAAAGAGCCAAAAAGAAAATTATTAACTCATAAAACACCCAGGTGTGCATCAGGAAATAAATGATAAGATTTCCTGGAATAAATGAATAACAACCCTATTAATTTTTAATTTTTTATGTTGTTGAGGGATGGACAAAGGAATGTATACTTTCATTTCATGACACAAATTACTTCTAGCCCATAAAATATTATTGACGTGTAGATCAGAAGATCAATGGGGCCTCTAAGACTAACAGAAAGTAGAGGGGGAGGAGTGTTAATTTGTGCCTCAGTGAATGGCTTCACAGCTCCTGATCACCAGGTATATAATGAGCCTATGACTCAATATCTTCTGGCTATGAGCTAGAGTGCCAAACAGTATTTACATGCACATCATGGAAATACTTAATTGCTGCCTTGAGGTTAAGTAAGTGCTTTAGATCCCATGCAGATGTATAACCATGCCTACTGGTCCAATGGTTATACATATTCATGATAATAGCACACTTGGAAGTTGTAATCCTCCATAGTTATCCTAATTATATTCTCAATAGAGTCCTTTTAGAGGCTACAAATGATGAACGAGGAGAGCAATTCAAGACTATTTGTGTCCATCTGTTGGGCAGTGCATTAGTTAAACTAGGTTAAAAGATTAGTTTAGAAATATGGGATAGACACAAAATATAGAATCAATTAAGTTCATAATTAGGTTAATGAGATGCGTGGCGATCTGTCTTGTGTAATGTTTTGCAATGATCATTAATTTAATTTAAGGCATCAGGCACAAAGTGAAATGTGGCTGACTAATAACAAAATGAGTTGCTTGTCACAGATTCTGAAACTTGCCAAACAGCACGAATGCAGAGCTGAATTCAACTTTTGTAATTTTTTTGTTCTTGGGCAGATTTAGATGCATAAAAACCTTAACTGTCAATTAAACCAATCCGTAAGTACATTATTAGGAATATTTTACTTCAAAAGCCGTGGTTTACAACAGCAACCAAGGTTAATCAATAGGACAATAGACCAATAATGGATGGGGATGTATTCAGAGAAAACTGATGTGCTCTCAGCCTCTACCTAACAGTACTGTGGGTGTAACCAAGACTACGGTAATACCTGCGTTAGCGACCACCTGTAGTCAGCGACCACCCTAAAATCCGCCCAACCACTTTAACACGTAAGTGACCCTGTATTCAGCGACCACCCTTAACGACTGGTCATTATTGGTCCCGATTGACACTTGACCCTGTGCTTAAATGTATCCAGGGTGCAACTTAGGTATGTTAAATTTACATTGATAGAATGTATACATCAATCTATCTACAAAAAAAAATCTGGCAATAATCATAAATTTATAATACATGATCATGATACTGTAAAGGGGTGAATTTCCACTGCAATTAAATCCTAACTGTGAAAAATAAATCCTAGGAAAATTGCATATAAAAGGGATAATAAATTGGGATGCACAGATATAGAAGTGTGATATCGGCCAACATGCCAAATTTTAAGGATATCCGAATCCAAAGAAATTGAGGTGTATTTTCAAACAGTATGCATATGAATCCATTATAGTGTCCATGTTAGCAGGGTGAAAAAAAAAACATGTGAAATGTTTAGCGCTGCAATATATTTCCTGCCATCCATTATCCAAAATATTCCAAATATACAAGATATTAAAGCCTGGATATCTGTTATTCGTTAATATGGGACATGTGACAATCAGTGAGCCGCAAATAAATGAAAGAATTTTGTGGTTAAGCTGTAGGCATGACCTAAATATGTCCCTTTATCCCAGTGTAGTGAACAGGTCATGATTCACAGGACAAGGTTATAGGCCTATAATGCCCTATATATGTGACCCCGCATATGGAAACGTGCACTAAGTCAGAGAATATTCCTGAGAAGCAAGCCTTGAGAGGTCAGATGGGTTCATAATGTTGATTTTCATGTTTTGATGGCAAAATAAAGAATAATATCTCCTCTTTCCTCACATACATGATACAAGAATCATGTCAGTTTGTGACCAATAAGTTCTTAAACTTTGTGTATAAATAAGCCTATTGGGCATTGGCTATTCAGCTATTGTATAGACAGTTGAATCATTTTTAATCTTTGCCAACCATTTACACACGAATTTCTCATCTTTGATTATACATGTGAGGTTAACTCGTAAACACACAGGGAGTCTTACCAGTGGGCTCTGGAATCTGGATACATGGAATGCCTATGCAGCCTTCTAGACAGTATATAATAATATCAAGGGAAGTCACTGATTTCTCAGAAGAACAATAACAAAGCCTCGGAAGCTACATTCTCCTCACGGGAGAGAGCTGAGGCTTCGGATCTGGCAAGATTATGAATAAATGAACCTATAGACACCAAAAACTCCGCACGCAGTGACTAATTAGTCATTAATTGCACAAAAATGCTTCCATTTCCAAAACGACTAGCAACGGGTACGATCGCTGCAGCATTCGACCTTCACCTTAACAAGCCGCTCAGTGATTGATCAATAATAGTCCAACTGAGAAATGCAATTGAAATTAATCAAAGCATTGACTCGATAGAGATCAGTCCAGCAGTACGATTCTATAAATTATTGGATGCATATAACAGTATTCAGATAATTTTATAGTTCGTAATACTGGTTATAAATTCTAAAGTTATTAGATAGATAACACAACATGTTGTGAGGTATATAAAACGATTCTAAACATATACACCAGAGGGCGCTGTGTGTGTCGTCTGCTAATTCCCGTCAAGTCAACTTACTTAAATGCAATGTGTCTTTCAACTCTAACTCCTTTTTCTAGCCTATTCCATGCTCAATTTGACTCTCAGAATAGCTTTTATTGTTCGAGAGACAATTACAGAGAGGATGTTTCACTCTAAAGCCAATCTGTTAAATTAAGAATGTATTCTGAGCTCTACACTTTTGCAGCTCCATTCCGGTTTTAAGGATTTTATTTCGACATTTAGCGAACGTGAGTTCGCTGCTTGCTGAAAATTTGCTGCGGTCCGACAAAATGGATGCATCGTACCCGTTGCTAGTTGTTTTGCAACTGATTGGATTTTTGGCCAATTAATTAGTAATTAGGCGTTGCCGTACGAGATTATTGGTGTCAATCGTTTCATTTATTGGTGATCTTGCCAGATCCGAAGTTTCGGCTCCCTCTTTTGAAGAGAAGATTGCTTTCGAGGCAAGCGTCCTCAGATTGGCACGAATCAGTGACTTCCCTTGATATTATATATATAGACAGAAAGCATTCACTGCATTGAGTTTTGTCCACATCTGCTCGCTCACTGGTAAGACCCCCTGTGCGTAAACAGGAGACCCATTGGGCTCGCTGTAGTATCATAAGTATGTCAGCTAATAGAATCTATACTATTAGTAGGCCCCTATTACTAGTAGTCTAAGGATTATATAGCTCCAGATGTACCCATCATTGGGGGGATGATTAATTATGATGACTAATTATCAATATAGAGGCTGGAACCGAGACTAAGGATTATAGATCGAATAAACAAATTGAATCACAGCATCATTTTAATACCTGCAGCGTATAGTGAAATCGTCACCTGAAATAGCTCTCTCTAAAATGTGACAAAGCGAGGCTAAGTCTCCAACATCGGAATCAGAGTTATATTTAGTTGTGACACTGACTCACTAAGGCAGAGACAGACGACATACGATGAAACGAAATGAATGGCGCCAAATGCCATCTGAAAGAAAAGAAAAAATGCCAACCATTCACGTATCAGTAAATTTATTCTATGGAGTATGGGCATGCATGTAATAACACTCTTTACCGGAGCAAATTGAAGGATTTTTGCCAAAAAAATGAGAAGCATCACAGCAGAATTGGGATTGGCACAACACAGATTGAACAGTTGTTCTATAATAGGAAAGAAAATACCCACTCTTCCCATCAAAAGGTAGCACTACATACCACTATTATTTGCATAATCATAACGTGTAATCATAACGTCAAAGAATTCGCACCAGTTTCCTTCTTAAATTCTAAACCATCTCTATTTCGAGGCCAATAATAAATACTCATCGCTTTTTCACGTACAAAGTAAAGTAACGTGACAAGAAGAAGAACAAAGGCGACAAAATATAAATATATGTGTATTATATACATGGTGCACATTAATATAAGAACAAGTACCCAAAACCTGGTCACATCTTTCTATATCTTGGTATAGCACTAAGATACAACTGTGTGTACATGCATGCACCAATCATCATATTTAAGGTAGATATCATCAATTTCGCCGATGGACTCAATATTCTTTGCAAACCTTCAAAGTATGTCCAGTCAATAAAGGGTTTGACCAGGACAAAATTGCAACAGAATTTATATTTAGTATACCCGATGCAGAATTGGTAGGTGCACAACATATCCAAAATTCGCTAAAATCCACGTTGCACAAAATACCTAAAATTGAGTGTGAAACCAGATCATGAGGTAAAAAGAGGTTTAGTCTGTTGATTAAAGGTATCATTTATGACATTGTAGAACCAATATTTACCACTGTCACAGTGGGGATACGGATGACGGAGAATGTCCGGCTTATCATTTGCATATCATTAACGGACGGGGAATTGTGCGGGTGAGACGGCAAATTGTGTGGAGTGGGACGGAGAACTATGCGGAATTTGAATAATTGCTCATTATTCGAGAAATCCTGCATTGTTTACAACAAATGATATGTGCAGATACCAACCAGCCCATCTGGCTATTACCCAGTATCAACCATGTAGCTGTGGGGTGCGCAGTTTTCAAACGTAAGCTCGCACAGTTTGACCACCCACCTCAGAATCGACCTTTCGACACACATTTTTGTTGATAGAAATTGATTACAATTACATAATGACCACGTCGAATTGATGTAATGTTTGATATATAGTGTCACCTGTCGTTTAGATGTGATTTACTGAAGTTTGACAGCTCATTGTAGAGAAAATGTAATTTTCTTGTCTGTAAAGACCCGTGAGACGGCGAATTGAGCCAGTGAGACGGCGAATTTAGTTGGGGAAGGTTTGTTTTAATGCAAACCATCACCTGGAATGATCCAACGCAATAGAATGCCTTCGAATAATTAATTATACCAAAACCTAAGCCCTCTGGCCATTTAGAGTCTAGCACAAGAACGTTGGAGGAATTTTAACTTGTAATATAACAATAACACGAGAAATAAGAGACTTTGGTGGTACCAATTGTACATGACTTGTGACATACACATGAAAACACTCATCTTAGAAAAAAAAAATTTGTGGTGAGACTTGTTGATAGAAATTGATGTTTGAAGGTGTTTGATTTGTTACTGTTTGTCTTCGTTTTCTATTAAATCTGACTGTTACTTTTGATTTCTGAGTTATTGATTATAAGGCAATCCACTCAATTCACATTTCTAATTTAATCTTTCAATCGCTCATGTCAAGTTTTTTTAATAGCTAGAATTAGGGGTACCGAATAACTCAGTGGGTTAAACCGGCTGACTGCAATCGTATGCCGACCGTGGGGGTCGAGGCCCTGGGTTTAAGACCCGATCAGACCACGGGCGTTATGATTGTGAATTACAATTGTGATTCTTCAGTGACTCTGCAGTGCTGCCCAACTGTGTAACAAGGCCGGGCGCTGTGTACTACAGTCTATGGTGGTATGCAGGATAAAGAACCCTTGGGATATATCGATGAGAGTAGGGGGAATCCCCGGTCCCAGTAATTCTGTTCTGGCGCCCGTATCATCCGATTGGTTTGGGTGGAGCCGTAAAACCCCAATCACACACAATAGCTAGAATATGGATATGTAAACGCTTGTTTTTGTTTTTGTTATTTATTTATTTTTTTTTTTTATTCAAACTTCATGCATGCAGTAACATAAATAATAAAAACATGCAAACGCACGACATAACAGGCAATGCCTTTAAGTTGGCGGCGAAAAGAGTAAAAACAGAAAGAATAAAATAATGGCCAGTATTAATAGGAATGAAGTGAAAAAGGTTATCAGTGATAAAAGCCTTGACATCGACAAGTCGATGTCCATGTACAGAATTGATCGATATTAAAATTGGCAAGTTTATTAACGTAAAATAAAGTCACTTTCTGTTTAAAAGTTTTAAAAGGGGTACACTGGCGAATGTCGGGAGGTAAATTATTCCATAGTCTCACAATGCGATTAAAATATGATGATTTAAAACATTCCGTGTGGACAGATTGTGCAGATAAAAGTTTATCATTTGTAGAACGGAGGTCACATGACGAGTTGTTAAAAACGATTTCAGAACTAAAATCTACGTGAATAAAACCATGTATAATTCTAAAAGTGTGTTTATTTATTGTGTTTTCACAATGAATAATCAGTCTGATCAACTGTCTCTTGTTGGCTCTTCACACTCGCCATAATAGTGACCCCGACGTTGGATCGCATGCAGAATGACGCCTCCGCAAGTGGCAGCCACAGCAGTCAAATTGCCGCTGTTTTGGGCCCCAATCACACACAATAGCTAGAATATGGATATGTAAACGCTTGTGTTTTCACAATGAATAATCAGTCTGATCAACTGTCTCTTGTTGGCTCTTCACACTCGCCATAAGCCATAATGGTGACCCCGACGTTGAATCGCATGCAGAATGACGCCTTCGCAAGTGGCAGCCACAGCAGTCAAATTGCCGCTGTTTTGGGCTGCCAACGTTAGAGTCTGGTTTATCCAAGCAGAGGCACAATTCGAACTAAGAAATATTACAACCAAGATCACAAGGTACTACCATATCGTCACCTCCTTAATTGGACGCGGCCAGGACATCACACTTCCTAGAATCACCAGGCGCCAAAGAATATGAAAGACTAAAGGGCCGTTCACATATGTGCGGGCGGGCGTTTTCCGCCCGCACGTGCCGGACGCACATATGTGAACGGCCCTTTAGAAACGTACGACCTCACAGACGAAGAACGGGCTGATAGGATTCTCAGTATAACAGATCTGGATGACAGGAAGCCTATGGAGCTGGCAGACGCCATCTTACAACTCTATGGAAATGATGACAAACATTTCCTGCTTCGAATCTTGAGGCAATGCGAGCATAGCTCTGGTGGGCCCCTCATCAACACTACACTTAATCACTGATTCACTCTCCGGCCGCGTATTCTTGGTCGACACTGGTGCCCAGGTCTCCGTGATACCAGCTACCCCATCGGATCGCACAACATACAGTGCCAACGTTCCACTACAGCTGCAAGCGGTGAACGGTTCATCGATACACACTTTGGCAGCGTTTTTTGTGACGTGTGTTTTGGTGGCCGTTAACTTCAAGGACGATTCATGCGAGCTAAAGTAAAGAGACCTCTGCTAGAAGCAGACCTTTTGCTGAAACATTGTCTGCTCATGGATGTTGCTGGTCTTTGCTTGATCCGCATTAATGATCTCTCTACGATTTCTTGCCTGGTCGACGCTTTTGACACAAACGCGCGTCGTGGATTGGCAGCCACAATTTCTCACAGAGGTCTCTGTCTGCCACTTCTTAGACGTTACCCTCAGCTGACGCAGCCAGATTTCTCTATTGCAAATCTCCGACATGGTGTGTTCCACCACATCCCTATGACAGGACCACCTGTTTGGGGTCGCCCACGACGCCTAGATCTATCCAAACTCCAAGCCGCAAAAGTTGAGTTCACGATTCTCCAGGATTTAGGAATAATTCGTCCTTCAAAAAGCTGTTGGTCATCTCCCCTCCACATGGTGAAGAAGAAGAACATTGAATGACGCCCATGTGGTGATTATAGACGTTTGAATTGTGCATTCATTCCAGATAGATATCTAGTGCCACACATACAAGACTTCGTCAACCATTTGCATTCGGAACGCATTTTTAGCACCCTAGATCTGGTCCGGGGTACCACCAAGTCCTCGTGGCTCCAAAGGACGTGGGTACGACCGCCATATCTACACCATTCGGGCTTTGGGAATTCATGGACTTTGGAACGCCGGGCAGACATTCCAAAGATTCATGGACAAGGTTTAAAGTTTGCATTCGTGTACATGGACGATATCTTGGTAGCATCTGCTCACCAGGAACGGTATCCTCGGGACCTGGAGGAGGTTTTTCACTTGCCTCGAGTAGCACGTGTTAATCTTGAGGCCGGACAATATGAAGTAATGAAGATACCAATACCAGACATTCCGTTTCAACACGTACACGTGGATAGAGTTGGGCCTCTTTTGGCGTCTCAAGGGTTCACGTATCTCCTGAATGCCATTGATAGGCACACACGATAACCAGAAGCATTTCATCTCAAGTCAATAAGAGCAGAAAAATATAAACAACAGCTCACTCAAGGATTGTTTGACTACCTCAAGACATGGTCAGTGATCAAGGCCGACAGTTTACTTCAAAGCTCTGGTGGTCAAACTGTGCGAGCTTACATTTGAAAACTGCGCACCATTTCGTCATATGAAGCTTTAATTAAGCGCACTGATTTATGTTATTTTAGTACTAGGTTAACACTAATACTTGACGTTTTCTATCAGAGACAACTTTGTAATTGAATGATGGTCATTGACTCATTGTGGCAATGATGTAGAGTAATACAGATAGAACATCGATTAGGAATTCAGCTCTAAAAATATGCTCGCTGAGATTGGCTTCTGACGGTAGTCTCTATGAAGTTCTGGTGCGTTATGGCTCTCGTTTAATGGTAATCATAACGTTATCCGTTGTAAGACAGAGTCCTAATACAAAAGGACTTAAATCTTTTAACATGACCTGATCAGGCTTACATGAATTACTGAAGGGATTACATTTCACAGAACAAGTACTTGTATAAAGGATATAATAATTTTCAGAGAAAAACGTATTATTTTAATTTTAAGATGATCAGATCAGTATTTTCTGTATTTTGGTTGAGATAAACAGATACCGAGAGAGATTGTTTTGCGAATGAGAGCCATGAGATTTATTTGATGATAGGATGAGAAAACATTATGAATTGAACAAAATAAATTGAAGACAGAAGAACAAAAATGAATCGAGGAAAATAAAATAAATAATGTAATGCATAAAAAAAGGCAGTTAATGTTGAAATCTCTGCCGAGCAAAATTCAGAAGTTTTGCACATTTCAATTCAATTAAAAAAAAATAGTGGCACCATAATGATAAGGAGATATACATGATCAAATTTGAAAATTTAAAGAAAAATTGACCACGCTAAATGGTAAAATGAAGCATAAGGCATGAGGCATGATGGGGTTTTACGGCTCTTTACGCATTTTGGCAGCACTGCAGTCTCACCGAAGAATTATAATTGTTGGAACAATGAAGCAGATAGTTAAGTAAACAAGGCGTAACTTCTGTTATTACAACAGTCTGAACAGACGAGCACATTATTGCCACTTAAGTTATAAAATCACAACTCCCGTTAATATGCACGCATACATGTCACAGGGTGTCTGGATCAAGAGGGGGCAAACATGCAAGTATTTGTAAGTCTATCCATGAAACGTGATGAAGTTGACTTTTCACAGGGTGACTCTCCCGGGTCTCTCTTCATTTTTTAAACACTGTTAAGATTTGATCAACAATCAGGAAGAAAAGATGCGAGATCGATTCAATGAAAACAAACCTCATCAATTTAGAGTTGCTTTTCATCCTTTCAAAATGATGAACAAATGGCGCTGGTTGACAAACAAAAGAATCAAGAATCGACTATAGAAGATAAATCAACACAAAATTTACATGGTGTCAAAACCAAGAAATTCTAACTTGGTTGACCAATTCAAACACACACCTCTTCGCTCCTCCAGATCATCTTCATTGCTCCTCCCGATCCTCCCTGATCCTCCCCGTTCCTCTGAGGATCGACGATCCTCCCAAAAAAAATCGATCCTCCCTGATCCTCCCTGGCGATCCTCCTAAGCATTCATATACAAAAATATTCCCTCCATGATCGTCCCGATCCTCCCAAATGATCCTCCAAAATCCTGATCCTCCCCATTGTAAATCCCCATTTAGAGGGGGTGGTGAAAACCGACATCATACAATACTAGCGCCGGGGACAAGTGAAACAAGATTAATGCACTGGGTTAATGCACAACCACTTAACATAATGCATTGAAAGAACTCCGCCGCCACTCGGCCAAAAGTGATCTCGCGCTTTACGTTCATCCTGCAGCGCATACAAATCCGTTTAAACCCGAAGCGAGGCCACGTCGTGCTCCATGAACAAGCACCTCTGTATGAACTGAATAAATGCCAAGCACAATCGCGAGCAGACACAACCCGAATTCACCGAAACCATCGCCGAACATCTGTGAAGAGGGTATGGCAGCCGTGGAGCAATCTGCGCTGAGGGTTGCTATCTGTGATCTGGTCATCACGGCGTTTGCACTCCATCAAACGACCAAACGGGAGGGAGAGAAAAATCGATGATGGGGACCTTGAGATGGGGAAGGGGCGGGCGGGAGGGTTCCGCGTGCAGGGCTCATTGTCAGCAGTATACAGCGTGTTGACAGATCAACATGGCTATGTTTGGGGAACTCAACGAAATGGAATTTTAAAAATATGGCCGAGGGAGCTCAGTATGAGAACAGGGGAATTTCGACGGGGCAGTGGACGCAGTATAGGCCCAGGAACCTCGGAGAAACTCTTGTGGTATGTAAACATTGATTTCACGTGTGGTTCTCAAAAATACGGTTCTTGTGTTTTGTGGTCAGATTGTTTGGTGTTCTAGATGGCGGTTGTATGTGCAATTAAGGAATGAAAACTAGGGACTCTTGATGGTGTCGAGCCTGTCACTGTCATATACCGAATCTGGTTCTCTGATACGTAACGCCGATTGAGTAATTTGATCATCCGTTTAATTGTTGCCTGGCTTTCACTTATTAATTGCCATTGAATGATTATCACTTATGCAGAAAATTTGATAAAGCAACGAAATGGAAAAACTAATATTCAGCTTTGAATCAGATATCATTCTGATTCTCCCGCAAACAATACACATACAGTAATACTTACATGTGTTGTTCCATGATTATCGTATACACTGAGTATGGTGGAGTGAGATAGTCACTTCCGTGGCTTACATGGCCGGGACACCATTAAAAATTTGTTACTTTGTTGGTTTCTCAAATGATTATCAAAATTGTGGTTTAGAAATATTATAACTATGTGCATTTTCCTATTTCATTATAACAAAATAGTTCCTTGTTGTTATTCACCTATTATCCAACAGTTTTTGGGATGAAGATTTCAGGTTATTATTATCCGGTAGCAGTGTCAGTGAACAATATACTTATGACCGACATAACGCTATATAACGAGAAAAAAAAAAAAAAAAAAAAAAAAAAAAAAACGTATGCTCCAAACGGAATTATAATTTCCTGACAACATTTCCATTGTGAAAAGAACAGACGCAAACAGTGTGGACAGCGCCATTTTCAATTGTATCTAGATAAATTACTCTCTTGGCTCAAGAACTCAAACGCTGGATGCCACATTGGATCAAACTTCTGTAGCGCCTTCGCATACGTCGATGGCGTGATTTTTATCTCACCGTCGGTGAAGGGTTTGAGCGACCTTCTCGGTGTGTGCGCAGTTTTTGCTCTCAAATTTGACGTACTTTTTAAGGCTTCAAAAATCCGGTTTATCGTTTTTAATGCTGGAGACAGGACCGACAATCCTTCAGTTGTAGTTTCATGGGAAGACTAATCGAACGAGTCGATTCCGAGAAACACTTCGGCGTTTGACCGGGCAATGTCTCCTTTCATTGTATAATTCCATTATACATAGTGGAAGAATAAAAAATATACACTGACGATTTAAGAATGCCGACTTAAGAATGCGGGTGAGATGCTTAGATTCGACGGGTGAGCGGGAGGCAGGGTGAGATTGCGGGTGACACCCATTGAGCGGGTGAGTTTGTTTGTTTTTTTGTTTGTTTTCATTTTGTTTTTCGTGGGGCTTATTTAACCTCGGAATCCTGAAGTGGTCCGAGGAGCCAAGGACACAAGGTTAGTGGCTGGCTTCGAACTCTAGTGGCCAGCGCCAAGCCCTTCGAGGCGCACGCTAACCACTGGGCCACCACCTCTCTTTATCTCTAGGCAGGTCTGCCTGGAGGAAATGTATTCGTTTCTTATTAGGCTTACCACGCACTACTCATTGTAATCTTCTGCACCGAATTTGTCAAGATATTCCTGTACATAATCCGATTTTTATTCGTTTCATTAATTTCTTTAATGCCACTATTAAGTTATTAACTCATCAAATTCTGTCATCCAAGTCTGTGCATCATTAGCTTCAAACGGTAGCGGATCAATATATAGTTGAATGTTATGAAAATAAATGGGATATAATCCGATATATTATGCTGTCGAATAATGCAGTTGTTCTGAGTTGTCTTTCACTTATTATGAGCCAGTACAACTGATGCTATTTACTTGCCCTGAATCCCAAGGTGAAACTCTGTTAGCTCAGACACAGAATTACACGTAATTGCAATACCCACATTACTCAACACGTATCCCTGTCAGGCCGTGTATCCTATTCATAACGCACAAAATAATCATAACGTATTCACACTCAGCCGAAAGTCATTAACTCCGCTATCATCGCTTGTTATCTCCGAAACAACCCAAATGGCGGCTAAGCTATCTGAAATGCCAGATCATCTTGTATTGAGAGCCATGTGAGCAGCATGCTTCTTCTTAATACTTGCCAAGTATACACGGCCAGCCACAAGTACTTGATGCTGCAAGTATATTAAATGTTCCGGATATATTATTCTCAGCATGGAGACACCGGATTTGGATCTCGTCACGAATCCTTTGATCTTATGCGAGGATAAAGATTGCAGTCCGGTCAGAGTTGCAGAATGCAGAATTAGGATTGAATTACAGGTGAATGCTGCCGCTGTAGAGTGGGTCGTTCCCGTGGGTCTTTAATCTTTTAATATGTTAAACTTCCATGTGCTGCAGCGTGTCCGTAATACGCATACAACGTCACATTGGCATAATTATGCTTGAGACGTTTTTTTTTTTTTATTTCGTACATCAGTCGGTACATGCATTCCTGTACATTGATATTCGACTGACACATTTGTAAGTCTATTCATTGCTACTAATATGTGCTGTATGTATTAGAGGTTATCCCATAGAATGAGGCGTTTTGATTTGATATTATTTTATATCTTACCCATTTTTACTTATAGTTCATAATTCATTCACATTTTATTTTAAGCTGCTCGTCATTATCCTTTACATATTGTAATTGATGTCGTCTTCTAAATGAAGGTCGTCAGTTTGACCCCTCCCCCCCCAGCCGCCCATAAGACGAATTTTCAGCGTCTCATGGGGAGATTAAGTGCTTAGCACTTTCATCTAAATGCCAACAAGTATGTTGGTCGTGTGATATTGATTGTATCAGCACGATGAACCATGCTGATATTGGCCGATATCCACACAATTGCCTCAGAACAAAGCAGGCCTGTAGCTCCGATAAAGGCCTCAACAGTTTCAAACAATACCCTGCTTATTCATACCATACAAGTGATTATTTGCATAAAATTATCCATATCGTTCTGTGGAATATCAGGATCTCTAATTAGATTTGGCCCCTGGCACCTGATCCCATCGACATGCAAAAGACAGCTAACTCTGCCATAGACCCAGGCACACCAGCACAAAAAGGTTTCCCATGCGGCAGATGCTAACTTTTTTCCACGTTCGTCAATGCCTTAAGCACCCTCTGTTTTTTTTTTTCTTCTCGCTGTTGCCTTCCCCCTCCGTGGATATCAGACGGAGATTGTCGTCCCGGGGTAGCGTCCGTGCTTCCCTTTGACCTCCTTTGCCACTGGTGCCATGTCTGCGAGAGTGACGCCAAATGAGCCATCGATGGTGGGGGGAGGGGCGGGGTTGCAAGCCCCGCATGGCGATGCATGCTGCCCATTCGAGGCTGCATTCCGACGGAGTGACACGATGCTCAGGTTACATGACCACCGAATTTCCTTCTGATGCAAGACGTTGTTGACCTTTCTGCTGATCACCCGTACCTGATTGGTTGCTAATTGTACATCTCATGGAGCATGAGTATGATTCACCAAGGGACCAGTGTGAGTGAGCAGTGTATCGTAACGAGTATAACCTGTGGGCAGTTGTGTCTGGGATCAAAGAGTCGCCTTCAGGTAGGAAAATTATAAAGATCAAAGAGTGACGCCGCTGGAGACATGAGTATCTGGATGTGCACGATGCGACGGAGGAGCATGCCTTCTGTGAGTGAAGAGGAGGAGGAAGAGGAGGCGGATAGCACGAGCAAAGAGACTGAGGAGGAAGAGGAGGATTCGGCTTTTGAGGATGTTCGTGGATCCTGGGCTCCGAGTGACCTTTCGGATATCTCTCCTGCCGAACTCCCTGACGATGAAGCCGCGAGAAAAATCAACTCTTTGCAGCTCCGAGTGGTGAGTGGAAACCCGCGTTTTGCAACACTCTCTCATCTGATGCTCCGTTGGTTCCTGAGCTGATGAGAAATGATAACTTTTGAGCAGCCAGTGGCTTATGAATTACATCCCCTTGAGTACACATTCCCCCAGTACCTAACGTGTACAGGTTCTTTAATGTGAGCGGGTAATATAATACCTATCATCATAACTATGATAACAGTAGAATGTTGATTCATAAACAATGTTTAACGTCCTTATTTGCATTACGCCCAGAACCCTAAGGTTGCATATAGTCTCAATCGCACTTGTTGTGTTTCTGATGAACAGGTCAGCAGCATCTGTCGCTGCATTCCACTGCACTCACATTCCACAACATCAAGAAATGAAAATGCAAATTACGCCACACGAAATCACATTTGTCGCAATCATGCGCCTCCACAGCCCCCTCCCCCTCCTCTCCCCCCTCGTCTCCTCACGCAATACGCTGTGAATCATGGGCGACGCAAATCATTCCTCAGAAACGCTGAATTTCCTCCGCGTGCTGCTGCAGCTGACCACTTGGTCGCAGTGTTGGTTTCTCTATCACTTTGCTCATTTATCTGACGCGTAATGACGGAATTCAGCCATTAGGCCTCCGCCATCTGTCCACCAGTTTCTGCCCAACTCATGTCCCCGCGACGCTCGCTACGACGAAACTCTGTTAGTACGATCTGTGCGGTATTGTGTGGCGAGGGATGTTATTATGTCAAACTGTTCTACCAATCAGTTTAGATGCACTTAGTTGCTGTTAGAGCACACTGTATAGTATAGTATATATCTGTAACTCAGCTGTGTAACTCATAATTATAGTAGTTACACAGGAAAAAAGTTATTCGGAAGTTTGTCATATAAAGTATTTTATAGAACTTTACACTCTACGCGAACCTTCATATCTATGAAATAAATGCTCTTGTTACCATGGTCAATGCATTGATCGGCCATCGGTTTTCAGTCGCCAGTACATTCGTCCCCCTGTGTGACCAGCGTCTCGAAATTCCATGTACGCAGGTTCCGTTGTAGTTCCCTCCCCGTCGTCCTTTTAATTACCCTGGGGCCATGCATTCCCATGCACTAACCCCCCCCCCCCCCCTCTTTCACCCAAGCCTCACTTCTTTGGCAATACATTGCATTGAAGGACAAAGAAATGGGCGTCTTATTAAATTCAATCATTATCCGATCACCCTGCATCCCAAGTGATCATGAACTCATCTTTGTCCTTTTTCTCATTTGGAGTTTCATTGGGATTTGTAGAACTATCATAGGGTAATCGTTAATCATAAGCACTGTACATCTTGGGAATTATTACGTGCCACCATCGAATCCGGAATGATTGCATTGATAAGTGTCATTCGTGATGCAGGCCACACAAGCTCCACACATGAAATGCAGTGTCATAGGAACATACTATGTGTACTAATCGGTGAAATATGGGCAACATTATCAAAAAATGTTACATAATTGTAAATGTATAATCAATACAATAGAAATAACTTGAATATTACGATTACATGTATATGCAATGAGATTAAAAAGGTGGAAGATACTTAATGAAAAGCTCGAGTTTCGAGTTTCAGTTTCGGTTTTCTCTTAAAACCAGTGGCAATTCATTCCCAAAAATCGGGCCAACATTCGAAAATGCACGTTTGCCAGCATCCGTCTGTGACACTAGGAAGCGTAGCAGTCGAACTCCCGAAGAACGCAGGTCACGTGCTGGCTTTTCAACTTGAGCGACTCTTTTGGGATATTAGGGGACGTCACCATACACCCATTGCCACGCAAGTGTTGTTATTGTGAAGCGGAGGCTTATGTGAAGACAGTGCAGGAGTCTCAAAACAGGCGCAATGCGGTGTCTTTAAGGGGTTTTGTTCAAAATCCGTGCTGCTGCGTTCCGGTGACATTTTACCAAGAAATCTCACACTCAATCTTACATCCGGAAAAGGATGGTTTTGCTAGAAAGATGAGCTAGTTTGAAGCTGCATGCATAATGATACAGTAATAGCATTACCTGTACAGGTTGTATTAATTAATTTCAGCACCTTTGATGTCGGGCTTACTGGGTGTTACACATTGGCATAAAGTATGCTTTCTGTGCACCAAAAAAAAAAAAAACCCAAAAAAAAAAAAAAAACAAACGCTCAAATTATGCACAAAACTGGACCTGTTTTTGTTTGTTTGTTTGTTTGTTTGTTTGTTTGTTTGTTTGTTTGTTTGTTTGTTTTTTTTTAATATCTTTTACGCGTATGTATGTTTATTGTTACGTGTATTTCAGGCGAATTTGCAGCTGGCTCCAGTAACTGTACCGGAATGTTATTTTTTTTTTCCACAATGGGAAAAGAGACCGATATCCTATCTGGTATAAAATAGAAAGCTTGTCTCAATATCTATGCTATCTGGTATATAATAGGAAACTGGTTTCAATATCTATGCTATTTGGTATATAATAGAAAGCTTGTCTCAATATCTGTGCTATCTGGTATATAATAGGAAGCTTGTCTCAATATCTATGCTATTTGGTATATAATAGGAAGCTGGTTTCAATATCCATGCTATCTGGTATATAATAAGAAGCTGATATCAATATCTATGCTCTCTGGTAAATAATAGAAAGCTTGTCTCAATATCTATGCCATTTGGTTTATAATAGGAAGCTGGTCTCAATATCTATGCTATTTGGTATATTATAGGAAGCTTGTCTCAATATCTATGCTATCTGGTATATAATGGAAAGTTGGTCTCAATATCTATGCTATTTGGTATATAATAGGAAGCTGGTCTCAATATCTATGCTATCTGGTATATAATGGAAAGTTGGTCTCAATATCTATGCTCTTTGGTATATACATGTAATAGGAAGCTTGTCTCAATATCTATGCTATCTGGTATATAATAGAAAGCTGGTCTCAATATCTATGAGATCAAGCACCAATCACCATCATCCTGAATTGTGGTCATATCTTTTTTATGGTCGATCGAGTGCTGTTGCAATTTCATTTTGAACTTTTATGAGGTTAAATGTGTACTCTCACAGACTCACAAGATACAATAAGTCAGATTACAAAACAGTCATGCATGTCTACCAGCTAATTCACAGTTTGTGTAAACTGTGTTGCTTAACTCCATCCCGGAACCTCCGAACCACATAATTATTATGTACACCCTGTTCTCTTTGGATCGGGGAGTAAATCATAACGTTCCTTCTGCCCAATGAAAATACGTTATGACTTTAGATCGTTATGGCTTTCGCAAGACTTCAAAAAAGAACGCGCGCATTCTATGCACGTGCATGCGGCCAAAAAACGCAAATCAAGTTGTCAAAACAAAACATGACGAATGAGATCATTTCAGAAAATCGCGGCAAAACATTTCACCGCAGTAAAAGAAACCGAGGTGATTTTTTTGTAGTATTATTCGTGGTTTTGGGCGGAAAATTATTTTAGCATTCATAAAAATGAAATAAAAAATTGTCCTTTACTTCCGTCAGCCTGTCTGCGTTTGGTTTTAAGGGTTGCTTGAGTGCCAGAAAACACCCATTTCATGTAACACGTACTCCACATATATTTCAGTCGATATTTTGTTTGACATACATTTCGAGATGTGACACGGCTGAGAACTTCATGAATATCGATGAAGTTCTCGCGCGTTGACAGAAAGCGATCATATGTCGTGCTTCTGGAACTTCTCAAATTTACCCATGAAAATTCCTCCCGCCCCCAACACCGAAAAAATAATAATAAAGAAAATAGTTTGTTACCACCTACATAGATAATCGTGTGGGCTCTGTAGTACGTATAATAAAATTGTGACAGCGAAATGTCGAATTACCATACACAAACAAGTGCAATTTTATGCACTTATTGGCCTATTGTGGGGTGTAATTTCGTATTATACCAAGCCTATGTGTATCTATGTATCTATATGCTTGTATTTAGGCCATCGAACCTATACATTATCAAAGCAATTGACCCCCGCAAATACAATTTCATTATAATCCTACAATTAAGATTCCGCAGATTATCAACAGTGGCTCTGGTCAGTCTGGTGCATTAATGCAATTACTCTGCTGTTCGCCAAACAGTGCGCGCACTGAACGTAAAGTGTAAAGTGTAAATTAAGGAGCATCGCATTGCATTCGGCTTAAATGGAAAGACAAGAGACCGCCGCGTGCAGCCGACCAGCCGTGATTCGCCGAGGCCTCGTATCCCTCGATTCGTTGCATCAATCGATACTTCTAGCGCCAGATCAATAGAATTTCCATTTATAGCGAAGCGCACGGTTCATCTAAACACGACCCTGTCATCTCCTGTGTCGGCAGCCACTTTGTGACGCAACCGAGTGCTGGATGACCAGAGCAAGTGGTCAAGCAGTGCGAAATAGCCTCCTTCACCACCACTGAGGAGGGAGGGGTCACTTCAGGCCAGGTGGGTCTGAACCTGGGCTGACCTTTCACGCGCGACACCCCGGGCGACGGTTTTCCAAGAAAATTAAAGTGAACATAACACCGTCTGCTGTGATTCGAACTTCCCCTTCAACAATCACCGCTGACCATTTCATGGCTTTCCATGTCATCATCCTCCCTGAAACATCTCTGGATTAACTTAACAGTCATTATTAGCACTCAGTAATGAGTAGCGTGACGTAATGTTGCCGTGACTTAAGAGCAGTTTGTAGTATGAATCGCGGGTGCTTAGCGTGCATGGCAACCAAGGCGTGTGATCGGGAGTGGCGGCCGCATGCTTCCAGCGCAGAGCACAGCATGCAGTCAGTCGGTGCTCGGGTTGGAGAAGCCACACCGGGCAGCAGAAGCTAACCAGCCAGCCACATTCGGAATACAATGCTCGTGGATTTATGTGAAATCATATTGTGACTATATTCAGTGAACATGGATGGCAACGGAATGTCGTTCCGTTGGGAAATCAATAATGTCAGAATTATGAAGGTAAATATTCATCAAACAAATCTGATTTTTGTATAATTTTTGAAATGCATTTATTTGAATAATTTTCAGCATGCATACCTGTCCGAACATCATGCTTATGTTTCAATTTATTGTGCATGCAGATAGATCTGTGATATATATATATATATATGAAACCGTGGTCATTTACACATTATTATTATATATCATGTATCGTGATGTTGACGTGTTATATGTGTCAATGTGTTGACATTAAAAACACGTGGACAACAAATAGGGAGTTCATATAATCATTACATAATCATTACATAATCATTGTGTTTACATGTCATTTATCCATAACTGTGAGTGAAATCTGATATCTGATTGCCACCAGAAAAGAATTACATAACAATCCCTTCCACTTGTACTAAGTGACCCTTCGTGACTCCTCATTCAGGTGTAAAGAAAGTAATCAAGGAATGCATAGTAATACGTAACCGCTGGTAATCGTACAACCTGTCAACCTTAAAAGCAATTCTTGCATATTTCATCAATACCAGACGTCTGGGGCATTACATCACCAATCATAGACACTATTTATTAGTTACGTCACCACTCACAATGTAATTAATTATCACATACACACATGTGCACCTATACCGTTTTATCGATCGTCTTCGCAAGCCTTAAAGGTATAATAAGCGCGCCCAGAGTGTGGTGCATTATTGAAGCTGACTACGGTATTCCCAGGGAAGCCGCCTTCCACTCATCCATCAAATGCTTGCTTTCTAATCAGGGAGGGATGAGGTCCGTCCGATCTTTCCCTCAAATACTAAAGGTACCAGCCGGCGGAGGGCCTTTCCCAGGTGCTCCATGATGGCCTCAATCTGGTCTACAGGTGTTTTAGTGGGGAGTATAATCCCTCCCTGTCGGGACCGTTAAAACCTTTGCTGTTCTCTTCATGAGTCCATCTCGGCTATGTTGAATATTCTTGCTCGTTAAATCCACGCCAAGAAGTATCTGATACGTATTTTACAGAAGGAATACTTCCGGATTCCCTCTGTATACGTGATTGTGTATATGAATGTAAATCACCCAGCCTTTAATGGACAGGACAGTGATTCCCTATATTATGCATTATGTAAACATTCGGTACATCCGATATGTATGATTAAGCAATAACCGCTGTCCCCATGCGGACCGTGTTACCATTCCCCAAATGGTAATATTGTGATATGGGTTCATAAATATTTGCCTTGCTCACCACTGTACTGTAAGCATACACCTGTACACCATCTGGTTATACTTGTGAAACGCATGCTGCAAATGCGTTTTCAAAGAGCTTTCCCGAGACTGACGGGCTCCCGAAAAACCCCCAACATCTTGAAAACCCTTGAAGACGAAGAGAGATTCACCAAGGCCAATGGCAATTGATTGCATGTGCGGCCAGAGTCTGCCTTTGATGAGGAAATGCGCGTGTATACACACGCTATGTATGCATATTTTGTACAGGTAAATGATGAGAAATCTGGCACCTGGAATCTGGATTCGGCTGAAGGTATAAACCCCTCGTTATGAATGCATCTCGTAATTCGGTTTGGTCTCATATCCAGTTATCATTTTAGTCGATCTCTGGAGGTCTGAGCACACCCGGGATTCTATCCGCACCAATTAAGGTAATTAGGGTAATTAAGTCGACACAAAGGGAGAGAACGCCAAAACGTCTGCCGTATTCTTTTGTCCGAGACAGACTTAATGGACAGTGGGCATAAAAGATAATCTGGGTGCCTCGATAATTGACTCAATTGAGCTATAAACATAATGACTGCTTAGAGCTTCTACTGGTATTCCAAATTGATTTAAGACTCATAAAACAGCTCAATTATCAATTGTGAATTTAGGGAATTTAACTTATTTTATCCATCAAGTGGATTTTCATTGGGTGTTAAAAGAGTTTAGCTCGATTGAAAAGAAAAACTTGTCTCTATTTACAAGTGGAATCCTGGTTGAAAAGACATGAATTGAATTAAAAAATAGGATGTTTTTCTTCATATAAGGGCTGTCGGGTGTCTTTTTTCACAGGTATTTTCACACCTCCATGTTTAATTTGGACTTGAAAGACGTCTCTCTTTCCCGCTGGTATTCTTATGATAATGTGTGCATTTGGGATTTATATTTTGTATGATTTAAGAATTTGTAACGACATCCTGCAAAAAGAGTACAGTTCATTTAGTGCATTGTATCCGTATTAAATTATGGAGTCTGCGGTCTTGGGCATTACAATAATGGAATAGGGATAACCACATATACATTGACCAGACGAGAGGAGGATCAGTTCAGGGTTGGCAAACGGAAAACCATCAACTTTTACGATTACACATGCCTCCTGCGGCTTCATTGTATTTCAAGAGATACACCTCTTGACCTGTACTGACCCCTGTTATGAATAACGACGACTTTTCTTTGGGGGAAAATAATGAAGTCACGAGATTTATGTCGTCCTTAGCGGGGCTGCTATGGCAATGGCCTTCCTCGGCGGTTTGAAAAACAATGTCTCTGTCACGCTAATGGCGCAGCCATGAAGCTCATAATTATATTGCCCCAGTGAAAGCCTAAAATAACCGAAATCCGCTTCAATAAACTGAAGCCTTTGATTATTGCCTCACAATTTAATTTGATACAAATATTGAGATACTTATGTGATATTTGCAATTAATAATTACGAATTGTGAGGACATTACAATTATTTGACATGGAGTGAATTGCATGTGTTACTAAACGGTGCCTATACTACATGTAGTACTGTCTATTACATAATGCTTCAGAGTTCAAATGTTAACAGTACTTTGATTCGTTCAAGTACTTTAGACTACCGCATAACGGATGCCCTGAAAAAATACAAACAAAATTAAGATAAGAGATATTGCGGCAATAAAACGCGTCAAATTCGAACCAAAGAACACCAGAAAAAGAAAAGTACTAAAACGTGAAGCATAGATCAAATACATGAATCATTTTTTTCCAGATAATTACCTGAAAATTACCTGTAAAACGACACTCGGGTGTCACGCGATGATTTCATCTGAACGTCAGTCGACTTCCCCGTGAGAAAGCGAGAGTAAGATAAGCCTGGCTCCTTCATCATTGTATTATTCCCGCATTATCACTGAGTTAGATCTCACTCATATAAGCCATAAACCGTTGATTTAATGAACTTCTCACCTGCAATAACCCGCCAGTGATAAACCCAGGAAGTTAAACGAGCGCTTATAGGAGGAGGGGGGGGGGGTTCAAACATAGGGTGTCACGGAATAAAGGGCGTCTTCGCTGTGGTCAGGTGTGGTTGGTTGTCTTTATTGCATACCTTTGGACCATTAATCACTCCCTCCCAATAAACAGGACACGCCTCTTGAAGAGGGCATGCATTCAGCGTTGAAATTCGCCATTGTGTTTACCTCCATTCAAATCGCTCTTTTTAATGGGGCCATTTCTCCCTTGCTAACTTTTCAATACTTTTGTCGTGCTTCCACGAGTGACGCTCCTGCATTATGTAATACTCTCTCGTTAGCCATACTTGGGACATAACCATGGGTCATTGGATCAATCGGTGTATTTTAAAACAATATGATACGTGGGCAATTATGCCTCATAATATTATGCAATACTTGGCAATGAGAGAGTTGTAGTTGAAGACATAACTCTCATCTTGTGATATGAATTATGAAACACGCTTATCAATAACCCAGTGTGTCGCTTTCATAGTTGCGGATATTACACATACATTGTATTATGTATCGTGAACAACACACATACCTGTGTATACAAGACATTCTTATATCAGCTCAGCTGAGAGCGTTTAATGTCGGGTTTAATCGACGCTCGATCATGGCACCTGATCACCGCCGACATTCCTCGCATGGGCATAATTCCCTCCTTAATCACCTTTCAATATTCTACGGATCTCCGTCAGACACCAGACCCCCCCCCCCCCCCCCACCCTCTCTCGATCATGAGCGGTTCAAGTGGCGGTCCAGACGCGCCTTTATCTGACCAGTTGTGAGGGTTCGGTGCTTCGTGGTGTCGGTTTGTGGTCGCCGTGATTTGTTGCCCTGTGCTTCTGGCGTCTGGTCCACTTTCGAAAGATTCTGTTGCTCACAGAAAAAGGGTTTATACCACGGATAACCACTGATAGACCCCTCCAATGGTGTATAGCATTCGTAAATTCACACATTCGTCGGTATGAACATGTTTTTATGACGCTGTCAACACAAAAACTTGATATACATGTATACACGGAGAAATACCACAGAGTGCTTCAATTACATGAAATGAAAAGTGATAAAAGAGTAATGACACAGTGGTGAAAAGAAGAACATGTCAACAATTCGAGACATACTTGAAAAGTAAATAAAATATTGCATGTTACACCAGTATTCCATACCACTTGGCATCGTATACTAATATCCTTTTCTCCTATCTAAAAAATGGAGAAGAAAAAAAATGACGAAATACGAGGTTTTAATTTTAGGTCGCCCTTCAGCCAAATGGGGTGTTGGGGTAATGCACTGATTTAACCTTTGCGATATCAAAGAAAACCGAAAAAGAAGAAAAATATATTTCCCCTGCGTTTCCTTGGTGTTAATTGGAGTACCTCTAGTCATGCGTACATACATTCTTAACACGTGTGGAGGAAGGTTTCTCATAAATACTCCCGAAAGGCATTACGTGTACGCTTTGTAAATACCATCTACCTGTATCGCTTTGTGAGGAGTGAAGAGTTTGTGAGGTTTTTGCAAGCAGAGACAGTTCCTGTTAAGTGCGGTTATGCTATGAGTGTGAATAAGGATATCCGTGCGATTAGGCGGACACAAAAGGTGAGATATCCTCATTAAGCTTATCACTTTACTATTTCAATATTCTCCCACGCACCTCGTGGTGAATTATTAATTGTTAGATCCTCGATTGATCTAGCAAGTAGCTTCTTAGTTTGCATAGAAGGCACTTTGAGAAAATACATCCGGCCGCAATGACTCAACTTTTGTTGCTGATAAATTCGTTGAAAATATGTCATTTTTCCCGCTTTCTTCGTCTGTAAAAGGCTTATTAGTAAACAGACGTAAAAATAGATGTAAATATACATGCATGTACATATAACTGGCACATGACGTTACGAACTTGCTAGCTTATAGATATGATCAAAAGACTCCTTTAAAACCTTTTTGGTTGGACGCCATAGCTGAAAAAAAAAAAAAAAAAAAAAAAAAAAAATGTTAATAATATAAACGCGCAGTTTAACACGCGGTTACACCAATCCAAATTAAACCTAAAAACACAAATATTGTTGCATTATAATTGAATCCTTATAATGTTGAAATCTGTTGTAATTCTGATCAGCGTACAATTATCTATACTCATGAGTATTTATTGCTCGTACCACCCGTGCTTGGATCAGCAGTTACCAATAATCAGCAATCTGTCATAAATTTACACGAATTAGCCTGGACAACACTGTGTGGATATTTGCCAAACAGGACACTGGCCGAATCGAAATACGGATGCGATGAGAGGTGATCAGGGCTATTCAGGAAGCTCCTATCCTAACATTAGATCGATTAATTGATTGATGATCGATCGATCTGGCTTGCATTGCCCTCTTAAGTTTGCATGCAATGTCATTGCATGATGGATGGCGAATGTGGTTTTATGAGCTCAGTGATATTATTGCATGAACCTTGGGCTTTATTTTATCTCTGCACTTTGGAGGGTGATAGCAGCCGGAGGCTTAATTGTGACCAGCCATGTCGATACTGTCGTGCACGTGGTGTTGAAAATTATGGTATATCGTTTCAATTGCGGTCGAGTTGTTCTAGTCGCTGTTGTATCGTAATTGTATCATTTTCTGATACATTTCTGTCTCTGACAACCTGAAATTAATTTTAATTGTGCTTTTATCATATATACTTTTGTTTCTCCTTTTTTTTTCTTCTTTTATCTGTAATCGCCATCTTGTATGCAACAGTGCTTTTTGATATTACTGTTCACATAGAAACAATCGAATGTCAATTTCTATAATTGAATCTATTGAGAAAGGCAGCAATCTTTTTGTTCCCCTACTTTTCCTCACTGTTCCCAACGCAGACAGAACAAGTCCCTTTGTTCTGTGTTAATGCACTCGTTGGGAGTATCCGCGATGTGCAAATGAGGTGAAGTGAACCTCTGATCCATTCTGTATTGTCCCAGTGTCAGGTTTCAGTGGCTGCCTCTACCGGTTTCGTTTGGCACGCGTGTCCATCGAGGCAATTATTTGCTATTTTCTCTTCTGCGGCTCACTTTGGTCTGTTGCTTTAATACGTTGTATCGAAATACTTAACCATATTACAGTTACACTGACCCACATAAACAGTGGCGATGTCATTAAAATTGATGGTCACGAAATGGAATTGTGACACTTAATCATAACGTTTAAGAGTGCGTTATGATTCCGCTCGTCAAAGCGTTCCAACGGCGCTCGTTTTCGCGTGTGCTGAGCAATCAACATTATTGTGGAAACATCTTTCGATCCTGTTGACTTTGCTAATAAATTCTCGTGCATGTTAATGAATCCCGCTGACAGATAAATCGATTTGTAAGCGAGAAGAGCTAGGAAGAACTCTCACAGAGTAATTACTCGGCTTTTGTTTCTGGTGGCGAGCACTCGGTAACGTTAATGAAGGCGACGCCCACTGTATATGGACGATATAATCTAGTGACTATTGCGTAATCAAGGATCGCTTTGAGAACTGCCGAGTCCAGTTCATTGTTTCCCCAAAGGAGAGCAGTTAAGTTCAGATCGCCATCAGGAGAAGTGGATTGTAACATTTATGTAGGCAGTGTTGGGGCCTCTAGAACATCTCTTCGTGTGGATTTCGTGATTTGTGTACCTTGTGTGATTTCCGTGATTTGTATGATCAAAGACTGAAGACTGGCAGATGTGATGTCGTGTGTATCTGTCCCGTGATCACTTGTGACGCCATAGCGTCGCTCCAATTACATAATTACGTCACTGTGATCGACGTTTCCCCGAATGCACGTGTTTCCGAGTGCAGAGCTCTTGGCAGCGGAAACTAGATTGGACGCAGAAAGTTAATTAAGATGTGAGATTTCTTGAGTAGAGAAAATGGCGGAGCAGTTAGGACGAGTTCCATGGTGGAAACTGATGTTTTGCAAAGCCTCAGTCTTCAAAAAGGTAAGATATTATTTATTATCTGGGAGTTTCAATGTGCATCGTGCAGCATAATATTACGTTAAATATCCAGCATACGCGGTGCATTGTATCCCAGAAAAAGATAACCAAAGTCGCTTGACTCGTTTCGCAGAAATGCATTCGATCTGAAAAGCCCTTACATGCGTTACTCGTATACATGTATGTAGTAATATTATGCAGAGGTGGAGGGGGGGGGGGTATTCTCTATAATTGAAGCATGTTCTTTAGCATTGCATTATACTGACCTGTATCCATATACATAGTCCGTAAAATGTATACCGTACGTCAACGGGACGATTCCGATTTTACCTTCATTTTCACATTCTGCTCAGGGAAGATGCTGATTTATACACAGATTATAGCGAAATAACGTTTGCCGATATAAACAGCCTGTCTTTGTAGCAATTGACTACCAGTACTTTTGATATATTCCCATGGCATAAAAACTGCTTTTGCATGCTGCGAATCCACGAGATCCAGTGAAAAATATGCTAATCCCATCTCCGCATTTGTCCTATTCATTTTTTTTCCCCAAAACCAAATAATTTCTGTCATTTGAGAGTAAATCCGGCTACATCCGATTCTCCGCCCCAAGCGTTGCAGCCAGATTTACATGACAATATAAACTTGATACCGGATAATTCCTGGTATTCACAAAAATTGATCCTTCTTTCAAACCTTGAGACTCCTCGAATGGCGCCCATGTTTGTCCTTTCTCTTGTGTTCGCATCTGTTTCCTCTTCACCCGTTTTGTTGACCGAAGCAATTACGATGAACGTAGTGAGATCATAACGCACTTTCATCCTGTGGAGATAATATAAAATCATAACGCACTTTGACAGATTCATTCTGAAAATCATAACGCACTTGAGAAGAAGATAAAAAGCGTTATGCTTTGCTGTGATTTTGATCATTTTTCCCCATAGCGATCGATGAATCACAATAATTAATTCATGAGTAACTTTGATAAACCACCCATTATGGATTATATCTATGAAAACCCAACCCAGATCTGTCTTTCGAGCAGGCTTCAAAATGTTTCTGAGAATATAGCCTTGTCTGATCATAACGTTCCTTAGCAACCGGGAAATGCAACAACAGTAAATGTTTAATACAATAAGACCTCTCCGCCATTTATGACTCTTCTGCTCCCGATATGAAGCCACTATCAACACGTCTTGCGGGTGCGTTTCCATGATTCATGCCCGCAAATGGGTCACGTGGCGTCCTAAGGGACCCCAGCCCCCCTCGTGGCCCAGACCCTCCAGCTTATCAGTTATGAATGCCTCCTTCCCTCCGTCTGGAGGAACCCGAGTTGCGCGTTATCAGAAAGCGTCATAAAAAGGCTTCGATCTGCGTCTTTGTGCAGCGCTGCGTCTGACAGGCATTCGATGGCACCGCCGGGTGTCCTAAAGAACAACTCGTAACCGGAGAGTAATCAGCACAGATCGGGTGTCGGTATACAAAAAGGTTTCACACGTTGTGATGGAAGTCGCTCTTTATATTATCATAACACTGTTGTATCGTTTATTGCTTCTGTGGGATCGACACTGTTGTTGATGACGTCAGAGATCACGTAGAGGTCATGACCTCGGCACCTGGTGAGGCCAAAGTCGCCTCTTTGATCTGTGTACAAAAGAACAGCGAGTGTAGCACACACATGCCCTAGGGCTCCCTCGGTGTCTGATTTGTAAACTTGCAAGTGAACTATGGCAAACTAATCAAGCATGGCGAGACTTTCGCCTGCGAGGCATTCAGTCCTGCTCATTGCTACCTGTTCTGTTTCTGGCTGCAACGCTGCTCCATCACCAATGACACGCCTTGCAATTGTGCCCAAAGTGAGCAATCGGTCTCCATCCATCAGCTGCTGTTAGGGATCTCTTACTCTCCGCTTTTTCTTTCGGGGTTTTCGTAGGGAGTGATGTCCCCATGCACGGTACATGCGTTCATTGTATTGCTAATAATTATAGCAGTGTCCCTCTGAACAAGCTTTGTTGCTCGTTCACTATGCTTTACGCCTAAGATCAGGAGTATTACTCACATTTATCAGCCCCGAGGGAAATTTAGCAGAATATAGCAATGAATGGTAAGGACTCAGAACTATATACTGTTGCGCTGGATGCGTTTACTGTTGGATTAATTGCAATACGTGTTTACACATTTCATCTTGATTAGAAATTGAGTAGGTCGGAACCAGCTCGAAACAGAAGCGCGTCGTTGTCCTTGGACTGACGGAGGAGCGATTTATCGAGAAGGAAGCCGCACAATCAGGGCTTGACCCGAGGGGGTCAGCCATTCTTTATGGCCCTCACCTTGACAGCAATATGGACGCCGGTCGAGATGTTGATCTCGTGCTTTCCTGGGTGAGAGCTAGCTTTCAATTAGCGCAGGCATTGTTTATTCTGCTCGATAAGCATCAACAAAGACAGACATCAAACACGCTTAATGCCATCCTCGACGCTAGACAAATGGTCGCTCTGTTTGGCCTGGGCATGGCCTTATTGAGTAAATATGCCGCCAGCAACCCAAAAAATCGCACCCCATGTCATCTGCGACGTCTGCGTCACTGGTCCTTCTTGAATGTGAAGGAATCAATGATTGTGTAGCTGCTTGAGACATTTGCATAAAGGGTTGTTATTCAAGACGGGATCCCGGTCTTGGAGGAGCCTTGTCGGCGTTTAGTGTCCACTTCAAAAGAATTTGCGACGAGCCCAAAACCAGCGCAAGCCGAGTTGCATGGTTCTCACACGGAATGCAATCTAGATGAAGAGTGAGGGGCGACTCAGCTGCTCCCCCTGCCGCCGGTGACCTATGAACTGACCCCATTTCCACCGTGCTGTATGTCCTTACAATGCCCCATAAACATCCCAACTCCAAACTGCCCATAGCCAATGGTCAGTCTCGATGGACACTTGACCGCTCACTGTCCATTGCATCGCGTTGGGTGGTGTGTCTGTTGTCGTTAATGCTCGACATAAAAGGCGTTTTCCAGAAGCGGATAAGCAGCTCAGCGTTGTGCTGTGGCTTGGGGCTGCGTGCATATGATGCAGAGAATATTTCTGACCAAGGCATAAACTCAGCTATATACTGAGCAGTACACGTGCGAAACCCTGCTAAATATGGAGGGGTCGGCATGGGAGAGGCATGCCGCTCGTCCATCATGCAACCGCTACACAAACATGCCCCTCCCAACCCCCTTCCAGCTCATGCATTATGTTCACGGATGCAACATGCGCGTTTCCGGCATAGGAGCATCTGCCGACGTCAATTGCAGACGTTCATTTCACGGTACATATGTATACATACACACACCTCTGCAGTCTCCCAGGAATAATTGTTATCACTCGTTAGCACCGATGCATGTTAGTGCTGCGCTTACCAACATCCATGAGCACCTGTGATGCTCGCAAATAACTCTGATTGCATTACGTGCATTTTCAAGCTACTCGTTACATGCATTGGAGGCGCATTCGTGTCTAGCAGCAATGTACCTTCGTTGTGTTGTATGCTGGCCATGAATGGGTGTAGCTAAGGTTGGTAATGTTTGTTTGCTGGGCGGACATTGTTAATCGGTATAGATATAACTATGTTTTGTTATAACGATGACCATGCTGGCATTATAGCGGTGTCAGAACATTCGATCAACAAATCGAGCTGAACTGAAGACGGTTTCCGTGCATGATTGCAAGTCCAGATCATCAGGCAACACAATTGTAACCACTGCACAGGAATCATCGATTACATAACATGCACGCAATCATCTGTGTTTCCCTGTGAATCCTGTTCCCTGTGCACTGTTGTTTCAGCCGGATCTCATTCGAGATTGAATTCCTCCGAGAACCTCTCTTTCTGATCTGAAGTGAAGGATTTTTCCTCGCTCACTCAATTGTCAATGTCGAACGTACGCTGTCAATGTCATGCACTTCTTTTTGAGACCGTCGGTGTCCATTGATTTTACACGCTTGTCAATTCCGACGAAAGCGGAATGGACAACGCTCATTCATCACAGGAAATTGACAGCATTTGTTGATTTCAATTGGTCGCCATGGCGACGAAATTCGATGGTGTTGCTCTCCTTTACCCTCAACGAAACCCTCCCCTTGGTCCTTTTCGGCTGATCTCGACAGCGCAATTCCATCGCAACCATGGTGACGTGGATGCGAAGCAACATGGCTTAATCGCGACTTGATTACAGGTGACGAAATCGAAGCCTTCTCTTTTCCTTGATTTTTCTTCGTTACAAAATCAACAGCGTAATTATCGTGCAAACTGTATTCCTAGCTAAAGGATTACAATGCAGTTCTGTAATATCTACAATGCAGTTCTGTAATATCTACGTTGCACGTTTATCAGTTTTATGCACAGTGCTATGGTAACAAGCGTGCACGTCACTTTAGGCCCTACTTTCGGAGAAATACGTGTACACGATTCTTCACGACGGGCTCAAACTGCACGGTTGACGCGTGTTAGAGTGTGAGTGACCAAGTGCTATAAGTGCCCAGGAAAACATCTATAAACGTCAAGCAAGCGAGAGCAAATACATTCATCCACTTAAAGGAAAACCAACGTTTGCTTTGATCTCTCAACTTTTGACCCACTGATCGATATATGTTTTAAGCTTTTTCGATCAGTGCCTCGCATGTATACCTTTAATGTATCGATCAACGAGGAGCAGAGAAAATAGTAGTAGCGCCTGTGTGATTCCGGGACAGCTGCTGCTGCTGTAAGGGGGCCTGCATGCATGCCACGGCGGATCTGCAGGCACAGCGGCCATGCAGCCGCAGCAACAGGCTTCGAAGCAGTGAGAGGGGTTTATAGAGAGCGCGGTGAACCCCCGAGCACTCAGAGTGATATCGGCGGTGCATGGTGGATATGTGTTGTGGTGAATATGTCCCGGATTGCTCGCTTCCACCGAGGGAAAGATCCTCCTCCCCTCAGGACCAAGCCCCAGGATGGGGTCTCCGCCGAAATGGTCGATTCTGGAATTCTGCGAGATTCAAAAAGTGTCGAAGTAAAGAAATCTGGCGATGACCGGATATTCACGGGATCTAAGTTATTGTCAGTGTATAACAAACCCAGCCCCGGTGTGAAGGTCACTCCCCTGTCCGGTGCTGCTGCGGAAAGTAAATCCTGCGATGCGAGTACAGATCCAGAAGTGAAAACCAGTCCCGATGACCGCGGATCCGACGAATCGATCACCAGTCGGATCCGCGCGTTGACGGAGAGCGTCGACGAGGGGATCGGCGTCACCACCGACGAGGACACCGGCTTCAGCGAGGTCGGCATCACCGAGTCCGAATCGGAGGACGTCGCTTCGTCCTCGTCGCACGACAAGACGAAATCGACCTCGTCATCGTATGACATTGATGAACACGTGAAGGTAAGCGACACGCAAATCACACGCAATTCATCTCATTTAAACTTCGTGATGTATCTTTGACGATTGTATTTGCTGATTGGAACAAATTAGCAACGCGGACTTAACACCGAGCAGCCATTTATGCGCAGATTCAGCGAATGTTCTGGCCCTGAATCTTGCCCCGATATATTACGGCACATAAGCATCGCAGGGCGCAACCACGATCAGCACTGTTGCTGTACATGACCCGTATAACCGCTTCCGGTCCATCTTTGAATCACATTGGTATTTACGACCCAACGTGTATAATTAAAATATAATTCCATAGAGGCATAGACCAACAAGATGACGCCACTGTCCAGTCCCCCCCCCCTTCCTGCACCTCCGTAACGAAGGGGTTAACCTGATTAGCTCCTCCTGTGCCCCCCCTCCCCGTCCTAGCAGCACGTGCATCGGACGCTCTGACTCAGCCCTTCGACCTATCACCCCTTCCCTCATAATTAAAACAAATGGCATCCCTCGCATTCCGTATGCATGCTGCAACGTTGACCCATCGCGATTGACCGGTGGTCATCTATGGTCAGTGGGTGGCATGCACCTATGATCTATAGCGCTATTCAAGGTCTTTGCTCCACTTCCAACGATACGCGCTAAGATTTGTGTTGAAGATTTTCCGAAGCCAAAAATTGGATTAGCGTCAGCCCCTCGATCTCTCTCGCGCATCTCATCGCTATTCTCTACGCTTCACTCGGGCCAAGGATCTCCCTCCTTCTCTCTGAGACGGAAAACCCTTATTCCAACCCCAGGATTTGATCCAGTCGAGTGTAATCCGATTCTCTCGCGTTTATTCTCGTCTCAGTCTCGCGAGAAAGCAAAGTCACGTGATCTATTCGCGGCACGTTTCTCGCGATGCGGTGGTCTCGAAGAACCCCAAAATGGCGAAGAAGAAGATATAAGAAAATGGGATTTTTATCGCATATTGCGTTCTCTGTTGTTCGCCTCGCTCTGCAGAATTCATACAATTTGACGCTCTAAATGCTGCTTGTTTTGTTCATCTCGCCCAGCAGCGATGTTGTTGACATCGACAGGAGGAAAGAAAACACAGATATATGGGTTGCGTTACGACTTAGGAATTATGATATCATTGTAAACAATGACGTTCAGGAAAAAAAAAAAAACAAAAAAAAAAAAACAAAAAAAAAAAAAAAAACGAACGAACAAACGTTATCAACCGCTGTACAAACGTTTAACAATAATAGCTTTATCGTAATTTCATCATTATCGGTATTGTTCGATCTCAGGTGGTTTCCAGCGAAACGATGTCTCATCGCAAAGCAGATCAGGTGAAGTTCTATGATAGCACGAGCTATCGGCAAATATTTACGCACGGAGAAACGCTGTTTATGCTCGGTATACATCTATTTGCTGAGCAATAAGAAAGAGCAGCATTCAGACTGTTTGCTGATACCGATTCGCTCCTATAAAACGTGCGCGCTTAAGGTCGCTCTAAGGACGCCATACGGTATATATTGCGCGTTCTAAGCATGCGTAGTACGGTTTACGGTATTCCTCTCATTCATGAATCTCGCCCATTTCGAATGATTTGTCGATCTCGTCTGACCCATGCTGAACGCGTGGCTACAGGGTGAGCGCGAACGACAAGTAGGAATGCCATTTAACGCGCGAAACGGGGCAAAAACCGGGGCTAACCCCCGCTGCTGCTCATCATTCATGGGGCTCAATAATCGAGATGGAATTACAGGAAAAGTGTTCGGATTGACATCGAATATGAAATATCATCCATTTGTGTAACAGGAGCATTAAATCTCGTATGTTTTCCATAAACTGTCAAACTCATGAAACCAAAAAATGAATAAAAAAATATATGTAGTTGATTGTCGACAGGCATTTGGATTGTGTGTGTCTGGATTGAGTTGTAGTGGAGTTGACATAATAGCTTGTCAGCCTTGTCCGTGTGTTCACACATTGACTGTGGGGTGCACAGTGGCCAGACTAAGGTGCTCTGAGTGGTGTCCTTGCTCCGCACCGTGACCTCAGCATGACCCCTCTCTCATCTGAAATTCAGCTCATCCGTTGTACGATCGGAGACAAGACATTGCATAGACCAGTGACGTCATTGCTCCACATGAACTTTTCACCTGGCTGCTTGTTACGTAACTTGTACATTTAAGTGATTGATGATGGTTGTGTGTGTGTATACATCGGTGATGCAGTCGCATCATCTCAGCCTCTGGGTATCACGGTACACGATTGAAGAATGGCATAAGTACAACTATAAGGTGTGGTGAAATTTGAGTTTATTGGTTAACAACATGCGGTTGAAATGCGATATTCAATTGCTGTTTTAGTAGCTGCGAAGCGACGCTTCGTAAAATATGATTTATGACTTGGAGGTCAACAGTTGTAAATGGATATGCATCAACTGTGATGACGTCGTAATTGTTTCACCAGTCGACTTCCCTCTTTCCAAATAGCTCATATACGAACTACTAAGTAATTCCTAAAATGAAAATTTATGGTCCGCTAAACTAACAAACGATGCCGCTCATCTGCTCTGTCATCTGGCCATTCCTCTTTGATCTGACCACTGGTCAACGTGGGTTTCCAAGGCACCCCGTCGGTCAGATGTTTACGCTTGATAGCAGCGCATTTTGAGCTCCCCCGGGAGCGATCATGCGCGGCGGGATGACCGTCAATGCGAGAGATGCTCCACTAGATTCGCTATCGATGCAGGTCATCGAAACTGTGCTTGTTGCCCTTTTGCATTTTTCCTCGTCCAGTAAGTAGGTCACACTCGAGGGAGGGCTCACTGGGGCTTTCTCGGAGACAGGCCAGGATCTAGGTCATCTCCTTCGTGACGCTTCTTTGTAGGCCAGCGTTTAATTTCTGTTCATTCACAGTGCTGCATACTGCCCAGGTCCCGCGTTCAGGTGTGCGAGTTATCTTGGGACGAATACGCAATTCTGGAGTCGCTTATTCCGTGTGGTCTGCCTTGATTGCTCACAGGCTGCGCACGAGAGGGAAGAGTGGGTAAAACATAGGGTTCTGGATTTCATTACGAACCCATACAGCCCACTCCCTCCCCCTCTCCCGCAACCCATATTGTTCGCCCCGTCAGGACAGCCTCCTTATTTATCCCTTCTTCGTAGCACTGCTATAGCACTAATAGCACAGTGCTGCAAAGCAACTGTTTGCATCGTAATTCGCTCAATGAGGAGCAGTTCACCCGAAACTTGAGTCCACCTCATGACCTCATTGACCTCGGCAAGGTCACGACAGACGGCGCGGCGGAGTTGAAACATTCTGACGGTTTTATTAGCCTCTTGAAGACAGCAATACGGCCGCTATTGTTTACACTGATGAGGGTAGCCCCCTCCCCTTCTCTCGCTATTCCTCTCTGGCTCCTCATTCCCTCTCCTCTCCCGCGGTCCCTGCCTGCAGGGAATTGTAGGCCGTCACGATTGAGCCATATACTACCTTTCTGCATTCAGGAAAGCATTAATTAAACGTGATGCGAATGCAATTGTGGTATTGACGATTGTCTTTCAACATAAAACGCACCACAACAAACAATGCTCGTGTTGTGCATTGTCTTGCTCACAATCAGATTTTGCCAGCCAAGGTTTCACGGCTCACTTTTCAATTACTTACAATTATTATATTTTCTGATTCATCCTATTGTTGTCGTTACATAACGCATCACACACTACAGTACATATACATAAACCTTTCTTTGGGTTGTGATGGTACATAAATATAGTTCAGAGTTTTCAAATCGGATCCTATGTATGCTCATAATTGGGCTGCAATAGCAGCTGGGCGGCATTCACTTTCCAGTTTACACTACTTTTTTTATCCAGCTTTTGTGGGGTGAATTTTGCGCTAAGGAAAATGGGAAATGAGTTCCGCAACCTGAGCTGAGGAAGTTTGAGTGATTGACTGGAAATGGCGCAATCACCTGTTGGGATCAATTGATCAGCCCGACCTGTGACCTTTCATTATACCTGGTACATTCTGATCACTTTTCAACTCAACCTTCTTCAATTACTCGCAAAATTTCTCTGATGAAAAAAAAGGCCCCACATAAGAGAGAAATTGAAAATAAACATACGACTTCTATCTTTCTTACTCTCTTATTCATAAACCCATTTTTAATTACGTAATTAACCACGTGATTCATCATGATGGCGCCATTAAAATTTCACTCCCGTCAGGTAAGTAAGCAGCGAAGCGTCAATGTCGTTCTTGGTGACAGCTCAATCCATCAGAAAACTCAAACCGAAAACAGACGCTGACGTCGAGGAACCTCTGGAGGATAACATGGCAACATGCCAAGAAGCCCCTCCTCCTTCCCTCCCTCGTGCTGGGGTGATCACGTAATGCTTTTAGAGGTTGCTCAGTTGAAAGCATTTTGCCTTTTATTAGACGAGATCCGTTGTTTGTTTGCGTTAATAATTGACGCCATGCATTCCACTGTGGAGGCCCTCTAGTGCTCTGCCTGTATGCCACAGTACAATATATATTTGAAAATCTAAATTTCGAACAATTATCTTATTAACTGCCCAGTAAACCTGTAGCACAAGACATGAAAGTGCATGTTATAGCTCTGTTTTACTCTCGGCTGTGTAATCTACTGTAGACGCAATTTGCTGAGCGTCGTTTTAGTCGTTTCTTCTCCGCCGTTAAACTCTTCTTCAAGTCCTTGGCAGGTCTCGTGTCCTTGGCTGTGTCGTTTGGCAATGTCTTTTAGTTTGAGCGTGTTGTCTTTATAAGTTTATAGATGTAGGAGTTACGGTGAGGTTTTTTCCCTTAAATTGACTTATTATAACGAGGTTTCTTTTTAATTGAGTTGAATTCAACTTAAAATGCCATTAGCACAGCGACAGAACGACTAGTACGTGGCACTCAATGGTGCTATGCAACACCCTCTGGACCCTCTGCTATTAGAGGCAGCACTTGATGCTCAGTGCATCTCATGTTTTGTTTCACAGCAATGCTAAATGTTATTTTCCCTGGGGTTAATCCGCATTGACTTGGGGTTTACCGAATTTCCATGAAACAGTCGATGCTAAGAACCCTCCTCCCTCTCTGAGACTTTGATTGACTTGTGCCCATTGTTATAGTGAAGTGACATCAATGTATATGAACCATTCCTCGGAATTGACATAACCATGGCAACCAATCCAATCCTATAATGAAGAGAAATATAATACAAAAATAGATGCATTGTATGAACTCCGTGTTCATGTAAGTAGTTGAATGATGTACAAAATAACATATAAAGAAGAATCACGAACCAATTACTAACAGATCTGAATGTGAACCTGCAGACCGGGTGGTCTATTATAATATTATTATGTTTTGCCGCTGGCTGCGTTATTTGTCGTTCGATTTTTATTCTGAATGCAACAGAGAAGATTTTTCCTTCCCACACAATGTCTGCGTAGTTTTCAGTTGCATGCACAGTACTCGAAATACGCGATACTGCTGCAAAAGGAATTTTTTACATCATGGTGTGTGGTCTTTCCTATACATAATATTCCTATCCAGATGCATCATGATATGTATGTTTACCTAGTGTCTGGGGAGTCGTGTATCGAGTGTGTTTGCTAAATGATGTGCTGTGTCGATTGTAGCAATAGATCTGTACACTTTACCCATTACTTAGTGTCATAAGTTTACATAACATTTACTTTGATGGCTTTATTATGTTTGGGGTTTGCGTGTGGATTGACGCTGTTAACGGAGATGTTATTCATATTGCGAATACTTAGGATTTATGAGGGAAAAATTACGTCAGTAATAGTTTATTTTTCTGTCTAGTCGGTTTGACCTGGTATTTGTATCTCAAAACGGCGTTGAAAATGAATCATAACGCACCGTATGTGAAAATCATAACGCATTTATGAGCGCGTTATGATTTTTCTCAAAGAGTGATTATCATAACGTACATTTTGATCTATCGATGAACTCTGAACCACACATTTAACTCAATTAACATCTGGTCTGTGGTGCAATCAATTTGATCGGTCTCTCGACTGGGTTGTTTTTTTTTTCTTTAGAATTCTGAATATTTGATATTTACCACATGTTCACAGAAAGCACACATACCTTTTTTTTCATCAGCGTCTGTGATGTTTTTAATGCGTTTAAAAAACTCCAAAAATACAATTTATTCATTCGTTCATAATTCACTCGAGAGAGATCAGCACAAATCGCTTTAATCGGACATTAAGACGAGCGTCAAACATTTGAAGTGTTCAACGACGGAGGAATTTCACTTTTTTTTTTTTATCTTTAAGGCGATTGAGTTACGGTCATCGCATATAATGACTCACAGCTACTAGACTCAAAAAGTCCACTCAGCCTTTGAAGACGGTTTTTGCTGAACACTTAGGTGGTCAATTATAGCTCCTTCCACTGGTCAAGTGTGCGCCAAACCTTCATGAGAGTACTCCGATGGATTCTAACGCATGGGATCCAGCGCAAGAACTCCAGGAAGTTGTACAGGTACAGTTTCCTTTGATCTCTTGATGATGCTGAACAACTGACTCAGGTTCTTAACAAGCAGACGATCACGGGGTTTGTTTTACGGACGTCTGTACAGTGCATATTTATTAACTGTGATCTCTCGGACGGGGTACTCATTTATATCATAGCTCAAGGCGTTCATAACAGGAACATTTGTCCCTGTTTAGATTACAAGATTACCCAAGTCTAAAGCCCCAGGGAGCAGTTCAGAGGCAACCCTTGCCATTGTGGAGGCACCAAGGAGCACTTAGTCAGCCCCTTTCATAAACAAAAGGTTTTCCTCCGTCCACAATTATTATAAACCTCGTGCACGCAGAACTGATTGAGCATTGTTCTGCGAGGAGAGTTCTCCCAAAGAGTCTACAGCATGAAGTGGATTACGCAATGGATTTGAAGGAGCTACCCAACAATGCTTGGGCGTCTTGCCATTTCGTTCAGGTAACGATAAATCGAGGCTAAAATCACATTGCTTTTCAGTGATTGACGGGGAATCAATTTGAGCTTGTAAAGTGAGCCTCACGTCTCATTTGATAAGACGTGTTATTTCAGCATTCTCTTTTCGTGTTCGCGTTGATTTCAGTTTCACGAAAAGCTAAACACGACCTCTACTTGACTTCTTGTTCTCTCTCTGAAGCAACTAGGCTGTCGATTTACGATCAGCACTCTTGACCAAAGTAACATGCACAAACAAACCATCATCTGCTAACAGACTGTTCAGCTTCTCACTCAATTACTAACACCTGAGACTCAATTACGCACGTATTTAGCGGAAGCAATCTAAATATCGCTGTGTTGATCAAGATCAAATCAGTTACCAAACCCGTCTAAATTTTTGAGGCTACAAGTATATAAAACCGATTCAGTTATAAACTTAAATACACACTAGATTGTGCACTTGCCGATCTAGAGATCAAAACAGCAAAGGCATTTTTCTGATTGACTGCATAATCTACTTGATATACCAGTTGACGTATATACACGTCATTCCTGCCCATTACATTCGGCCCCCTGCCTCGCTTCTTGTCTGTCTTTGCCGTCCAATCTTCCAGATTCCATCCATTCCGTTCCAACTCGCTTCCTCGTCTGTCAATTTACGGACCACCGCCGACCGCTGCTGGCCGATATTTTTTTCTTCGGCTTCTCTCTTGGTTTCGTTGAAAAGAATATATCTGCTATTGACAGATTAAATCTTGTTTATGCTTTACGTCGGGCATCTGGGGATAAGGGGTCTGCCTTGTAACATCGACTTACATATATCATATTGCATGTTGCAACCCAACTGTTATACCAATATATGGACTAATGAGTAGCATATTTCATGTATCACTTAACCCGATTGGGCGTCTATTTTGAGTGCGTTATGATTTCACTGTGGGGGTACGTTAAGGGTGCGTTGTAGATAATTATTACTTGGAGCCTTGGACACTGGTTCGAGACCTTTCTAGAGGGTTCGATACAGTCTGGTGTCTCAGAAGAAAATTGATGAATGCACTGTGAAACACATCTGGCACCATTGACATTGTATATCATGACATAATTATACCATTGCATAATTACTACTTTGATAATTCTGTGTTCATTGTAACATTCTCATATTTGATGTATTGACTGTTTTGATTACGCAGTCGATCTATTTTATGACTCAACCATCTGTACAACTGATGGTGTAATAGCTAGATACGCATTGCTAGTACTCCTCTAACAATTGGCATAATCAGTACACAGCTGAAACCCCCGCGAACAATTACAGTATTGATACATCATACGTCCACGCACATATGAACGAAGCAAGCAACATACACATCGTATGGTTACATAACAGCGACGCTGAATCATTATACATACGCATGGCAAAGGGCCGCCAGCAGAGGAAGAGAGCGCCCACCCCCCTCTCCCCTCTCTCCTCTCATCGGATCTGAGTCAGCTGTAGCTCTCCCAGCAGATCCCAGTCCCGTAATCAGCGTGAAGGAGTATGGATAGATCTCCGGATCACTAAGAAACACCATGAGGATAGTCTCCCAGGAGCAGGATCACGTAGATCCTAGTAATGGCGAGGAGTACACTGAAATGGTGGATCCGTACACCAAGTCAAAACGGGTAGGCATTCGATTACACATGCTTTGATATACCTCCTCGTCTATACGCTGTAGTATTATGCCCTCCAGCTGTCAGTGGCCGTCCTTTCGCCTCAGTGAGGTCTGTGTCATGATTTGCGAGCTGTGTAACTATAAATATGCGTTCGTAAGCAGTGAGTCTTGGGTTCGATCTTCGTGTGATTGATGCCACAAATGAGCCTTCAGCAAATCGCTCTCAGTTGGTTCGCTGATTGATGAGTTCTTTGGCGCAACGCATGTTGCATGGTGTGTAGTCTACCTGTTGGTCTTCATTGTACTTTGGTTAGCTTCTTTTTTCAATAATTAGGTAATTAGGGTTTAATGACGGTATTATTGCTGCAGGTATTGGTTTGGATAGATTGTACACTAGATAATTATATTCATGGATTTTTTCATCGTGGTAACTGAACTGCCCAGAACCAATTTGGATTGAATTAGGATTAGGATTAGGAAAGTGTTAGCGACTAGAGACAACACATGATAATAAGGATACAAAGGATTATCCTGAAGGAATCGCCTTCAAAGGGATCAATATTTGATATAATTCAGTATGAAAATGAACAGAATGAGATCACGTTTGACTGAGCGGCAGTCGCGGCAGACCAAATCGATCGGTGCGTTATGATTACGCCGTATATATTATGAGGACTGCTCACACCTCCGGCGCTGACGGTGGCAGTCTGGTCTGTCCGGCAGATTTGCATATACAGAGGGATGCAGGAAGGTCTTTGTTTGCCCAACGGCAGCAAAGTTGGGGTTTGGTGGGACTTTGTGTGTAACTATCGATGAATGATGACTCAGCGTGTTTCGTCAGTTCTAGGGGACTGAATCACACTTGTCGTACATAATGAATGCTCAACGCATGCGGAGGTGTACAGTAATGGATATGTGAAGAGCAGTTCCACATATCTCATCATGGGGAATACGCACAGTTTAAAACTTTTTGTTCGGTTTATAACATGACGCTCTCGGGTCACGTGACCGTGTGGATGGGAGTCTTTGATCCGGTCGCAATGTTTCTTTTCATTCGGGCTGATCAGGAGGGAATATTTTTTCTTCTTTGAAATCCGACTCCCCTCGCTGAACAATCCCGGCCTTCCCTTTCCTCGCTCCCAGGTTACGCGCTCAGATCTATTTTTCCCTCGTGGGCATAAATCGGTGTTTTCTCTTCGGTGGCTATCTCGATTTGTTGGTATCCCACAATGCACCAGAGATGAAACACGTGCTGACAGTTGCTGCCCCCTGGCGAGCACAACGGTGACTCAAACCGTCAGCTATTGTTTTTGTTTGTGTTACCCCCGATTGCGATTCAGATGCCCTCCGGTCATCCGACGGACTCACCACGTGCCATGACCAGCGCTTCCCCTTCCCGCTCCGCACTATCTTTCCCTCTCCACATCGTCTACTTTATCGTTCACCTCCCTCACCTCTCCTTTCCTATTTCTCTCTTTTCTTTTGAGATAAGATAAGAGAGGCAAACGTTAACACTGACTCCACCCTAGTTCTCCGCTGAGTTTTTGCTGTGTTCATTTTAACTCCTGGCGTCTCCTCGTTAGCTATCGTTGTTCACCTCCACATTTCCCCTCCCCCTCCTCCTCCTCATTATAAATATCCCCGCCTAGGCCGCCCACCCACCTACGCAACAGTACTCGGTAGTTTCCATGTGGATTAACTTCTGAGTCAGTCATCGTAATCCTCGAAATAACGCCACCACAAAACCGTCACCACACTCTTAACATCTATATCATCTTCTCATTTACCAAGTACAAACTTCACCATATAACTCATCCTACCAAAAGGTCATTAGGTGCAATTATATTCTCTTTGATGAATGCTGCCCGACCCGTGATGATGACAGAATTCGACGGAAGACGGTGTCGGTGTGTCGGAGTGCTCGGCACCTGCAGTGCGTCAAACGAATGACAAACTCACTTGCTATTTAGCAGACGACTGCTGGTATGTTGTGGCTGTGGCATCGGGATGTGCAGTGTCACTGGTGTCACTTAGACCATGTTCCCTGGGTTGTTATGTTACGCAGTATTGCCCAAGTGGGTCCTGTTGTTGACGTTACGTGCATGGAAGCAATTTTGAGTTGTGGGCTTTGGCCTTGTTGTATTTCTGGTCCATGTGATGCATTTGCATCAGAAGCGGTGCAGCTGGCGTCCCCGAATGTCTGAATGATATGCTGTTAGATGTCTGGATCTGTCTGTCCTTTGCCTCTATAAGGAAATATTGCTGCACTCTGCAGACGTCTGTAGACGCAGGACGTGGAGACGTCTCCTTTCTTGCATTTGGGCAAATTCGTCGATGTTGTTATTCTGGTATCGTGTTGCCGGAATCAATCAATTCACTGACAATTCTCTGAACCTTTTTTTTTTTCTGCACGGAGGAAAACACTCCCGGCTTTTGTCATTCTGTCTGTAACTCTGCATACATGTATAAACCGATGCTGCATGTCCGAGTTAACTCCAGATTGCAACAGTAGCCATGTTTCAGGCGCCAGCGATAGGATCCATAGAGAAATCCTACTAGGATCCTAATCCCAACTAAACGATTTTCGATTGGATTATAAATGACCTTGGCCCACACTGCTGACCTTTGTGTTACCCACAATGCATTATTCGATTAGCTAAATCAACAGTTGAACAAGTTGCACGGAGTACATCTCCTGTAATTCGCATTGACGTACGTCGTTTTAGTTTTTCCCTCCAATTCTTTTCTTTCTCCCCAAGGTGAAAAATTATCTCCTTTGGAATATAGCTTATAGCACTTATCTTATTGTATTCCATTTTGCGGAGTGCTAAATGCCAAATACGCGCGGAGTTTGGGAAAAATGAGCCCCATAGCGTATGTATATACATCTAAAGATGTATATACATACGCTATGTATATCATAAGCTGAGATGTTTTTATATTTTCGTATAGCGTATATTTCTCCTGGTGTATCTGGGTAGAATGATCGCCCAAGGAGCGTTGAAGCATTCGCTCAGTGGGGTTCTGCTCTGATGTTTTTCTCTTGTGTAATATGTTCTCTAAGCCATCGAAAGATAACCTATCGCCGCTTATAGCTGCGCACTTTCTTCGCTAATTCTTAAGTTGTTATTGTTGTTGTGTCGTATGCTGTTATACTTAATCTACCACGTATATATGTATATTGTGTTTTTAGGTTTTCTTGTGTATTATATATAACGATGTTTATATACAATACGCCAAGCTAGAAAAAAAAATCATAGTGCGCTATAGCTGGCTGCTTTGGTTCTGGAATCATAGCTGCACCCCACGATGTGTAAAATCATAACGCACTTGTGCGCCAATCATAACGCACTCATCCAGGGCAGCCACTTATCGCTCCTGACTTCACATGAGAGCCCTTCTGCCTTTCCACTCCAAGTGGTGCGGTTCTTATAACTTTTTCCAGGGTTCAAAATAAGTGTTGAAAATGCTTTCATATCTTCATAGATACAATCTGTGATTCATTTCCATGCTCTTAGCAATAGGGGAAAAAACATTACGATTGCCCGGAGCCAGATGTTCCTTGCGAAGAAGAAGGTTCGTTATGTTGCATTTATTGCATCGTGTTGAGAGGATGCTACACGGTGGCTACGGTGTGTCATCATAATCTTCTGCGTGTATATACCAAAATGACCTCGATGTATAGAGCATTCGAGATATAGAAAGAGGAGGAGATTATCATTACCACAAGCACCATATTATCTGCAATTGCACAATTACGCATGCGCTGATCAGTGACCGATGCTGCTCATACAGGGAGCGGCATGTGCCATTAATTCCTGCTCCCTCATTTGTTTTCCTCCTCCCAGCGGAACCCTCTTTGATGGATTCCCTGCCTGGTGCCAAGATAAGCCCCCACGAACCCTTCAATCAAGGCACTGCCCCCTTCCTCTTCCCTTTTGGATTATGAGCTAGCAACCCTGCTTGCTAATTTGAAGAGAATCTCGCCAGTATCATTTGGGGGATAGATGCTCTGTCGCCAGCACCGGCACCAGCCAGTCGCCTTCGGCATCGATTCCAATGCTTAGAATTAGCTGGTATATCGCGCCGGGTTCACCGGTGGTCGACTCGGTGGAGCCAGTGGGAGCTGCCCCTCTTCCCCGCACCCCATAAAGACCCATGCATGCCCGCTTCCTGCTTCTCCTCCTCCGCGGAGCTGCTCCTTGACATGCTGTAATAAGCGCTCGTTGTGCCGTGTGCTTCGCTGTGCTTCTGTGTTGGGAAACATGTTTGGATATAAAGTCGGCATTCCGTTGATCCATAACTGTGGGGATCTGCACGGCATCTTCAACGAAAGATTCAAGTTGAAGGTAAATTGTCAAAACCTGAGAATTATGAGAATACTTCTACTGATTGCATGTACTGTAAGTTTTGTCTTTTAACTGATAAACCTATATCTGCACTATAAACAGAATAATGCTATACGACCACCTGCAAGATTACATAAATAATTATGCATGTACTAATATCACTTTTATTTCTTCATTGTTCACAATAAATCGCAGTAAAATTCCGCTTCTCTGTCATGAGGAATAACCCCAAGGATCTTCCCTTCATATGAATCCCTTCGACGGAGTCTCAAATGACTGAATCCGCCCTCCAATGCAGCAATTGCTTCCACTTGGCCTTATTAAACCCCATCTCCATTTTCGTCCTCTGCCGATTCGGTTCTCTCAATTAATTAATTCGATGGAGCCACTTTCCCCATTGCTCTAAACCCAATGGCTTTATTTTTCCATTCATCCAATTCAATACCACTCTAAATGGCTTGGTGAAGTCTGTCTGCAAACAAAAGTATGGAACATTGAGAACAAAGGCTTTTTTTTTTTTCAATCACGTTGGTTTTGGTGTTTAGCCTGAATACATGTATGTGGATAAGTGAACATTAGCACCAACGAGGTGCCAATGTATATCAATTGATTCCCGTAGTATGCTATACTATCAGTCATAGCACATATACCAGCATGCATGGGCCCCTCCAAGACCACTCCCCCATAAACTCCCCATAGATTCCCGCCCCACCTCACCCGAAAGGTGAGCAAGAAAATGCCAATATCTCCGATAACAACAGCATGCACCTGCGATGGTCCATCTGGTCGTTAGGCGCCCAACCCAAGCGAATATTCTCGGCTTCTGGTTTCCAATGCAGCTGCTTTCGATAGGCGCACTCGTTGCAATCATTTTACGAATCGTTCTTCCTCAAAAGGTCGCGAAGCGAGAGATGCGCACGCAACCCCGATGCGGTGATGGATTGAGGGAGCTTCAAGTGGGTTCTATCGGGACAGAGCGACATGCTCTGGGTGTCTGTCCATTGCTTGGGCCTCATCAGTCATCGGGTATTGACCTCTGTTTCACTCGGTGCTAAAAACACCAGCTATCTCTGAGTCGATGTCTATTAGGAGATAGCGCAAACATTCGAGAAATGAGCGCCGTTAAGGGTTTTCGGTCGTGTTTTTTCTTTCCATGTCTATTATTTTTAGGTGTCTTTTTTTTTTATCAAACTAACACCCAGACTTCCGTGATATCGCCAACTCTATTCTCCAAACCCGATGGAAATAATCGAGATGATCTCAAACTGTATTTGTTTTGCAGCATCCTATCTTAATATGCGTGGGTTTTGTTTGGTGCCCCATGTTTCGTGTTCATGATAATTTGTGACCACTGTCCATATGAAGTTTATGGCCAGAACTTTGGGCTTATACACAGACAGCACAGGAAGCCCCCGTCCCCCATTCATCCATTTGCTAGATCCCCTCCCTTGGAGGGCAAACTGTTTCCCTTTCGGCCTTGGCTTCGAGTCTCGATGTCAACGGGAAAGCAAACAGCCCCGGGGCGTTTTGGCTTCATCCCGATGCAAGTACGTGCCGTGACCGACATGCCTTCCTTAGCAACCCCTCAAAGGGGCAATACCCCTCCTCGATTATGATACATGCTCTGTTGATACAGGTCAAGGGCACAGGTCAGATTAAATGCACATAATTAGATTATCCCGAAACCCTGGATTACTCCGATTAGACATGCGCGATGTTGCGTCATGCTATTATCCCTTGCACTCCTCTTGGGAAAGAGATTAGATTGTTTTCCTCTGAGATGGAAAGGGGTTTCCCTTTCTTCTGAGCGGGTCGTAAGTTGACTGCAGAGGATGCGGTATTCTATCTCAATTCAATTCGCATTGATTTGCCGTCATTTCCGCTGAGAGTTGCTCATCGCGCATCTGGACACCTGTCATAATGTGAGTGCATGTTACATAATGGGCAACTGAGGATTGTCTGTTGTCGAGGGTTCAGTGTGTTCCGGAAATAGATCATAAATACCACGATTGTCGAGTGTGGGTTGCTGTACGGTAAGCAGCATTACTCACTGGGACAGCTTTGTGACGCATTGAAATCACAACGCACTCTTGATATAAAACATAACGCACCTTTAATGTGAATCATAACGCACTCCGTGATTTCTAAGCAAAATGGTGATGTTTACGTACATGTATTTATTTCGGTTTCGTATTTTTTCATTGACAGATATACACGGATTGGGCCAATCACTACTTGGAAAAAGCCAGACACAAGCGGTTCATCACAGATTTGCAGTCTGATATTTCCGATGGAGTTCTCTTGGCGAGTGTCATTGAGGCAGTCAGTGAGTACACTTTAGTTTTATTTCCTTCATTCACAAAACAGTGTGCATCAGAATACATTTAAGAACACTTGAATGTCGCTATTCAGATGCAGCAAAACTTGGCTAGAGGTGTTTAAGTACTCACAAGTCATAACGCACTTTTCAGAGTCACAAGAATGCATAATCACAACGCACCTCCGATAAAAATCTATCGGTGCACTTAACAGAAGAAATGATTCATTTTCGCATAAATGGTGTTGACCCTTGCAGTCTTAGAGCCAATTAGGCGTTTCTTCGTGGTCACAGGGGGTCCAATTAGTGAATTCATTACGATGAGAAGCAGTCACGGTCGATCGAACCAAGGGCAGTGAAGCGGAAAATGTCACATCACGAACGATTTCGTGACCTGAAATAATTAACCAAGTTGTAACTCAGTAGAAATTTCCGGAAATTTATTTTGATGCGTAAGCTACCACAGAACATAAAAGCACTTTTCGTTGCACTTCTGAAGCTACGGAACAAGCAACTGTAATTAATCTCTTTCAACCTGACGTTGAACGCACATCGAATCAACCTGACCACTGATCTATAAATAGCACAATAAATAGCCCCAGTAATTGATCATAACGCACCTGCCTCTTATCTATTGGCTGGTTTTTGCATTTATCACCATGAAAACAGCCGCTGGTTATTTTCTGAGGGGGTCACCGGGTTAATCTTGGGTTCTCTGGTCGATCGAGGATAAATTTCTCTGGTTATATTTTTCACCGGAATGTTGTTTCCTGAGTTTGAAACTTACACAAGGCCATCTATTTATTTTATTTTTTTATTTTTTATTTTTTTTTGCCTGCCCTCTATAATAATATTATTATAATATCCATTATTTGACGTTGTACCCTTGCTGAAGAAATTTCGCGCTTCATTATAATAATTACTAATCGTAAATCGGTGCTTTGCAATATTGAATGTTGCTTTCATCACGGGTGCTTTCATCTCAGTGAAATTTGTGGGGTTTTTTTTTTAATTTTTTTTTTTCTGCGTAAGGCATATATATTATGGATGCAACACATTGAACGAATATGTTTCATCTCGTGAAGAAAAACGGATCTGTCATGAGTTAAATGGAATCATATAATTCATATTTATCAGTGCATGATGGAGAATCGCTAATGGCCAATTATCATGTCAACAGAATTTTCTTTTTAGTAGATTGCTTTTTTTTTATAATGCATTGATTTTTCCGTCTCTTTTCAGCAAATGAAAAGGTGGAAGGCATCCACGCCAAACCCAAGACAGCCTCGCAAATGGTGAGTGCACGTGCATTATGTTCATTTCCTAAAGGGGGTGGCAGGTTATAGAAATCTGTCGCGAACGTCTCAGTTTACTCATTATTTTCCATTATGGATAGCCCACAGTAATAGTCTTACATTATGCACAATTCTTCCCTATGCAAGGGGAAAACATTACATCCGATCTTCCGGAATTATTTATCCACCACAGTGGTGCACCCCCTTTGTACCGTAATGGGATCACCCTTGGCTGACAGCCATCTAGCGGCTCAGCTGGGAGAAACGCGGATTGCTTCCCTGCTCAGCTTGTAGTCACCGCTGTCAACCAGTGACTCGCAGTGTTCGGAGTTCTGTGTTCGCTTGGATTAAATAAGATTGCATTTAAATTGCCCACTGGCACTCATCGGTGAGTGCACTCCACGTGTTATTACTGCGTGTTGTCGTATTCGAAATATGGTTTCATTAAGATGCAATTTACCTTCTGGCCGGTGACTTGCCTGCAATACAACCCGGGGAGCTGTTGCTTGCTTTGCTTATAACTGAGAGAGGGGGAGGGGGTGGGGGTGCAAGGGGTCAGAGCAAGGTGTGACTTTGTCTTGCTCCAGCGTGCACCTCGGACCATTCACTTTCTATGTGACTCGTTCGTAATTGAATCTGTTGTGTTCAATTATTTAGCCCCCTGTTCGATCATTCTTCGTCGTAAACATGAATCTCTTCGACATCAGCATTGTTACATCCCCGGCTAATGAATCAGGATTTGTTGTTGGCTAATTTACCAATTTGATCAATTACGGCTGAAGTATCAATTACTCGTAATTGGCTTCTCGTATTTCTGTCCTATTTATTATGTCACACTCACACTGTCACTATAATAGTCGGGGCTGAGTATATAAATATGCATATATAATTTTCGTTCTGCTATACAACTGACTTCTAATTATTGCTGTAGATTATATTAATTATATTATATTAATTAAATGATCGCTTTCTCTGATTAAACCTCGGCGATACGCCATATTGCGTGCGTCAAATGTTGAACTTTGAAGTTTAATGCCCGCTCAGGTGAACGAATAAAATTATCTCCTTTGTCTCTGCGCTAATACACGAATAATGCGTGTAAATGAGGGTCCCTTGATGAGGAAGTACCCATAGCAGCATTATACTAGCAGGTGCACTCCCTTGTGTTGCAGTCGCACGGTGCATTTTCGACATCGCCGCACGAGGGATTGTTTTGGTTCAAAGCGGTGCACATTTCATGTCGACCATGAACGCTCATTGTTGCGTGAGAGACGATCCATGCATCGACCCACCTTGCTTACATCGTTGAGGTATATCGACAGCGTCTTTATGTCATCCAATCAATATTATTGACGATTGTCATCAATACAATTACGGTGCCACGTCCGGCAGCATGCATTATTGACTGCAGTGGTATTTAATGCCCTTCTCAGGCATTCCTCGCGCTGACCGTAGCACGCATGCAACATGCGCGCCTCTCTGTGCGCGCCCTTGCACGCTACATAGAGCGCGCATTGATTTTCTTGCCTGTTGTATTGAAAATGGGTTTGTGGACGGGGGGTGGGGACAGGGCGTTGCATGCTGTGTTACACCATGGATATGTGATCAGTCATTTCGTGACGGTTGCCTTGTGCAGGCAAATCCGCCTTGTAATTGATGCTCGCTCCGCACGAGGCTAATTCTTGCAGGGTTGCTTTTACCATGAAGGTAATCAATACATGATTGAGCCCTCAATTAAACCAATTTCTCCTCGAACAGTGCCCTCTTTAGGAATCTGAATTTAGCCCTTCGTGGCTATTTATAGCAACTGACTTCACCGCTGGATTCACCAATGCTGTACGGAGTCGATCATGACGTCACTGGTTCAACGTAATTACTGCGCTTTCAACCACTCGACGTGCTGGCTGACTGGCTGTCAGACATTGTTGCATAATCCGTCAAACACACGCACATTTCCTCTGCAATGAAGCCATGCGGGGCCCTCATCGACATCATTTCTCTCTTACCATTAATCTTCGCGCCAATTTGCAATGCGACTCACGGCACAACAGCGCGTTGACAGAAATGTTGATTAATTAAAAATGAACATTCTGTCCGATTTTAGGCTTCAGCCTTTATTGAGGAATGACAGAAAGCCTTCCAATTATCGGTTCCTGCTCTTCCCTCACCCCCGCCCCCTCATCCCGCGGGGCACTCCAAAACAGACAAAGAAAATGGACAATGAATGAACATGTTGCTTCGAAAAAGCCACGCGTTAAAGAGATAAGAGTCATGCTGCCATGTGTACACATTGGACGCATTATCTCCACAATAGTGTACACATGCATGTGCACTGTTAAATAAACAAAACACATGATCTTGTACTTGTTTCTTCGCCAGTTCCATAAAAGGAAGTGCTAAAAGCTATCTCAAAAGGCTGATTTGGTAGGCAGGGTTCAAACAGATTTCGCTCTCGGGGTGTTCTTGACATTTCGATCGCCCTTTTGAACGAAAATTGCCTCTGCGTTCAAAAGCCTGTATGTAAATCCGAGAGTGGTGTACAATTTATATCTCCAATATAAGTTCCAATAACCGTAAAAAGACGCAATCTACGTGGAGATTATTCTTCACTCGATGACTTTTGTGCTTGATTTAGCGGAAAATTTAACGATGTTATTAATGCAGTGTATTCGAAAGATTCCGTTGCTGTAATTGTCCAGGGAATTGCTTCTCCCCGCAACAAGCCATGATTTAGTCGATCGTTCTTTCAACAGAGAAATATCCTTCATAATTATTGGTTCTGAATGCGATGTTTTTGTGCGTGTGTGTCACTAAAACGGCGTGCTTGTTGATTTAGGTCGATAATTACTTGTTGTTTGTGGTTGTTTGTCTATGTGAGGGGCTCTTGTTGTAAGTGAATCAACTGGGGATTTTTTTCTTCTTCTTCATCAAGGGAATTTTCTTCTTATGTTTGGAAAGACATTATGGCCTGTCACCTGCCGACAGAATTCCTAGAAAGCTTCTAGGATGTGGAAATGCTCTTTACGACTGTTTCCGTGGCTATATTTGTACCTTGTCGCGTTAACTGGGCTGTTGTACAAGGTGGTGCGAAATATTCCGTACTTATTTTTCGTATTTTTCCCCTGTTTATGATAAAACTTCAGTGTGTATAGGAATGAAAGGTCCCTGCCATCATGTATCATGTCCAACTATAGCCATCGAACAAAGAAAAGAAATGATACATTGAGAATGCAATTCTGTGCCCACAAAGGCCTTTGTGCTACCCACAAATATCAGCTCGACCCTGTAGGGGTGAAGCCCACTTATGAGGGTTATTATTCCATGATACCCACTGGGGGAGGGGGCTCCCTTTGCATTCCATATTATAAGAGGGACTCAGGTGGGATCTGCAGATAGAGACCTTCGTTAATCGTGACTCAAGGGCGAAATTGACTTAAACCTCCGCCCGGTACATGGATATAAAGAGCGAATATCATCATCCATATTTGGCGGTTTTGTTCGGAAATCGGAATAATATATTTGTAACCATTTTTGTGTGGGATATATTCGCGGCATCCGATGCTGCATTCGTGGCTGTGAGCTTATGATGCAGCTGCTATAACCAGGTGCAGTGAGAGTATCGGGTGTTCCGAAGAAATCTTATTACCCCAAAACTCAATTAACATGTGCATCCTTGTAATACTCGATTCGTCGTTTGTTTTCAGGTGGAGAATATCACGGCCTGCCTCTCGTTTTTGGCAGGGATCGGTGTCAATGTCGACAGTCTGAGCGCCAAAGGTTCGTATTCGTGACTCATCGTTCATTAACCCTTCAGTGTTGAGTTTTATTTTTGCATTTTTTTTTTCTCCTGTTGCATGAAATGCACGCGCGTTCATTCATCTTGGTTGTGGCTCACTCATCACTCATTTGTACTCGACCCGCTAAATCTTTCTTTTGTTGTGGTTCAGCCCTGTACCTTCATTAACTTTTTCCTCTCTCAAATACCCATCAGTTGAATTGAGTGATGAATGCTAAAATCAGTTTGTTGTTCTTGTAATCTTAAACAACGTGTTGTTCCATTTTTTGTCACCTACACAAAGGTGATGATAATTGCTACCCTGGACTGATAAGTTTATCAATCGGCCACCCTGTACTGTTATTGTTTAGATATGTATTGTGACTTATAGATCAGCGCCTATATATCAAATCGGACAGTAGCCATAAGTCAAGCTGACCCTAGGCTATCTTACTCAAGGGTTCGCTTCCTGATGGGCCGCATGGTCAAGCACCGTCTGTCCACCTGCTGGCCATCCATTATGACCACCACCCCCCTCCCCCTCCCTCCCTCATTCACCCATCTTGCGGCTGCTATACTTTCCCGGAAATCGCTATTTTTAGCTCTTTGTATACTTAATGAACAGTATACTCACATAGTCGGAGCAGGATGTTCTTGGAAACGCTTATTAACTCTTGAGTGCAAATTTAATTAATTAATGGATGAGGGCTAATGTGGAAAGTAATAAGTTAGTTGCTTGATTTTATGGCTATATCATAATTTGACAGGTCTTTGATTTTAATAAGAGTTTGAAATTTTAATATTGAAGGATTACATTGAAAAAAAAAAGTTAATTATTTCTCTGGATGAAGGCATGTCACTTAATGTGTATGGCAAATAGACAGCACGCTCTTATATGATTAAACTGAATTAGCCCTTAATCAACATTCATCTCCAATTCCCTGGGAGCTACCATATTGTTTTTTGTCTACAAATCACGAACACTCATTCTTGATAAGACCATGTATAATTCGATATTAGTGAGAGCGATTTGTATACGCTGTTCACCTGTCGGTAAAGATCAAAGGAGCGGCGTTGATCATCAAAGGAAGCCGACCGCGAGAGCCGCATAAGAAGTCGATTCGTACTCAGTGCATGCACTCTCCACTTGGGATGCGCGCGCACAAGCGGCGAACGGCGATTAATACCTGGATTATCTCCCATTTGTGATATTAAATATTTTAATTAATGTTATCATGGCGGAGTGCCGGAAGAACAAGGCTTTGAAAGGTTACGTAATGCGTAGATTTATAAGCTAATCGTTTCACATGTTGTCATTAATGAAATGTTCTTAAATATATATACTTTTTTACTTTCTTTTTTTTTCATGTAAATATAAAATTAATATTTTTTTGGTTGAATTGCAGATGTTCGCGAGGGCAACCTGAAAGCCATCCTCGGTCTTTTCTTCTCCTTATCTCGCTTCAAACAGCAGCAGAAAACTCAGCATTCATCCGTTCAGAACCAAAACGTCGTTGCCCCGCCTCAGCAGTCATCAAAATCGAATAATTTGAATGGGAATCGATCTCTGGGAAGACCGCATAACCTCAATGGCAATGTCGAATCCAGGTAAGCAAATTAACACTAATGATCCAGGCCCCTCTTGTGCGATATCCATATTTCCGTTTGAGTATAATATATTGGTCCGCAAGCTGCTATAATGAGGTTATAATTGCTACAACTCGGGAATTATACTCATAATTCCTGCCGACGTGCAATTATTATTGATCAGTTATATGACCCTTCTGGTCTCCCTCACTGATAACTTTGCCTCCCGTATTTACAAAACTCTCTGCCTCTCGGCGGCATCGTTGTCTCGATTCCTTTCATCTGCCGCTTTTTCTCTTTGATCCTCGAAACTCCTGCATTTATCTGGCGTTTACATCTTCCTCATGATGCAACCTCATCATTAGTCGTTGAGCACCTGGAGGAAATGATGAGTCAGCAGTTTATCTCCCAGGCACGTGGTCAGCCTGACCAGTCTTCGATTCGCGGTTTGTTTACAAACTTAATATTCCCCCAGAATCCCCCCGTACGTTGAATTGGTTATTGTGCTGCCTCCGTCTGACTTTTCGTGTGAATAATATTCCCTATTGTGATAACCGCAAAATTCATTATTTCAAAGACAAATTCGCTGACAAGAAGCGTGATGGATGGCGTTTTAATTAATCAATAGAATTATCTGCAAATGGACAAAATACCGTTGCGCTGTTGTCTCAATTCATCATGTCGCGTGTTTCGCGTCTGTCGTCGCAGACAGACGACGTTTGCAGAGCGATTATGTTGGCATCGCCTCCGTTCGCTCTGATTGCATCGTTTTAGTTAATTACACTGTAATTATACGCCGCCGAATCGTGAATTGGTCACGTCGCCGGGTGAATTACAAGCGCGTGCATGTACGCCTTGTCTGTATTGCGCAACAGAGGCACATGCTATTGTACGCGATATTTACATCGACATCGAATGCCATTGTCTAGAGATGTTCATAGCAATATTTGAGTGCCTTCTACCATGCAGCTAGGGTTCACTTCCCCGCGTGCAGTTGTAACTCGTTAATATCAGCTCATCAATCATTACAATTACGAGAATCTGATTGAGAGATAATCATAACGTCTTTTATTGCGACTCCGTTATTGCAGGAGAATCAGTAAATCACATACTAGTAACAATGTCATCAGCGGCCATTGCAATCACCGCGCTTTGATGCCACCAGAGATCTTCCTTGCAGCATGCTTCGATCGATCGCTTCCTGCCTTCCCTCCCCCACCCCTCCCTTCTTCCTTGCGTGGCCCTTTTAAGGTGTCTCCTCTGGGTCCTCCGACTCCCTCTCATTTCTCATCCATTTTCTCATCCTTTTGAAAACAAACCCTCGTCGTTGCCATGGCGACCCAGCAACTGGCGGCCATCTTAGATGAGTCATCACTGGCGTTCGTTTGCGCTAAATCAAGAAATATGGCAGAATACAAAGTTACTGATCGCACGATAACATCAACTGTCCTTTCGCGCGCATGGACAGAATCATACACTTCCCTGGTTGTTTTCTAACCCAGTTGAGTCATATTTTGGGAGTGCGTTATGATCCCCAGGCGATTGACCTCCCGGCATGAGTCATCGCAGTGAATCAATGTTTATGTCATTGCGCGCGCTTTTCCAAGAACTAAGCGTTGCATGAGTTGGGGTTTCTGAATCATCGATATCCCCATGCCATATTTATTTCATTATAAAAGCGATTTGCAATTCGGGTTCCCTTCATTTCGAAGATGACGGGTGCGGTTTCCAGGTGCTATAAATAGCTTCTTAAAAGTCAATTACTGCAGCGTTTGTTACACTTGACTTGTCTTGTACTAAATCTAAGGGTCGTCGCTTCTGGAGTGTTTTACAGATAGCTGAGGTCAATTCTGGGCGACTGCCTCGTTGATATGGTATCAGTCTCTGGGAATAGTGAGCTCTGTTTATCTGATAGCAGCGTCAACGTAGCCGAGTTGTTTCTTCGATTAGCGGAATGATCCCGCTTGCGTGCTTTTCCTGCTTTTGGGCTCCTGTATTTTTTCCCGTCGCTGCTCTCAGAATTGCTCTTTCGGGAGACGTTATTCTGTCTGGCATATATACTTATAGTAAAGGCTATCATATTGCTACATCTACATTGAATATTTCAAAACGATTGATCAAATTATATATTTCTGCCGCAGTGGTCTATAAAAGTGTCTTCCGCCTTTAGCATCCGACATAAAAAAATATATATGTTGGCATTTCGAACGTAGCCAGCAACCTGCAGGCACATCTCCAGATGATCGAAGGCATTGTGAATTCATCTGTACAGCACGGGAGCCTCGAGTCTGTTGCATAACTCAGCTCGCGCCTGCAGCTGATCAGCTGAACTGGCAGGAGTAACGGTTAGTTGAGTCGCCGGTGCAGCGGTCAACCGGTCATCTATCACAGCGCGTCTGAGGAATACATACAGCCGTGTTATTGGACGGTCCTGGATTACTTGCAGTGCGCATTATTGCAGTTGGTGGATTATTACTCGTGACTGCAATGACTCCGTTGCTCGGTGATCGCGGGCGTGTTTTCAATTGATTGCAATCCAGTGGGATTCCAAAGGTCACACTCTCTTTCTCAATATACGCGGCCGCGTGTCCGGAGTGATCATGTCCAGTCGCAATTGACTCGCGACTGTTGCTCTTGCATTTCCATAACGTCTCCCTGGAGACCGTCGTGCATGCCGACACCGCATGCAAATGGAGGCTGATGTTGCGCGTGCATTCCAAACCCACTGAGAGTATTGTTGCCTCTCTGCGTTTCGTCAAATTGACAAATGAGACTGTTTTTGTTTGTGACGTCCGTAACTGATAACGCCGTTGAAAATTTCAAGAATTGCTTTCACAATAAACAAAGCCATTATTTGTCGTTGCTCAGTGCCACGTGCTGGGTAAAAAAAAAAAAAAACATCTCGCTGCGAAGACTTGAGTAATTATTTTGTCTTCCTACTTTCCAGCTAAAAAAAGCTGATTTTTATCAGCACTTTGCCGTAATTTGAGCCTCGCCATTGAGGATTGCGTGCGTTTCTGTAACCATGGACGCCGAACGGCACTTTTTTGGGGGTGAACGTTTCACCACCAGGTGGCGTTACAAAAAGACCGCCAGGTGGCGACGTGCCGTGACAGATTTTCGATCCATTGTTCCACTGTGTATCCGTCTGGCCTCTGTGTCTGTATACTCTCTTCAGAGCTATTTACTAATTTAATTAATGCCGGAATTTACATTATCAATATTGCTTTATGAAATTAATTTAATTGTAATCGAAATGAATTTTCTACGTCAATGACTTTGAATGAATGCGAGATTACTTAGCTATTTGAACATACGTGTGTCATGTAGGCCTATAAACCTTGTTACACGTGCGAGATAATTCCAACACAAGTATAAGTATTCAGTGATCCATCCATGCCATAACATACATGCTGTCAACATGCCGACCGCTTTACATTCACATGCAAATTGAATGGAATATCTGTGTGAAAATAATGTGAACTTTCAGCATGGCGTTGCATTGAAAACACTAAAAACGACCTATTCAGATTTTTAGTCGCGGCGTGTTTTTATTTCACCGCGTTTCGTCTTTTGGTTCGAAGGCAGACGAAAATATTTATAACACCAGTCGCTGTGGATATAATATTCTGGTCTGTTTCTCGTCCAGTGGGCGATCGTTTTGTCTCTTTCTCGACGTCGTGTTGTACGAGAAAAAAAGTGCGGACCTATAAATTTCACACGTGATCATCGATTTCCTCCATATATTAAATTTTCGATAATTCGCTTCCGAAAAGCTCTTTCGTCGCTGTGATCAAATTGACCTTGCCCTTGCATCGCTGCCCTAACTGCAATCTGTGATCGTGCCTAGATTAGCCTTATCTTTTCCCCATTCGAGGCCAGCAAACCTTTTAATTCTTGGGAGAGATCCGGGTCAAGTGGTGCTATATTTACGTACGGGGTGGCTGTATATTGTTTGTACTAAATGACTTTTGTATCTTTTTTACAGACTGCCATCTGCGTCGCATCGGTCCGGTCGACAGGTCAGCTCTTTGAGTTCGCCTTCGGACGCCAGCAGCCCGGCCACCACTCCTACGGGCAGTGGGCTCCGAGCCCCTTCCAACCTCAACCGACCAGCTTCCGCGCGGTCATCGTACGGGTCAACAGAGAGAGTGCAGAACAAAAGAGGTTCTGGATCATCGCTAATTGGCACTGGACCCAGATCTGGTGAGTGTCTGCAATCATAACGCAATGCTTCATAACGCCCTGTAATCATAACGCACTTTTCAACGTAAGTGCGTTATGAATGTGTTTGTTTTGTACTGTTACAACTTCCCACGACTGTATTCTTCAGTCCCATTTCTTGGGTTACCGACCTTTGACCTCTTGCTCAGGTGTCCTCGTTGTGTATCTTGACCTCTGATACTTGTGAATAGTTTGATTCTTGTGAATTGTCGTTTCCTTCTGTATTGTCTCTCTGTGAGGGTTTTGTTTTTTTTCATCGGTTGGCCCAGCCTCTTTGAGTGCAGTACTAGTATTTTTGGGAGCTGGGATATTCTCTGAATACCAACAGCGCCGATTTGATTCAATGCTAAATCCACTTGACACTCGCCTCAAAATACATTTTTGTGATCAACAATTACTCGGCAATTTATTTATCCATAATAAGCAATAAAAATAGCCTTTCACACAAAAGCTGTAATATCGCATAATAATAGACAATATAAAAAACATGAAATTCAACAATTATAAATTACATTCACGATTCTTCATCACAGCCTCAATGACCTCAATGACGTGTTTATGACTTTCGAGGTTAATCATAACGCACTCTTTATATTGTCCTGTTGAGATTTTGTTTTATCGTCACGATGGGGGTCGGGGAGGGAGGCGCAGAGAGGGGACCTCAAGGAGAGTAGCCGACCATAGATAATGGTCCGCCGCCCTACTCGAGCGTGAAGAGCTTAGAAAAAGTTCTTCTTTAAACCCGGTGACCTTTGAGCGCGCGTGAGTCATCGATCGGGATGTGCAGTTGAATTCTGGATTTTAAGATGGATTATTTTGATCCGAATGGATTGATTTACGCTTCGACGAGTGAGGATAATTTGATCGATGGAGGCAGTCGCAAGAAGCGCTCTGCTTACGGTTCGTATTTTTGATTAACAAAGTGATTCTAGGTACACGTGCACTTGTTTTAACATGTGTGTTGGGTTTTTTTTTTTTTCCCCATGCCGTGACCATAGTCAGTCCTGACAGCGAGAGATTCAATAGGAATGGGTTCAGCCTTGGATTCAGTGATACACATTATTTATTTTATGTATTATTGACATGTCGTAGGTATTATAGGTTAATAATCAGTTTAATCAATGCAAGATATGTTAGACAATTACAAAATGTTGTGCTTATAAATAAATAATTGACAATGTAGGCCTACTATTCCAGGAAGTTGACAAATTTAAGTTCAAGTATATCGGATATCTGATAGCTAATATACTCTGTACTTTGTTTGTAGAATAAATGTGATTGTTTTATACAGAGCTTTTGAGTGTTCGTAATACAACACAAGCGATATTTGCAATTCACCTACATTACATAATGATACTTTGCCATGGTCCCTCTAGAAATACACGTGAGAACTGAAAGGATCGTTTCCTTCAATTTCAATTATTCAGCCTTTGGAATTAAATCAAATTACCCTTTTCTATAATTGCTAGGAATCAGAGCTCGCCCGATTTCAATCGTGGTCATTAAATTATTCGTGACCTTTTTTCGGTCGCATTCGATGTAACCCAATCCGAGCACACGCTCCGGATGTTGTAATTAATCGACGTGACGTCATTGACAGGATCTCTGTCCGTTTAAGACACAGCGCCGCCATTGAGTGCAGGATCTCCCTCTGTTTGCTTGCAACTGTGGAATTCTGCGGAATTAAGTCTGGGATTTCAGCGATTTTAGTTATAGCAATATTGATATTGGTTGATTAAGGTAAGAGTGTCCTTGGGATGAAATATGAAGCGCGTTTGCTCTGTTCTATATTATATAGCATATTTAGGATGGGATTTTATTCAGGAATAATTTAATGTATATGTAACGTAGGGCACTGTTTAACATTCATTCATTCAATCATTCATCCTTCGGCCGCAGGGAGAACTGTGGTCATAAATCGAAATTTAATTACGCAATGAAAAAGAATAAAAAACATTATTTATTCTCGGGTCAGACATTTTCATGCAATTAAAAGTTGCTGATAAATGGCTGTCAATACTATCTCCAGTTAAAATCCGATAACATTCGCCCATTTTGGTTGCATTGCTATCAACAGCTTATTGAGCACATAGCATAGTAATAGCAGATTTATTCCGTCTAGATAGCAGCTGAAACAGGCTCACAACACTTCCGACATTAGATAAGCTTGCATGATAAACAATAAATGCGTCAGGCCGACTGATAACCCGATAAGCCTAGTCAGCCTAGATTATCGCCTTTTTATAAATGCAAGCTGCGTTCGTCGGCCGTAAACAGTAAACCGATCGAATTTGGAGTACGAGCAAACATTTTAATTTTTAGTGGAATTATTTTTCCGCTGTGGAGCCACACCGCACCTGGAGTTAATGACGACACAGATGACTTGTGAAGAGCACGTTTCTGACTTTTCATCGCGAATGACGAAACTTTGAACTCGGCGGCCCCGGAATTGTACGAACTTCTGTGTTTTGGCGCTCAAATTAGTTGTTTTTTCGGACGCCATGGATTGCACTGGCGCTGAGGGTGCTGTGGCCACGCAGTCAGGTTGGTTTGGCTTCAGATTATTGGGGGTTTTTTTTATTAAAAAGTGTCTATGTATAGCGAGCGTAATTCGTTGCTAAGGTGTCGCATCGGTTACCATAGCAAGAGTAGCGACATCTGAAAGATTCTTAAATTCATCGTGTTGCAGTTTCATACCACGCGTAGTAGGGGATTCATACCAACCGATTACTGAGTGACTTTTCACCTAATTAAAGTGTACGTATTGTACAAGTGTCTGCGTCGTTCTTGTTGAGCACGATCGAGGACTATTAATCACGATTTGCCCATGTTCACAATCTGAACAATCTGCATCAAGGAGCTGTGGAAGTTGTGCTTATGTAGCAAAATATGCACATCATGTGAATTGTTTATAAATAACACCTTCGAAGGTATTCAGGTCTTTAAAAAGTATGATTATAAATGCTGAAAATGTTGACTTACTACCCATGCATTCATATTTTTCCCCATCAAATGTTACAAAACTCAAGCGCATGCTGAAGTCAGCGATTTGTCTTCCATTGAAATAAAGACATTTGATGACAGGAGACATATTTCAGACTGAGGAATTTTAAAACACCTAATTAACTTTATTATTTCCATATCTTATCACTAAAGCTACTCGTGATGTGAATTGATAAAGCTTAACTTTATCAATGTTACGTAACTAGTTTGTACTTGATGACCCATGCCTTACGTCACACTCAGGGAAGTAGAAGACCGTGGACATTCTTGTGGTCAGTTTCCCTAGCGGCTTTCTTGTCTGTCCGTCCAGGGCAGTGGTCATTTTCCAAGTTTTCTCCGTTAGCGATTTGTCGTTCAGCCGGATGTCCGCCATGTGCGCCACTGGTGTACAATGCGTACTTTGTGGTTTCTCTAAGAGGAGGAAATTGTAAATTGTCTTTGTGGCGAGAGCAGTGACGCTCAGTGCCTGGTCACGCACTGAGTAGGAGCTTCCTTGAACACATTCAACCATGTCGGACGTGGGAGCCGCTTGCATTTGCTGTGTGTTGGATCATGAAATTCAGTTTTGCTAGCTGAGTATTTAACTTGCTTTCCTCTTTTGTTCACAGGTGGTAAAAGTGGGCTCAGGGAACCAAGTGCAGGATCGCGATCTGCTTCCCCCAACCCCCTCACCTCCGGCATCCCGGCTCCTGGAACCCTGGGAAGAGCGTCTTCCTCCCGCAGCCAGTCCGCCCCCGGCAGCCGCTTAGGCGCCGCTAACTCGACCAGTTCATGTGCCTCGTCCAGTACTAACAGCAGCCACCGCAGCGGACCCCCTCCCCCCGTCCGCGCCTCCTCCACATCTTCCTCCTCCCGAACAGGAACAGCTTCAGTTTCTGCAGCAACAGCAGCAGCAGCGAATAAAAAAGACTCCTCAATGTTGGATAAATTCAAGCTCTTCCACAAGGATAAGACCGGCAAGAGCAGTAAGAGCTCATCGTCCAAGTCAAAGACGAAAGATGAGGCTCCCAAGACTCCCTCCTCTGCCGGAGCAGAAGCTCCTCCCAGTCCCAAGACAGGACTCAGGAGCTTCGGGAAGAAGTCTTCCAAGAAAGACGCCTCTCCGACTGGAACTGGGCCTCCAACTGCGTCCTTACCAAGGGATGAAAGTCGCAAGGCTGCTTCCCAGTCCTCCATCCCTGGTAGCAGGACCACGTCGTCGAATAGCATCAACAGCAGCAGTAGTTCGTTAGCTAGCGGCAAAAGGTCGTTAGCGAATGGTGTAAGAGACAGATCGATGGATAAGTTGAGCAGTGCTGCAGCACACCAGCAAACCAAACTGAGCACTTTTTCATCCGGCAAGTCGTCCAAATCGAGCAAGAGCTCCTCGTCCTCGTCATCTGCTCAGAACCCTCCTTCGTCGGGGATCCCGGCTCCTGGGGGAACCCTCCCTAAGAAGTCTTCCGGCAGCAAAATGAGCCAAAGTGGCAGCCGTAGTAAGCTCTCTTCAGCTGCCGGTCCACAGCCGCCACAGGGTGTTCCCAAAACAACCTCACAATCGAACATTGCCGCCCGTGCCCTCTCACCCAACTCGCATCTCCATCAGCCAGTGTCATCTTCATCCATGCAGCGACCCAAGTCATCCAGGTCATCTTCGGATGCCTCCAAGCAGAGTGTCAGCAAATCTATGAAAACCAACAATGCAAATTTTGCACCGAATGACCTTTCTCCTGATAAAAGTTCTTCACACGACAAGAACGCGAACCTCAAAAAGAGTTCTTCCTCTGCCAGCACGCAGCAGCAGCAGCAGCAGCACCATCCGGGGGCTGTGAGCAGTCTTCCCAGCACACCCCGTGCCATGATGGCCATGGGCGTCATGGCCCATGCTCAGCCCCGTCAGCCCCAAGCAGCCCCGCCTTTTGAATCTGCGTCTTTACCCCGAGCGGGGAAAGTTGACAGCGACACCCAGACCGCCGCTTCAACCATGCATTCAATGCAGGTGCAGGCAGCACGGGCCAGCGGCCGCTCTCCAAAACCTGTTGAGCAACCAAAAGTGCCGAAAGAGGCTTCCAGATCATCGCAGGGCAAAAGGCGGACGAACGAGGAAGACTTCTCAGGCTCCAACAGTGCATCCAACAGCAACAACAGCGCCTCATCCACAGACAGCGTCATCTACAAACCATCAGATGAATCCGGAATGGACAGCGACTCCCACGTGAGCCCAAGGAAGACGTCATCGCCACATCACACTGCACAGACTCCGGTCTACACCGACCACATCACCAATCTACGCCGACAGAAAATGGAGCAGCAGCAGCAGCAGCAGTCGCCAGGAGCCTCTCCAGGGCGGCAGGCCAAGAAGAAGGAAACGACGTTCGATTCCGAAGTCCGCACGGAGGAACGCGAGCAGAAACCGAAGCAGAAGGAGACGACGCTAGGGGAGGAAGCCGACACATTTGACGTCGACATCCAGCCCATGCAGCCTCTGATGAGGTCAACGCCCTACGCGTACCTCCGCAGCAACAACTCAGCCCTGACGCGACCCTCCCTGCACATCCCTCCTCTGTCTGCGCAGAACGTCGCCAACAGCTCCTCCGCCTCCAGTCGCCTCGGTGTGAACCGTCCGCTTCTGGATCCTTCTAAGTTGTATTCCAGCCACCAGAACTTCCGCCGCACCACCTCGCAAGGGAACAGCGTCCTGGAGTCGGACTACGGATCCGATGTGGAGGGATTTGACGTGCAGGCAGGGTACATGTCTGATGGTGACATCCTGCGATCAAACCAGTCTGATGACATGAACAGTGGTTACATGAGCGAAGGAGGAGTGTCACTGTACGCGAAGAGGATGCAGCAGAGGTTCCGGGAAGGCATGATGGCCGTGAAGGAATGCATGCAGAAGAGCAACGCTATGGCCGACGAGGATAGGTACGTTATGATTCACTCTATTCTTGTACGTTATGATTTACTTCATTGGTCACACAATGAGCAAGTTTTCCCTCTGCCTATTATGAAGATGCCTATTATACCGCTGAATGTTCCAAACAGGGGACAACTTGCTACTTAATGAAACTCTAATGAACCGTTATGAACCATTTATAATGCCATCGCCGCGTAATGCGAACTGGTGTTCTAGTCGTAACGCATTAAAGACTCATAACGCATTCTGTTGCGTTATGATTCTAAGGCATATGGCCTGATATCCGAGTACCCGGTGAAATCTATCAGCGGGCAATTTTCTCATGACTTGTGCTTTCGTCACCGTGACTGCCGTCGATTCATCATTTCGTGCCTGGGGAAATAACGGGCGTTTTCTTCCTTTATAATTAACGCCCTTTGCCGTATGTGGAAACCCTTCGGTCTTTTTGTTGCTCTTTCTTGATCTGAAGCCAAGATTGATTATCGATCTCAAGTGAGGCTGATTGGCAAATACCAGTATAAAAAACGTGGGTGTGTTGGATGAGCATCTTCTCTGGGCTCCTTAGCATAATGGCATTGTGACGTTGACTCAACGTTGCTTGCGGGACCCATGCATCCGATCGATAGCCCCAGCACCATGCAGTCCTCCTGCTCCCTGCCGCGCATAGCACAGCAGCCTTGCACCGCGCACTGCACAGTCGTGGCTGCTGCGGCTGCCTTATCCCGTCTTCACATCTAATGAACGGATTATTGTTATCGGGGATTGCATCGCTGAATGGGCGAAGCAGAGTGTGTGCGCACCGGGGCTCCCGCAGTACTGCTCCTCACCCGGAGCAGGAGGAGGAGGAGGAGGTCTGAGAGCGACGTCCGATGGATGGTCAGCGTAGAGCGGGGGGCCTCCCGCGGTCACGCACCTCGCCCAGCCTCCCGAGGCAGCGACCTCAACAGATGTCCATTCTTGAATACAGTCAGCGGTTTCGTCCGGATTTATACTCGCAGTTCGAAGCCTGGCTGTGAGTATACATGACCCGTACCTGCGTCTAACAGTGAATGTACGTTGCGTGCGGCGTTTTTCATTATTGAAGAGCGCATCGACAATAGCGCTGCTCTCGTCTCAGTGGCTTCTGTTGACATTGCATCGCATAACAAAAGGATTATCTCTAATCCTGCCCTCGGCGTCCGAGACACGACGCTGACTGCGGCACTGTGTCGTCCCCTGCGTGTGGGGTCGCCTGCTTCGAAAGCGGCGGGTCCTTGACTTGATAATCACTTCAATCATTCGATAATACAGTAGCACCCATGCGCCTACTGCTGGAACACTTAAAACAACCCAAATGTTGAGCAATTAATCTGAGGTGTGAATTGAGTTTATTCGCCTGTTAATTACCGGCTGAGTATATATATTGCGCCGGTCGTTTAGCAGCAGCAGCAGCAGCAGCACTCAGAGATTTGTTTGTAGCCGTGCCGCTGAGGCGCTTTCACTCCGCCCTCGAAGCGCAACATGCAAAAGGCCTCGAGAGAACGAGATGCCGTCTTCTGCTCGTGGCATTTCAGTCGGAACGGAGCAGCAGCTTAACTCTTTCTCTATTTCTATCGCCTTCTTTGATCTTAGCTGTGGTTGGCCGAAAGTTTGAGGTGAGTAGAGCAAATTGCGAATCGCCTGTGGTCCTGATTAAATCATTGTGGGTTGATTATGCGTTTTGCAGATTCTGCATCATCGATGATTGTAATGCGCAGATTTCTTGTTCTTATGTAATCCGCGATGACGTAATAAACCTGTCGGATAACGCTGGTTCCTTTACATAAATATATTGGCTTGCTTAGAGGGAAGGCGGTCTCTTTGATGTCTCTTCGGGGCATTGATTATTCGGAGATCGAAGAACATACTTTTTTGTTTGTGGCATCTCTCAAGATAAAAGCTGAATTCAGTGTTTTTATTTCTTTTTATGGCATCAGTCATTCTATCGATCGGAGACTCATTGCGGTGCAGACCTGGATGCATGTCGTGTACAGCCCCCTGCATCATACCCTCTGGGAGTTCCGACAATTGGGGCGCACTAAAGTTCCGAAGATAAGATACAAACAGATAAATCGAATGTTATGCCCAGAGGAAGGATTCAGTGTGGTGTTTATCACGAGTTGAAGTATTGTGAAGATACCGAGTAACACAGATGCGAAGAGAAGATGCAGCCGCAGTCGAAATGCTCTGAAATGCATCCTGTATCGGCGACCAGCTGCGATGAATATTAAAACGTGTCATACTCAGCGGGAGATGCACGTGTCCTTTATTGAACCCCTGCTAGGTCGAGGGAGGAATTTTGGGGATTGACAGCCCCCCTCCCTCATATCTCTGAAGTTCCTCTTTGTCTTCTCAACTTGCACCTGTTGACCTCAATCCATCTTCACGTACGCTGCAGCTTCATCAGCATCCACGGTGGTCGATCTCTAATCGAGCGCTGAGTTGGCTCAATTTGAACCTCAATCAGTGAGGTATCTCGTAGATAATCTTTTTCTTCTGCGATTTGTATTTTCTTGCCGGCTGAGAGCTTTTACAATGCAGGATGTTGAGGATTAGTTGCATACGAAAAGATCCGTCCATCTCCTGTTACTCAGAGAGTAATCTCTGCAAATGTTGCTAAGAGAAGGAAAAAAGTTTGAAACTCTTCGTGTTGTTGTATGTATCATTTGTGTGGAAATTCCGTTAAGTTTTCCTAGCACTGTGGCTTCTTCTTTGTGTTTGCAGACAGCAGCTGTTGCAGCATCTTTGTCTGCTGCCCCCTCCCCCCCTCCCTCGATTGCCCGTCTCTTTCTTCGCTGCTCCATTTCTGCTGGTGTTACATCATCATGGTGCTCCATGAAGCGTTTCTTCTCTTGGATTTTTGTGATGCTTATATTTTCTAGGAATTCTTACACTTTTTCACAACCTCAGCGAAAAGACTTGGTGTTTTTTTAAGCATTTTGTCTATAAAATAATGTTTTCGTGTTTTGACGGTTCGAAATTCTAGTTTATCCGGTTGTTGCAGTGAATTCTGGTTTACCTTCTTTTGCACCACGCTGTATATTTGACCTCTCCGTAAATGCTACCTGTACAGCGAGAGGTGTACAGAGCGTCTGCTCCTCTGGTGTCCGGTTTCATGCGCTGCGGCCACCGTAATTTACGCCTATTTTGACTGAGGGTCGAGAGTAGCATGTTTTATCGCCCGATAAAATCTTGTGCGGCTCCTTGCACTTTTCTTCAACATGTCGTGGCGCTGCGTGCGATTCATCATGGAGCATAAAGCAGAGAATTATACAATTAGCAAGTCTTTTGAAGGCGCTGAATATAGAGCTATTAACATTTTTCTTCAGCACTTCAGTTTAGGGGTATTTTTTTTCAGGGTATTTTTTTCTTGCGGCGTTATGATTTTAATCATAACCCAAAAACTTTGAGAAATACGTTATGAATTTATCTTCTCCAGCTCACCAGAAATTCATAACGTTCTCCGCCACTTCGGCGTCTGAGTACGGCGCCGGTTTTCTTCGCTTGAGTTGAATGTCCCTCCGGGGTTGCTGATAAAATTGCAACCCGATGTAAATGTTGTTACGCTCCCTTGGGCTCAGTATTAACGACGCTATACTCTGCGACCTCACGGACTGCCATGAAAAATGTACGGCGTCAGCATTCTCTTTGAGTTATTTTACTGCCGCGCTTTGTCTCCGTGCTGAATGGATATAATGTGTTACGTTATGATAACGATGAATAATTTCGAAGTGCTCCACTCACCTTTTCCATTCTCCTATCAAGCGATTAAATCTGTGAAAATGCTTCCTGTGCAAGAGAAGGATTAGCCAGAAAACGTGCTTTCCACGTGTTATCAATCAGGCGATCGAGGGGCTCGGGGAAGGATGCCTCCCCGAGGCCCTCCGTAGTGGGATCAGGGGTCGGTCGTCGGCCTGTCTGCCCGGGCTTCCTGGCCCTGATTAGGATCTGATGTGCTTCCTCTGACCGTTGCTCCTCAGTTCGGGCTTCGGAGAGGAGCGTTCAGGATGGGATGCCTTCTGCTCTTCTCTTGGTTCCTCCACTTGCTCATCTGGATCCACGGATCTCCGGCTCTTCCGATTGCAGGATTGATCCTGCTGTGTGTGTTGCGGTGGGCGAGGTGAGGAGGTAGTTGGTTGTGAAATCATCAGAAGTTGACTCTTTGATGCGCGGAGTATCGTTATGCTGAATCAGTGAAAACATCCCGCGGACAGTTTCGTATCCTTCTTGTTCTGCGCGTAGTGCTTGATGCTGTTTAGACGGCCACCTGGGGGATATCAACACCTGCATGTTGTTCTTGCATCGCGATCAAAGAGATTTCGCTGCAGGCATCTCTGGTATCACATCAATGCGACTTCCTTAGCTCGTAATCCTCCGGTAACGAGCGATGCGTTATGATTCACTCGTAAAGGAATGCGTTATGATTAACTAAGGCCAGGAATGTCCGGAACGCGATCCAAGGGAAGAGCTCTCTGCGCAACCCATTAGCTTTGTTTAGAGCTGATTTGCCTTGAGGTGAAGATAAACAAAAGAACGGAGAGAACGGTGACAACTTGAGGCTTTTATGTAAATCGCTTCTATTTACGGCCTCCTTCTGCCGATGCGCTCTAAGAAGGCAGGCGACGTACATCGGCCTCTTAAGTTCAGGGTATACTGCTTGCTTACATGTGGAGGCAATCAGCGCAGGTATGCTGTGCCTCTGCCCTGTTATCTGCCTCTCCCCCTCCTTCCGCTCTTTCCCCTTCGAGTAATTACGCCGGTGAATTTTCCGCCTGCGAGGAGCCACAACGCTTCTGTTGCGCGCCTTCTCCCTATACACCAGATGAGCTTAAACAGGGTTTGAATCTCTGGTCAGAGATTAGTTGTTATGGCGGACCAAGAGGAAGAGGGTTTCTCCTCGGCTTCCTCCACCCTGAAGAGGAGGTATTCCATGGGGGCTCACCTCTCCCGGAGTTTGGTGTCTTCTTTGCAAGAGGAGCTCCGCGCCATTCCCCCTTCGCCGCAGCAGATTCGCTCTCCCCTGCGACGCCTGCATCGTTCGGATCACGCGGCGAATATCGTTGGTTCATCTGTTCATTTCAGGAGAACCATTCATTTTGGGTTGGATTTCTATGCGTTGGATGATTGTTCATTTATGATGCGTTTCATTTCAGCTTTGATGACAGTGACTCCATCAGCAGTGGAGACATCAGCGACACCATCAACGAGATCAGCACAGACGACAACATCACAACATCCTCCATCGGAGGTGATTCCTCAGCTACGAACCCGTACGCAAATGCAGCTGCCATCCGCCAACAGCAGCTGCAGCTGCAACAACAGAAAGCCAAGGTAGATCCCAGCAGCTTGATCACTCGTTCCCTGCCGTCTCGGTCAGGACACTTCCTCCAGCCAAAACCCCATCTGCTCACGCACAACATCAGCGGTGAAGGAAGCCGCGATCGCTTGGATAACGTGTTGGGAGAGAACTGGCGCAAGTATTGCATCAGCGGAGGAGGTGAAGAGGGTCCCGCTAACCCTGCCAGTCTGCCAGGGTCTCCGTTTGAACGGGGCGGGTTGGAGCGTGCCAGTCTGCCCGTGAGTGCGAAGGAGAGAGGCGGCTATCAGGGCGCTCTACCAGGTGCTGTGTTCATCAAGAAGAACCAGAGCAACCAGGCGACCATCACTGATCTCAGGTCGCGATCTCTGCGTAACTCACAGGGATCTGGATCTGTGGGCGCGGTGGCCATCGAGGATCCTCGCTTGGCTGGTTCAGTGTCAGACTCTGAAGCAACACGGCAACGTCCACTGAAGAAGGACTCAGAGTGCAATACTGACCACTCCATGATGGTTCGTGGAAGGCAAATGGCCCCTGGACAGGGCTACGGTCTCAGGAGACCCCTGTCCGGTGCTTCCACCGCCTCCAACAGCAGCACTGGTTCCAGGGCATCATCGTCTCGAGCAGAGAGCGAAGCTGTTCGAGGAGAAAGACTCAGCAACTACAACAAAGGAACTCCCAAAGCGCAACAGAAGATGCAGCAACCAGGTCACAAGTACTCAACACCAGAGGAGGCGTACAGAGCAAGTACTCTTGAGAGACAAAGAGGCCACGCTGGCTCTAAAGCAAGCCCAACAGGTGAGGATTACAAATCCTGTTCCCTGGGTCGTAGCGGCAAGAAGCCAGACTCCAACTTGAAGGAACGACTCTTTGGCAGCCGGAATAGCCTCAACAAAGCTCCTCCCACCACATCAGAGGGTTCCCAGCATCTCATCAACAGCACCATCATCTCCAACCCCCATGCAACTTACAGCAGAGACCGGCCACCCAGTCGCAGCAGCGCGGGTGGCGACTCCCCTGGTCACTATGCCAACGTCAGCAGCTATCTCTCCCCAGACTACGTACCAAGTCGACCGCTCAGCTCGATCGCCAGCCCCACCACCGGTTCATGGGCGCCAGGTGGCAAGCCAATCGCCAATGGCATGCGCTGTGCACTTTCAGAAACTGAGAGCATGGAGTCTCTGTCCAACATCCAAGCGCAGATCCACCACGCGAGGGCGCTCAGCCAAACCAGCCGGGAACTCCTGCGCCAAATCAACCAGAACGAAGTTGGCCTGCATCGCTCCGACAGCTTCAAATCAACGAAATCGGAGCAGGTCTTCCCGACGCACACCGCCGATGGCCTCCCCAGGACTGGCTCGTTCAGTCAGCTGAACCACAGTGGCCATGGAGGAGGCAGTCCTTCATCCCCAACCCCCAGTCACGGGTCGTCCTCCAAATTCAGCTTCCCCTTGTCCACTCCCAACTGCAAGGGAAGTGCCTCGCCTTACGCCAATGTCTTCCTGCCTTCTAAGCTGTCTGGGTCACGTGAGGATGATCGTGAGTGTCTGCTGCATGCACTGTTGTGTGCACTGCTTGTACGTTTGTTTGTTATTTGCAGTGCATGGATCAGCGCTGTCTCTCGTCTCTAGTTCTTCGTCTGTTTACTCGACGGCTGATGAGAAAACCAACTCTGAGGTAAGCGCTTCTCGCTTTTATTCTATTTTCATTTTCTAAATTCGTTCATAATATTATTATGAAATTGTATTTGGCCAAACCAGACTCCACCCTTGCTTACAAGTTCCAAACACCTTCCTCTTGATCTCAGATCTTGTTAGGATAGAGAGGGTTTTTTTTTTCTTACTCCGATGAGGGTTGTTATTGCGGAATAAACATCCTGTGTTACAAACGCCATGTTGTACGGTTATGAATCAGCGAAACTCCGAACCGTGCGGAATCATAACGCTTCGGAGTGCGTTATGATTCGCCTCGGACAACGTTATGATGATTGAAAAGAACGTGTTAATCACTTATTGACACGAACTGCGCTTGTTTGTGATTACGATATTTGATGTGGGCCGTGTGTCGCCGAAGCCCTCATACATAGCACGCCCTATTTGCCGCTGAACAATCGAATTTACAAAGCACCTGCTTTTAAGTCCTTATTCAGAACACGTAGGATTAGCAACTGGGAGCGATCTCGCGTCGTTTCCTGATAAGGGATGCTCCCTGGAACCGTGGCCATTCGTCGTGGAGACGGACTCATTCACTGAGACGCTGCGTCCCAGTTTCGTTTGAGCTGTCGCCCCTGCTTTTCATGTGTTGAACACGTAATCATTCTATTTGGCCATAAAAACCCATTCATCAAGCGGTGCTCTGAATTTGTTTGAAGTTATAAAGGAGCGAGGCGGAGAAGGCTGGATCGAGTGATCTTACCTTGACTCGTCGTTAGGTAAAAGGTAAAAAAGAGAAAAATAAGATGCACCGAGTTAGATGGGAAAAAAATAAATACCCGGGCTGCTTGATTCAATGTAGCGAGTTCCACGGTGTTGCCAGAGCGAAGAGAACCAACGAGCAGTGAGCTGAACGAGGAGGTGGTGGTGGACAGAAAGGTCAGCGCACGCAAGCAGAGGTCACGGCGAGGGGGAGGATTCAGCGTTCAGCTGAGAGCAGCCGCCGCCGCTGCTGCTGCTGCTGCGCTATTCACGCTCGCTCGCTCATAGGATATACTCTCAACTCTTGTGGTGCTTCATCTAAACGCTGACAATCATGGCGCACGATACGCGGTCGATGCCTCGACGCAAGAAGCAGCCGGCCGTCAACACCGACTGGTACACGTGGGATGCGTCCAGTCTGAAGAACACGCGCTTATCGAAACGCTCTGTGACGTCACCGGTGTTGAATCGAAGGAATATCATCGACGATGACGACGAAGCTAGCGATGTGCTGCCTCCGCCTCCGAGCCCCTGGTTGAAGACGCGACGTCACAACGTCAGCACCCCGGAGCTGCACCGCGCCATACAAACCCCGCGTCGCTTCCGCAGTCAGTCTCCTGCGTGCGCGTTCCGCTTCGGTGAATCGGATTTGAGTTTGCCGCCGAAAAGTTGTACTGACGATGCACTGGATGACCCCAGAGATCAGGAGGTCGGTTGGGTTTGTTTCATTTGACGAGGGTAGTGTTTTGTTTGGCCTTTTTTCAATTGTTTTCCGCTTCTTTTTTTCATGCATGTGTGTGCTGTGTTTCCGTTTTCTAGATCCGTAAGCTCCGTCGTGAGTTGGAGAACGCGCAAGAAAAGGTGCACACTCTAAACAGCCAACTCAGCACAAATGTAAGTCTCTCTCTGTATGATTACTACTTTGCTATATTTCTCCATAAATAGCTCATTGTGTTGTAAACAAAAAGTTTTCTGTTACTATTCTCAACATTTGCTTGGAATTCGCGTTGAATTCTGGCATTCATGCTCTTGTATGCAGTTTCGTATACAATCATACAATGTGATCCCACATACGACTGCAATTTTGTACTCGCATTTTTTTTTATATATATTTTTTTCTGCTCTGCAGTTGTGCACGGCAAAATGACAGCCATTTATCAATGCTCTATCAGCTCATTGTTGAGATTTTTTTCCACACAAACCTATGCAGACTACATGTATGTAAAAAAGATATTCCCGCCGCCATAATAATAATCTATGTTTTTGTGAGTAATAAAGTAGCCATATACATGATTTTTACTTGCGTGCGGCCGCCATTTTGGATGCGTATATATTCTGCGTTATCTGCGAGGCTTCCATCATTGTGTGCCAAATTGGCGCTTGCCTTATCCTACCCCCTGTTGTGATGGCGTAACTAGTCTTCCTGCCCATCAGATTTCGCCCTGAACCCGTCAACATCCCTGCCCTTCGCAGGGGGTCGATTCCGAGCCTCGTGGCTGTTCCACCTCATTCATCATTCTGCTCCTCTTCAGCCTCATATCCCTGTACCGTTCGCAGCCTCCTCCTCCGCCTCTTTCCCCTATATCTCTCCCCTATATCCCCCCTTCTTGATACGCTGCTACATTTGCACGCTGGCAATTAATCGCGGTGTTTTCACAAGTGCTACTGGTTTCTGCTTACCGTAATCTTCTATAAAAAAAACCCCGCCGAACGCAGATCTCAAAACATCGCTGCTTGTTAGTTCCAGCCGCGGCCATTTTATTTTCATTTTCCTGGAGGTAAAATGTGCTTCGCAGACTTTTCGCTCTTCCCTCGCTTTTATTAGCTTTTTCACTGCTGATAAGAGAAGCGCAGACAACGGTTGATAAAGCTGTCGGTTTGAGGTCTCCTCCGCACTTGACCTGCTCGATCGGAAAAAAAAAAACCCCTCCATCCTCGTGCATAGATCGCCCGCTCCGCCATCCCCTTCGACGGATTGCGTTGTGATTCCACAAAGTGCGTTATGATCTTCCAACATTACCGTGGCTCCGTGATGATTGATGTGCTATCCGTCGATTTAGCCGTGCTATGAATGTCCCGAGGTCATCCCTTCATCACCGTCAAGGTCAGACCCGAGTGACCCTGTAATGATCCCTCATTGCGATATATGCGCCCCTTTTGCGTCCGTATTTCATTGTTTCTCGGCCGTGGAATTATTCAGACAAAATGGCTGTCGCTTCAGAGTCGGTTGTTGAGCAATTACACCCTGATGGAAGGCGCAATGACATGCCCCTCGGAAGCATCGTAAACATCTCGTCAAGATGCAACTTTAATGGCGTCCGTAACTCGTACAAAAAGGGCCTTTTCCTGTGTCGTCGCCTAAGTTGTCGCGTCTTTGCTTCATAGAAATTAATATTTAATTGCAATGACGTAACGTTGTTGCTTTTCCTTGCGTGTTAAGCACTCACATTACGTCAGCCCGTTGCGTCATAATCTGGGGTGGCGCCAAGTGTATTGAAAGTATGGTTGTCCGTGCATTATGCAACTCCTTGGTCCTTGACATGCAACATCAACAGTCTGCGATTCACTTTTGACACCTGATTACGATTAAAGGCCACCCCCTCACCCCCTCACCCTGCACGTGTGTTCATATGCAACACTGATGAGGTGGAAAAAAAACACGCACATGTGCGTACAACATGCACGCACGTGATTTACTGGTCACGATTTTTTGGCCTCCTGGTGTGTTACGCAATTGATGTGGCAGAGGGTTACCTGGCATGATGCCAAAATACCACCAGTTTAGTCATCGCGAAGGGGGATATCCCTAAACATTCCAGTTTTATCCGTTTTTTTTTTTCCTTCTCCCCATGCACTTTTTGCGGTTTTCATCCTCCATGTCAAGCATTTTGATGCCGCGCAGGCGCAGTGCCCTCAAGATGAGGTCATGTTCTATTTCAAGATCTCAGCAGACAAATCCACGCGATATTATCTCATTTGTTTACTCGAAGCTCCCTGATTCCGCGTTTAATTGGATTGCTTAGCAACCGCAATAAAATCTCCCAAAACCCTGGATACACGATCGACTCCCATTCCATCAGGCTCGCCTTTGAAGTGCCCTAACCCCCACAATGCAACAATAACTTCATTCGCTGGGTATTATGAAGCGAAATCCATCATTCCTGCGCTCGAGTAGATTCTCTACTATAAGATATATTGTATTTATGAATGAATTGTTGTTTTGATTAATTGATACGGCTGTCGTGGGCGTTCGTGTTTTTCATAATAGCCGGCAATCCGCATGCCACGCGGTCTGTTTGCCGTCATCCTATTTTCACGCATGTATACGGCGCATTTTGCTCCTGTCTACTCTGGAATGTTCCTCCTCACAAAGAGTGTCTCCATTTTTGTCCACTCTGCCCTACACTGACGCCTCACGCGATCGCAATCGTCGGTTTCGCGGAATAACCGCCGCCATGTTTTATTCCCAAATTTCCAAGATGGCGGCGCTGCTACTGACTCGCTGTGTCGTACACATTTGGGCTTTACTCAGATGATTTCGACCCCAGAGTCATCCATGACCTCCCGGCTGTGTTTGCTGATGACGTCTGGGCCCACTCCGAATCTAGATTATTCTCGAAATAGCTGTATCGACCGATGTTCGCAGACGACGCGCTGCCGGCCGTGTTTTCCCGCCCTTTTTTTTTTCTTCACCTCGTGGCATTCATTTCGTATGTCATAATTTCATTGCGATTGGAATCTTTTCTGCTCGCCATAAGTGTGTTATCCTCCGATTCACTTTGACGACTGTCGCCATCTTTTCAGCATTCTTTTATATCTCAGAAAATCTATTTTCATTTTTCCTCCTTTCCCCACTAGGGAATACTATGTGGCGCCACGCTGACTGTCGCTCCCTCATGGTCATTGGTCCCACCCTCCTCAATCTTCACAACATGCCGTTATTTTTACCACTCGTCAGATTTTGATTAATCGCCTCAACTATCATTTCTTTTTCTTCTTTTTCTTTTCTCTCGATCTTTCGTTGTGCAGTGACATCTATTAATGATAAAAGCCTCCGCATACCTTCGTCTGTGTAGTGTCTGTCATGCGCTGCAATGAAGACGACTTTTTTTTATTCGCGCACTTCTTCAACTCTTCTGAATATTCCTGTTTCTTTCAATCGCTGTGTTTACCCAATGAATAGTGGCTACATTTCTGCACCCTCTCCGTTCTCCAATTCAGCTATACGGAGCCCTGTCCGTTATGCAAAACCTATTTTGTCTCAAATTGCGTTCGTTTATATACACGTCGATTTTTTGGCGCCAATTCTGCCGCGTATCTGTCGCGCGGAGGCCGCCTGCCTTCTCTCATCCCGCCTCGCGTCAATGTTCGATCCCCTGAAAGGTCAAGAACCCTTTTAGTACACACCCCGCGTGAACACACACTCGACGGCACACCACGGCATCGACCTGCTTCTAATTGATCAGCAGTCGTAAAAAACAAACCCCTTTATGACGCAACAGATGCACTGGCTATTCTCAGTGATTGCTGCTGGCTGATCACCATCGTTGCTATGGTGATCGTTGCCCACAGCAACCCTTCAAACTGGGGCTGATTGAGTCGTTGGGTCCTCTTGACTCCGGATGATGGAGATCAACGTTGGCGCCGTGCCGGGGCAGGTGCTGGCTTCCCCCCGGGCTAGATAAGCGTTTTCCCCTGCGAGTGACCCTCCCTGAGGGTCATCTCTTTCGTCTTGACCACTCCGTTTTGAACTCTGTCATGGTCAGTATGGAGAGTGAAACGAGGTGATATGAAGATAGATTTCCTGATAGCGTGCAATACAATGCATGCACTTTGCACGGGAGTGTGCCGCTCGTGTTGTAATGCTTCATGGCCTGGACGTTGCCGATGCCGCACGAATTGGGTTGCTATTTGACCCGTGCAATGATTGGAAATGCATGAGAGCCGAGCGGGGCTGTCGAGAGCATACGTCGTCGCGTACGCTCTGCCGTTGCTGCTGTAGCTGCTTGCATAATCCGCCTCTCTGCAGCAGCTAGCTCAGCCAGCAGCAGCAGCATTGGCCTCTTTGCTCTGTTGCCAGCTGACGGCCGCAGTCGGTCGCAAGGTACGCTGACTGGCGGATCACCTGTGCTTTCTGTGGCTGAAGATCAATGCGCTTATTACTGGAGCTGTGGGCGGAGGGTTTCAACGAGTGCTGCTGTGAGGCGAACCCGGAACGCCGCCTGTCACCTTTTCATTAGGATTATATGAACTCTGAATTCTTGGAATTATTTATCACTTGGCGATAATGTGCGCTGAGTGTGGCTCACTGTGGCTGCGGGTGCAAGGCGAACCTTGTTTGGAGTTGTGATAATATTTCTGCACTTGAGACATGTCAACCGATGAGAAGAGATCGCCGACGAAGAAGTCCGTGAAGCCCCCCAACACTTTCGCGCAGTGGTTAGCGCATATCCAGAAGCAACAGGGGGCCAAGCAGCATGCCCCACCGGCGGCCGGCATCAGCCGATACTTCTCCCACCCGGCCACCACGGCCCACCACTCGCCCGCGTCTAGATCCGTGCCCACCTCCCCGATGTCGACGGGCCTATCCCGGACCCCGCACAGCATGCTCACCGGCCGAGACTTCTCGACGCTTCCGCGGTCTGGCCGGGTGTCGTCTCGCCGGTCGGACACGGCGCCCAACACCCCGCAACCCCGACGCTCGGACCGCGAAGTCGAACCGCGGGCGTTCTCCGACGACATGCAGCGCAAACCGATCATTTCCCTGGAAGAGAATGACGCGTACATGGTGGGTTGCTAAGGGGGCAGTTGCAGGGACCCTCGTTGCCTTAGCAAACATTGCGCAACCCGGATTATGCGCCAGAAGGCCCTGGTTATCAGCAAAGCCTAAATAATGAATGTGCTGCTTCTACTGTGCACTGCTCATTAGTCGCGCTGTCTTGTTTCAATATGTCACCGTTAATGCGGCTGCGGCTGCGGCTGTTGTAATGCATGCAGCGAATGCAGCGTATGAAATATATCTGGTGCTATACGCCGCGGTGCATTGCTGCAATATGCATGCGTTGCAAAAGTGCCTGTTTGTAAATAGCCCCGAGGCGCTGTCTATTTTGCGTGCGTGTATCTCTTGATCGTGTAGCCGCAGTTCACGTGAATGCATTGGGTCAGAGTTTCTTTGTTTCTCAACCTGATTCTCACCCTTTCTCTCACCCTTTCTCTCATTCGTGCTTCTCCTTCTCAGGCCCACGTGGTGTCCGCATTTGAGCAGTCGCTGTCCAACATGACCAACCGTCTCCAGCATCTGACCTCGACGGCAGAAGCGAAGGTGCGCGCCCCTTCACCCGAATTACCCTCTTATGCAATTCGATTTCTTTGTTCAAAATAGGATTCGGAATTGGCTGAGTTGAGGGCGACGATTGAGAGCCTGAAGAAGCAGAGCGGCATCAACGTCGAGGCGTTCAGTCCGTCCGCCGTGCGCAGGCAGTCGTCCAACTCTTCCGCCGGCAAGGACCTTCCGCCCACCCCAGGTAGGCATGCGCTGCTTAGCCTCAGCCCCTCCTAATGCAATTAGCACCCTGGCAGTTTTGTCACCCTAAAACGTCGTAGCGTGAGGTCTGTAGCATCGATCGTGAGGGGGGAGGGGGGGGTGTTCGTGCGCCTCCGCGCCTGCAGGAGCCTCGCATGCAGCATCAGCAGCCATAAGAAATTTGAGAAGGCTTAAGGAGAAACGGCTGTGTTACTGAGCTGCTGATGACTGGCTGCGTCATGAGGAGGCCATTCCCCCAGCCCCCTCTACCTGCCGGCATCTTATCTGAGACTGAGGAGGCTATTGCCCTTCTGTTTATCTCCCATCATAATGAACCTACAAAAGATCTCCCCGTCTTGAAGCTGATTTTTCTATTTCCTATATTTCTTATTTTTCCCCTTTCCAGGTTCTGATGTGGGCTCTTCGCATATGTCGCGGCACATGTCCACGGATAGTGTGTCCAGTATTAACTCCGTGTCCAGCGCCTGCAGTGGCGCCAGTCATCAGTCAGCAGCCACTGACAGCGAGGCTAAAAAAGCCGCCAAGGCGAAGAAGAAAGGATGGGTATGTAGCATTGTGTTTGCTCGTTAAAATTGCTTGGTATTTAACAACACATGTTTCCCCTGTGCAGTTGAGGAGCTCGTTCAGCAAGGCTTTCTCTGCGCCCAAAGGGAGCACTCCCAAACAACCAGGAACGAAGAAATGCAAGAATGGATCCATGTCGGACGTTGAGCCGGACACAGCGTCCATGCGTTCAGACTTCTCTGTGCCTAACTCACCACTGCTCATGGCTCCTCACGCAATGAGCATGCCCACCACTCCGGTCAAGAGTTCCCACTCATCCGGAGCGATCTCCGGTGGATCGGGAGGAGACGACTCAGTCCTGGATTTGCAGCAGCAGCTGCATGAGAAGGACATGAAGTTGACAGACATCCGCCTCGAAGCGCTGTCTTCTGCGTCTCAATTGGAGCAGCTGAGAGATACAATGAATCGGATGAAGGTCTGTACATCTTTGCCTTGTACAAAACCTGTACATTTTTTCCTTCCTCTTCCACAACAGAACGAGATGAGTTCCCTGAAAGCGGATAACACTCGCCTGCAGACGCTGATCAGTTCCAAGGGAATAAGCCCTGGCAGTCCCACCACAACTGCACCTGTTGAACCCTTGGAGAAGCGACTCAGTCTCGGAGACCCCAGTAGCCTAGGTACATATCATTACCATACATTGAGCAGCCGACATACTAGGCGTTCGCTTATTACTATTCCTGAGTTTAGTGCACTTCCATGGTGAACTGCATGTGTTTGAAATGAATTTTTCTTGTTGGGGGGGGGGGATATTTTTGTTACTAATAAAATATACTTCAAAAAATCTCGCTACAAACATTCTGGCTCGTGGATCAAGATTAGTTAAAATTTAAGAATGGGGTTTTTGTTTTTTGTTTTCCTTTTGGAGTGTTTCTGTTGTCCTTTGGTTCCGTTTGTGTCCATATTTTCTCTCCAAAACCCCTTGACCAGCTGCCATCTACCCTTTCTCTCTTTTTCTCGTAGCTAATCCGCAAAACCCACGTTTTTTCAGATTTACTTGCCGACATAATTCTCTTGTGACCTTGTGCAAGTATTTCTCTCATCTTCTCTCTTGTGTCGCTTTAGATTCATAAGATCCTAAGTTCTCGTCCAAAAAATTAATTTTAATTTCATTGAACGTGGTCAGAATTTTGAAAAGACCCTTGTGTCGTGATTGTGCTACTGTGTGAGTGTGCATAGCGCTGTTTTTTATCCACCCTTCCAACCCAAATGTGCTGCTTCATGTTTTTCCCTCTTTTTTTTTTTAATTATGAATTCCCCTTTTTTTATATAAGTCGTTTCTCCCTTTGCAGATCTTCTACTCTCAGACACACCTGACCGAGAAGGTCGCCGTGTGACACTTTCTGTTTCTCTTACGACTTCAGCTGATATGTCGCGGTCTTGTGAGGTATGTAAAAGCTCCTGGAGGGCCAATTGATTATTATTATATACACATTTATTTTATTTTGTTTTATTTTTCAGCAAAAACTTGAAAGCATTCTCATTGGTGCTATTTCTGTCAGTGGTAAAACCAAATGGGAAATGCTGGACACCATTGTGCGCAAAGTTTTCAAGGTGAGAGCGTTCGGTTTCCAGTTAATATTCCATTTCATTGTGCTCATTAGGAATATGTGATGCGCGTGGATCCGAGCAGCAACATGGGCCTCACAGGGGACAGCGTCCAGTGCTATACGGTCGCTGACCAGTTGCGAACCAAGGACTCAAGCCCACCTGAACTACTGCCCTGCGGCTATCTGGTGGCTGATCAGACCAACATCTCGGTTGTACTGAAGGGGACCGCCCAGGGTGTGGTTGACTCCTTGGCGTTTGAGAGCCTCATCCCTCGTCCTATTATGCAGCGTTACGTGTCTCTGCTGATGGAGCACAGGAGGATCATCCTGTGTGGTCCCAGTGGCACTGGCAAGACTTACCTGGCGCACAAGTTGGCCGAGTACCTCATGGTACGCACCGGCAAAGATGTGACGCCCGGAGCCATCGCCACGTTCAACGTGGATCACAAATCCAGCAAAGAACTCCGCCAGTATCTGGCAAACATTGCTGACCAGTGCGAACACTCGGCTGCTGATTTACCCGACATCATCATCCTCGATAACCTGCACCACGTGGCCTCCCTGGGCGAGGTCTTCAACGGACTGCTCAGCGTTAAGAACCAGACGTGTCCGTACATCATCGGAACGATGAACCAAGCAACCTGCTCTTCTACTAATCTGCAACTGCATCACAACTTCCGTTGGGTGTTGTGCGCCAACCACATGGAGCCAGTGAAAGGCTTCCTTGGTCGTTACTTGCGTCGCAAAGTCATTCACCAAGAAATCAAAGCGGGTGCTCGCAATCCTTCTCTGCAGAAGGTCATCGAGTGGATCCCGAAAATCTGGCAGCATTTGAATAAATTCCTGGAGACACACAGTTCCTCCGATGTCACCATTGGTAAGCGGGGTGTTTTGATGTGTGGGCCGTGTGTATTATGAGGTTTTTGTACAGGGCCCCGCCTTTTCCTTTCGTGCCCAATGGAGACAGAAGGTTCACAGGTGTGGTTTACAGATCTCTGGAACTACTCCATTGTGCCTTATTTGTTGGAGGCTGTGCGCGAGGGAATACAGGTATTTTAGACTGCTTATCAATCATGGAACCCTTATGCATATTATTTCCTTTCAGCTGTATGGTAGACGCGCACCTTGGGAAGACCCCACCGACTGGGTGATTGAGACGTACCCCTGGATCCAACAGGGAGATCCTGTCTCTGATTGGCCGTCACTTCTGCGCCTTCGTCCTGAGGACGTTGGTTATGATGCGCAAGGGTCGTCCATGTCAGGAGGAGGTCCTGCTGGCGGTGGGAAGGCGTGCCAAGGGGCACAGCAGAGCGATGCGGAGGGAGACCCCTTAGTAAGAGCAACAACGTCACCCCTTATTCAGTACTCATCTCTTTCCTATTTTAGCTCAATATGTTGATGCGACTTCAGGAAGCAGCATCATACTCCTCTCCGCAAAGCCAAGACAGTGACAGCACCAGTCTGGATAGCCACAGCAGTGGGCAGCTGCAGGAGCCCAGCCGCGATGGTGTGGAGTCCACTCTGTGAATGACTAATTGTGACTTATTCTGACTGAAGCATAATTGGTGTGCGGTGTGCAAATCTAGTCGCTGGATCGTGGAAATACTCATGAATGGACAATCTAATATTTTGTGTGTTTTGGTGCTATTTATTATGGTGTTTAAACTTCATCATAATTATTATGGAAGACTCTAGAGTTAGATGTTTCAATGTTATTTGAACTGTTTTTTCTCTCAATATTCTGATACTCATTATTCTGCAAGGAATGGAATTCCTTATGTGTTATCTCTCTCTTTATACCTCATGATTAAATAGTTAATTAGCATCTTTAATGAGTGTGGTTGTAATATATTGAATGGTTATTGATTAATCATTTTCATAGCCCTCTCAAGATTTGTACTGGTGTCCTTTTTAAATATCAAAGCAAATTGAAGTTTTTGTGTTTCTAATTATCGACTTATTTTCCTCGGAAAAATGCTGTGTTGTTTCACGTTGATTTGTATGTATTATTTTATTAAAATCATGTTCTTCATTTACTTTGGGAGTCATCTCATGTTTGCGTTTGATGTTACTTTTTTTATTAAACAAATGTGTTTCTTTTTGCCATTTTTGAATCATGAATAAATCACTTCTGTTGCCATTCAAAATTAATTATTGTTATTCATTTTCAATCAATGTTTCTTACACTGTACTTTGAAACAAACTTATACTAGATGTCGTTGAACTTTGTAGCAATCTAAAAATACGTAAGCCCTTTATAATGAACAAGAAGTTGTGTACAGTTGTATAGCAAGCAAGCGAGAACATACAGGCTTCGACTTTTTCTTGCATCTTCAATCATTGTAAGCTGAGACCAAAACCCATTAATTTAAACGCAGCCTGTAGGCAAATGCCATTGTGAATTTATAGATTTTCCTCCAAGAATCCTGGGCTGAAAACTTCGGGATGCTTCCTCGATTTCCCCTACTGATAACAACGTGAAGTTCTATAGTGAAGTCTCTATCCTCTCCATCCAAAGATACTCTATAGCCATCTTTGCTCCACCACAGAGTCTGTGGCTATCGTGCATACCAAATAAAGGTTCCAAAATAAACCGAGTGTGTTGTCAATTCACATGAGGATCATAGGTCTGAACAGTAATCGATCAATCAAGACCTGTCAAGTCTCTCCTGCAGGCGAAAAACCCAGGGAGGGGAGAGGGGATTTCGTTATCTGACAAGAGACACTCTTAGTAATGAGTTATTAACTGGTAAACAATAGATTATCAATAGTGATGGTGTTGTAATTGCAATTAAGGGTTGTATGACTTGTAATTGCAATAAAGGGTTGTATGACTTGTAATTGCAATTAAGGGTTGTATGACTCTGCCCTGATGTAGACCCCTTTAATTCTGCATATCCAATCAACTCAGCCAGGACATCATGTTTGCTTCTCTCATTAGCAGAGAATTCACTCTGAAACTCATTACTCCACTTACGTCATTACACACGTCATAGCACAATTACCAGTCTTGTACTAAACATGCATTGATCCGGCGGAGATTTCACGACCAATGCCAGCCTCAGCAAGGATCAAACCAAGACACTGGAGACCCAAGAGACATCGCTGACGAAAACACCCCTGCCCCCTCCCTTCCTGTCTCGAGTCATTTCAGCATTGTAAAACAAAGCCTCTGTTTTTTCTCTGATTTTATTACATGTCTCGTTAATGATGAACGTGACCGTGCAGCAACAAGCAGTATTATCCAATTATTAGTATCGTTTACACGTACTCAAGGCATTTGGAAAACGAGCCATTCGAAAGCTAATCTTGGCAGATTTATGTTATATACGTGTGCAATACAGGATATTGTTATCCAGCATTGCATACTTAGTTTAATTAGCTAGCACCTGGATTCACGCAGACTAGAATATAACGCATGGTGCCCTTATATTAATTTATCAATTACATGTATATTCCGAATGAATTAACTTAACCAGCGCTGCCGTGTGAGCTGGAGAAATATTTTGGCGTATTTCCCATGGTACAATGGCTGCTATATTTAGAAGGATCTTTTAAATAGAAATATCAAATATTTATCCAGCCAACCGGTTTGCCTCGTTCAACAAACCTCGCAGGTGGACTCTTCGTGAACGTTATGATTTACATACCCTAAAACTTCGACCATTATCAGTCATATCATAAGGGGCTCGGAAGTCCGTTATGATTTAGTGCACTTCAAAGGGGAATCTCTGCATAAGTCGTCCATTCTGTTAATTGCTTGATCAACACTAGGCTCAACAGCGTGGGTTCTTGACATTCTTGGATAAGACTCTTCATTCTTCGCCCACTATCCACAGTATATCTGGTAAACCCACTTAAAGTCAGGAGATGCCAGCAAAATCCCGAGGTTAAGTAAGCAGAACTATAAGCACTGCTGCTGCACTTGGAAGCCCCAAGCACGCGTGGAAGAGGGAACAAGAATGTTGTTCATGTGCTATTGAACTTGTCTGCATTGCTCGCGAAGAAGGTTTGACAGCATCGAGTCAACACAATTCCTCAGATATTTTAGTACTAGATTGTCACAGAAAAGGAACCTACAGAATTCGGGAGTTACTCCGAGAACCGCTCGCTGTCAACTTCGAGAAAGATGTGAAAGACGCTGATTGGACGCTCCGAGTCGAGGAAATAATTGAGACAGCTTTATCCAATCACAGACAATGTTATCAAGCATTCAATTAAGCATGAAAATTTTGCATATTTGAGTTAGCTTCGAGTTTTCGACTTAAGTGTAACTGAAGTTACCCACGGGGATGGAAAATGAGTTCGAGTTAAGGAGCTTTTCGAGTTATGGGAGTTCGACATATCGAGGTTATACTGTACAAACAGAATATAGACCCATGTAAGAGGTTAAGCAATTATTTATTTCATTATTGTTCATTTTGAACGCTGTCGTCCGAATTGAACCTTTGGCATCATCTCCAATTTCACAATATTAAGTACATTGAAATGATGAAATGGAAACAGGGAAAGAAATCTGGAGCAGAATTTGTCACAGACTTCGCACAACCAGTGATGTCGCCAGGTTTCATGCGAATTGATGCTTCAGTGACGTCGACAGTTGGCGATCTCGATGTTTCTTTGCTATCTGCGATGGCCGGAGTCATGTCGACAAAACGTATGCCGTTGATTCCATCTGCGATTAACAACAGCGGTGAATGAAAGCTGAACGAATGAGGAGAGAATATGAGCAGGGGCGCTTCTACAGGATAAAACCCAAACCAGTGTGTACGTGCAGTCATTGTACATGTCTAGTTCCACAAGATGTAACCGCGACGATCATCTTGAATCCTCAGTTACATAACGGTTTCATTGGCTCCCTGGGCGAAATTTAGAAGTGACCAGTGCTTCGGACCTAGAACACTCAGCAGAGCAATTCTTGCATCAATGAGTGAGCATTATAATGAATTTTCCCACTCTGTGTACAGTAAAACCTCGATGTGTCGAAGTTCGTGGGGTTAGCTCAAATACTTCGACTCAATGATACTTCGACGGACAGATCGAGGCCGTTATGATATGACCGTTATGATTTCAAACCGTGCTCTGACGTTATGATTAACTGCATGCGTTATGAACTCATAAACTATGAACGGTGATCTCATGACTTACGAGAAATCTAGACCAAAGAAATGATTATAGGAGAAATTGAGATTGAAACTTTTAATTAACAAATATTTATCAACGTGTAGATCTAAGGCTGGATTTCTTTAAATAACTCTAGCTTCAAATGCGCGCGGTCTTTTGTCGGCAATTCCTTAAATATCATCACAAGCACACCAACAACAATGCCTTAATTAGTCCATATCCACGTTCTATTGATTTTAGGAGTCAGCCCAGCTCTGGTCGCGGTCTTTTGCCGGTCATTCATTAAAGATCATCACAAATACACCAACAACAATATGCCTTATAGCTTAGTTAAAATCCACAGTCCGTTGATCTTTTGGGTCATCCAATCAAAGCTCTGGTCGCGGCGTAAACAGAGGAGAGATAAAGGCTGCCGACTGCTTTGTGGGGGCGGGGATGTTTTGATGCTTTGTAAACTACTGACTATCTCTCTCTCTTTGAAGTTACCAAACTGAGAAATATGGTCATCGAATATTTCGACTTCGAGCTACAGATCGAAAGTATGTCTCGGGGACACAGAAAACACTTCGATACAAGAATAAATTCGAGAATGAGACGTTCGAGGGACGGATGTTAATGCTAATAGTAAAGTATAGGAGAATCGTCGGGACTTTGAAAACACTTCGACACAGGGAGACATTCGAGGGAAGGACGTTTGATATATCGAGATTTTACTGTATATCGGGCCTGCAGGTTTCAGATTGAAATCGTGAGAATTGAAAAACCGTCCAAGAAAGTCAGCTTTTTTGCGTTTCATTGCCTCATTAATACATGTATATGTAAATCAGTAGATATCGCATTACTAAAGTTAAAACAAGCTTGATTACAGTGAAATTAATCGTAATATTGATTTATGTTTATTCTGAAACAAGAATCATGACGCTCAGTCTTCTAGATCACAGAGCACTGGCCATTTTAAGGTTTCGCCCAGGGAGCCAATGAGATCGAACCGTATTTGAGCATTTGAACTTGGATACTGTCGGGTTTAGTACATGTAATGCACTCACATCTCTCAATCCGAATCCGACCTGAAGCCACCTCTCCAGCCGTGTTGGCGGCGTTGCACTCATACCCTCCGAAGTCCTCCTCCTCCACTTCCCGAATCGTCAACACGCTCGAAACATGTGAGACATCCAGGACTTGGTTCTGAATGCTCACTTCTCTGGCGTTGTCTCGGTCACCGCGGGTCCACGTTAGACGCCCAACCTCAATCGGCGACTCAGAGGTCACTTCACATCGAAGTTGGAGGTGCTGCCTCCGAGCAAGAGCTGGACTTGCTTGACCAAGCAACGGCTGGACCTTAACTTTTAAACTTGGGAAATCTTACAGAAATAAACGTTGGTCAATGACCTATATGCGTACTCACTCGGGTGCTGAGGCGATTCCGCGAAAATGTAAAAACCGAGAATTTGTCCGCAGGTGACGAAAATGCTCACTTGTAGCACATGCTGTGTTGCGCTGCATGGCATGATTGATTCGCAGTACGGATAATTTTCATTCCTTGATTGAAATAAGCGAATATCCACAGTGTCAGGGGCGTATTTCCCCAACAAGTAAGTGAGAGCTAGCTTTAATGCACCGAGGATTGGCGAGACCCACTTTTAACGATTTTGGACTGAAACCAAATTGGGTGTTTGGTCAAACAGGTGCAACGCTAATTGGCTTGTTTTGACTTTCGCTGAAACAAGCTGCGCACCTGCGCTGAGTTAAACTGTTACTGTAAGGATAAACCCTCAGTAAAACAGGATTATCGAAGATTATTGTACGCCAAACGAGACGGTTGTAAGAAGCATATAATACAATGTATGTACATATTCCAGCTAAGTCAAAAGCGGCTCAGCTGCGTATATCATCGTTCCCGAGCTGTCCGCCCAAAAAAAGACTAAATCAAAGGTCCACCCTGGAGGCACCACAATGGAAAGTGCAATCCATCATCTACTTCATGGAATAATAATATGCCAATGTACATTTAGTCAGGCCTACTCATTTCCTTGTTGTCTTAATTTGCTTCAAGCCAGGATTAAACCTTTTGCCTACCACGATGTGGACGTCAGCACCATTTGTGTCAACGTCGAGATGATTAATAATCAACATGTACTATATATAGTACTCAGGTGAAGCTAACCGTTTAGTGCTCGTTGCGTTGTGTTTCGTCGAATTCATTATATTCCAGCAGTGTGCACGTTCGCCACGGCTGCTAAAACAGCCAAACTGATTGTTATTCCGCAAGATATGATGAATGCTCAGAGTGAAATGATCAGGTTCGAATTTGCTTAAATGGGAATCATTGCAAGTTGCAAATGTTAGCCTTAAAGAGGACCTCCGATTTTTCAGAATTAGTGACAGATGTTCAAAAGACAAATACGCATTTCGACTGACATATTTTAGACAATAAGCTTGCTGTGTGCTAATTCCTACATACATCGAATTTGAGAAATTTAAAATCTCGTTTTCTTCTCACGTTCGATGTCAAACTGTGGTGACGTGACAAAAGTAATCCTCCTTTGTTAACAATGGGAGCCGTCGAGTGAGCAAATCTTTCAGCAGTTCTCATAAAAGAAATCTCGCACTCATCTCGTTTCAAGCTATTCTACTTGAGTTAGAAAGTCGTATTTTAATTTGGCTTGAGTATTCTTCATAGCTGAACAAATTAAAAAAAAAAGGTCTCTCATCACTCACCATTGAATAAATCTAAAATGGTTCCGAAATGAACTGAGTTCCTCTTCAACAGTAGCTTTGCTGGTTGATGTAGACTAACAACCTGGCATAACCTGGTATAATACTTCACTGGTCCCCGGCGCTACTGAGTATAGAAGCACCGGCACGCACCGATGAAAAATCACCCCTATTTTGGTACATCCATTTCACTCGATTTCACAAAAACTGTGAAAATGAATTGCGACACGTTGAACCTTATGTCATTGAAATTAAGTTTACCTAAATCATAGCTCAAATATTCGTGAATGTAATTTACTATACAAATAACTCTTAACCTGAATAAATCAATCAGCCACTGCCATAGAGTGATATACCCTGCTTCTGTTCTCTCGAATAAGCCATATTCAGAGCTGCATGTGCGGGCATCAATTTGATTTTAATGTCTCACTCAGCTCTATGTTTGGTCTGCTTCACTATCAACTACAAATTCAATATGATATTATTCGCTACATACCCTGATACGATTGTTCATAACATATACAGTCATACATGTACTAATAATCATTGTGGGAGTTTCTCTTCTTTAAATATTTTCAACAGGTATAACTTGAGCATGAAAATTCCGCTATCCTGCACACACTGCCTCAACATTGATTGTGCCTGGCGAAGGATGAAGGGAAAACGATTCGATTTGATGGCCTATGCGTATGCATTGTTCTCTGCTCAATGCCTATTCCTGGATGATATGACAGCTGTGCATGTAATGACTATAGTTAGTGCATCATGTATATTTTTTCCCAACTCTTTCCTTTGATTTTGTTGGTTATAAAACTTATAATTATATGTATCATTTTGTTTTCTGGGGTTAAATGTCTGTAAGAACTATTTTTCCACATTTGTATACTTTTCGACATGCCAATCATTTCCAATGACAGGATGGGGTTGCCTGCAAGAAAGATGTCGGGTCAGTCATTTCATGCTGAATATATCCATGGCTGTACTCTTGAAAATTATTTCTCTAATTGATAAGTTATTAAAAAGAATGACCCAACTATAGGAGCAGGTGAAATATAAAAGTCGACAAATGCTTCATTTCTACACGGTCAAATAACTGACGTCAATTTAAATTTAATTTTGTTATTATAATGTATTAATAATATATTACTGTATATGTACATACCAAAAGAAGGTGTACATCTTGAGCTTTTTACCACCAATCTAAAGGTAATCGAGCACATTATATGATAGATAAACTTGATACAATACAATGAACACATGAATGATTTTGTTTATGTATTAAATGATAACTATATATTTTTCAATACAGTCACAGCTCGCTATCACGAACTCGGATACATTGTATATAGAAGATCCGGTTATACAGAACTATTTGTTGGATGCCCGCCGTATCCCCATCTTTAAACATTGCAGGTTCCTCGGATAATGCGAACTACGCATTGTTCGAACTCCCGGTTAATACGAACCAAATATCCAGTCCCCTGAGCAGTGATGACTCCCGCTATCACGAACTCACGACAGGAAAAGTTGTACAGTAACTGCTCATCAAGCCATTGTTGAATGCGAGCTGATCTCTCGCTCGCCTTGCTTCACTGATCATTTAACTGTCATTTCTGTTATAATAATAATAATAATAATAATAATAATAATAATAATAATAATAATAATAATAATAATAATAATAATAATAATAATAATAATAATAATAATAATAATAATAATAAAATAATTTATTCACTTATATAGCGCAATATATACATATAACTTTCTATGCGCTTCACATGAGATAAAAAGAGAAACATATAAGGTGGACAAGGTAGACAGAGGAGAACAATTCGTCAATCGCTATCATTAAAAGCTCTATTAAAAAGGTAGTTTTTCGGAGATATTTTTAAAAGAGACACTATTGGTCGTGTCTTTTAGATTGTTCCATAATTCTATGGTTTTGCAGAATCGAGAACCGGATGTAGTTTTCACTCTTGGTGTGTAAGAGTCATCGGTCGGATGATGACCTCAGGCATCGAGTGCGATTGATGTAGGATTATACCCGGAACATATTGTATTTCGGCGGCAACGGCATATATGGCTGAGACATCTGCATTTGAACTGTGCCCCGTCCTTAATTCTGAGTGCTAGGTATAGTTACATTTGTCGGCATTCGTAGAGTTCAGAAAAGAAAAGAAAAATAAATTCGAAATTAATGCATGTATGATTGTACGTGATTCGCGTTGTGTGTGTGTGTGTGTTTCTTGCGTGCATAGCTGATGGATCCTCCTACATCACAATGAACGCAATCAAGTTGCTAAAAAATTAGAATCAATTTTGTGTTCTTGCTCTCGATTCGCAGAGTGGCCGCTACAACCGTTGCCACTGCATGATTAGCAATATGCTGTCCTGGGTCCAGCAAGCTACTTTCGCTACTTACAGACATCAAATTTATCCCCAAATCGAAAGCGCCTCTGCGGTGTTTGCGTTGTGATTCTAAGTCATTTGCCTTTCTGGGAGAACTGAGGGGAGAAGGACAAAGTCAGTGTAGCATAGTATCGTTAATATGGGACTATCATACAATTGCGTACATACGAATAGCAAAAATAATGACTGATTTCTCTAAATGGCTGTGATTTATTTTTCTGCACATGCAATTTTTTTTTTTGGGGGGGGGGGGGGGGGGAAAAAATA
>KB294417.1:255879-286040 GCA_000328365.1 Capitella teleta | reverse complement strand
GAGAGAGAGACGACCAAATTCCAAATATAAAGATTAGTCGCTCTAATCTTAGGGGGAAGGTGTTATATCAAGAGTTCATCATCATCCATGAAAGTGGACTCATATCATCACCATTCAACAGATCAGCTCCGGCATTTTCCAGTTCTACTCATGTCATATGTATATTTCTCATTCACCTGTGTGTATATAAACAAAATTATTATAAAGCCATGCTTTTTACATTACAATTTCATTTAATAATCAGACGTCGTTTCTCGTCATTTCTTGAACACGACAGCGGGACTACTATTCCTAGAAGATGATGTCCAATACTAGACTATACAAAACAGGGCTTAGAGTCCACGGGACCACCTTTTCCGGGGACTACAGAGACTGTTACCAGTTACACCGGATCATATAACAAGTAGTCGCCCTCAACATTCATAATCATAACGCACTACGTTGGGGAGGTCTAGTCTGGTACCTCCATCCGAAGAACTGCGTTTGCAAGAACATATAGATACATTTTGCCCCTGAGCAGATAGAAACATGACATGTAAATCATCGAAATGAAACAACCAAGTCTTACCTACATATCAGAGCCATTCTTGGTTTATCGAAACATTGTAATATTATTGGAAGAGAGGTAATAAGTGTTGAACTGACGACAAAACGCAAACCGTCCTCGTTTTCCCGCGATGGCTGCTGCCTCTAGCCGGTATCGAAGCGCATGCGCAGAAGCTATTGAGCAACTTCCGGTTCAATCCACGCGAGGTGCAAGTGTTCGCCTTTTCACATTCAATATGGTAAGTAATGCGCTCAGGGTGGAATGTAGGTGTTCAGAGTTATATGAAATTTAAGAAACATTGATTTTGATATCTTGGCCATCCGTTGATCACCAGTTAAGTTCGCATTATGAAGACGACCCAGCTGCCCATTCAGTGGCAATCATGATCATCATGCAATGGCCCACAGGGGGTCTTACCAGTGAGCGAGCAGATATGGACAAAACTCAATGCAGTGAATGCTTTCTGTCTATATATATAATGTCAAGGGAAGTCACTGATTCGTGCCAATCTTGGGACGCTTGCCTCAAAAGCAATCTTCTCTTCAAAAGAAGGAGCCGAAACTTCAGATCTGGCAAGATCACCAATAAATGAAACGATTGACACCAATAATCTCGTACGGTAACGCCTAATTACTAATTAATTGGCCAAAAATCCAATTAGTTGCATAACGACTAGTAACCGGTACGATGCATCCATTTTGTCGGACCGCAGCAAATTTTCAGCCCGCAGCGAACTCACGATCGCTAAATGTCGAAATCAAATCCTTAAAACCGGAATGGAGCTGCAAAAGTGTACAGCTTAGGATACATTCTTAATTGAACAGAATGGCTTTAGAGTGAAACACCTTGTCTGTAATTGTCTCTCGAACAATAAAAGCTATTCTGAGAGTCAAATTGAGCATGAAATAGGCTAGAAAAAGGAGTTAGAGTTAAAAGACACGTTGCATTTAAGTAAGTTGACTTGACGGGAATTAGCAGACGACACATACAGCGCAATCTGGTGTATATGTTTAGAATCGTTTAATATACCTCACAACATGTTGTGTTATCTATCTAATAACTTTAGAATTTCTAACCAGTGTTTCAAACTATAAAATTATATGAATACTGTTATATGCATGGAATAATTTATAAAATCATACTGCTTGACTGATCTCTATGGAATGAATGCTTTGATTAATTTCAATTGCATTTCTCAGCTGGACTATTATTGATCAATCACTGAGCAGCTTGTTAAGGTGAAGGTCAAATGCTGCAGCCATTGTACCCGTTGCTGGTTGTTTTGGAAATGAACTCATTTTTGTGCAATTAATGACTAATTAGTCACTGCCGGGCGGAGTTTTTGGTGTCTATAGGTTCATTTATTCATAATCTTGCCAGATCCGAAGCCTCAGCTCTCTCCCGTGAGGGGAATGTAGCTTCTGAGGCTTTGTTATTGTTATTTTGAGAAATCAGTGACTTCCCTTGATATTATTATATACTGTCTAGAAAGCTGCATAGGCATTTCATGTATCCAGAGCCCACTGGTAAGACTACCTGTGCAATGGCCAGACCCAGAGTGAGTGAGAGTCATATAGATTATTGTTATGGGAGTGGGCCAGTGTGATTCATGAATCATGATGATGATGATCATCATAATTTAGTCTCATGTCGTATTCAGTCTCTTATTCACTTAAAGGCCATTGAGTGATCGACTCGAGGTTATGTGCCATCATATGTCGACATTAAATTGAGTTAGAGTGGAAGCTTGACACAATTACATTCAGTGTAAAAGCATGTTTGATGATTAAAACGCTTGAGTACATTATGATTTAAGAATGGATTCTTCACGAATGATGAAATCGGTTGCTGAAATTTGATAGCAGCTATAAAAGTCATGGACTAAGTGAGTGAGTCGGGATCATCCTCCTCCCGCCACGACCAGTACCATATTCGGTCATTCACTAAACAACTGAAGCTGCCCTGCTTGATCATTGACATTGTTGATTATCATTATTTGAATCATTCTAATTGGGTACCCATCATTCATGTCATAAAGCCCCTCTATTACCTCAATGAACTTTGCCATGAGTACGCCCCAATCAGATCAAAGTGTATTTTTGACAATGCGTGTAGTTTGGCGAGTCAGAAGAGAAAATGGGTCATCACTCATGTATCTTTTGTTGCCTTGAAATACTTGCTGATGTGAAGATTTGATGACATCCCTCTATCACGATTTGTTTCTCTCCTGCAGAAGCCTCTTATGTTGCACGGGCATGACCGTGCCTTGACACAAATCAAATACAACCGTGAAGGTGACCTCCTCTTCTCCTGTGCCAAAGATTCGCATCCCAACGTGTGGTACTCAATCAATGGAGAGCGCCTGGGCACGTTTGAAGGTCACGGTGGTGCTGTCTGGTGCATTGATGTTGACTGGGACACAAGTAAAGTGATGACTGGCTCTGCTGACAACACATGTCGACTGTGGGATTGCTCAACTGGTGAGTTGATTGCTTCTGTTGTAGAATTTATTTTCAAATATTGAGCATGTTTCAGGTGTGCAACTGGAACAGTTTGACACAAGGTCCGCAGTGAGGACGTGCGGTTTCTCCTACAGTGGTCAGCTGCTCATGTACACGACTGACTCAACAATGGGTCAGAAGTGTGAGATGAGAATCTATGACTCAAGGGACAGCGCACAGATCAGTTAGTGTGGATATGTGGGATGAATCATGACTGATGTTTGCTTTTCTGCAGAGAATAATGAGCCCATGATGGTTCTGCCAATGCCTGCTTCCAAGGTGACGTCTGCGGTCTGGGGTCCCCTCGATCAGACAGTCATCTCTGGCCATGAGAACGGAAATATCATCCAGTGGGACATGAAGGAAGGCGAGATGGTTCACAAGGTCCTCGATCACTCAAAACAAATCAATGACATACAATTCAGCAAGGACATGACCATGTTCATTACTGCCTCCAAAGACAACACCGCTAAGGTTTGTGAATTTTTGTTGTTGTGAATCTTGCGAATTTCAACTTTTGGTGTTGCAGCTATTTGACACGCAGACGTTGACGCACAAGAAGACATACAAGACAGAGCGACCGGTCAACTCGGCCGCTGTTTCTCCCCTGAAACCCCATGTGAGCCCTCTTCTCCGGCCATTGTACCTTCTTCTACGCTCATTTTCAGGTGATCCTTGGAGGTGGTCAGGAGGCCATGGACGTCACCACCACATCGACACGTATTGGAAAATTTGATGCTCGCCTTTTTAATTTGATTTTTGCAGAGGAATTTGGTCGCATCAAGGGTCATTTCGGTCCCATCAACACTGTGGCTTTCCAGCCAGATGGAAGAGGGTGCGTGCTTTCTTTTTAACTTGCCGTTTCATATGCTAATTGGTTTTGTTCTCTCTCAACAGATACAGCAGTGGTGGAGAGGATGGATACATTAGATTGCACCAGTTCGATTCACAATATTTTGAATTTGATATTGAGTACTGATTGTTTGAAAGGATTTGAGGTTTCTGTTCATTAAAATAATAACTGCATCTTACTGGATCATGCGTCTTCTTCTCGGCGCTTTCAGATATAAAATCTGGGAGCGATGGAAAAAGGGGAATTTTGTTTATTTATGGCTTTTCTCCTTATTTGTCATTACATGTAAATGTATCTGTATTAATAAACTTCTGCCCATTTCATCATCAATTTTAGTCTCTTTATCAGCATCCAATGGATACATAATTACTGATCTTGAGCTCTGCCATCTTGAGCACTCATGGCTCAGATAAGTCAAGTGGAGGTCTTATTCTATACTGATTGCAACTAAAGGTTTAGATTGGCGCTGGGCTACAGTACAAACTTTTAATGGGTATGTTCCCATCTGATCCTGTGTGTATGCGAAATCCAGAATGTGTTAACAAGTTTTCTTACCTATCGCCAACGTAACACTCCGTTGTGCAAGAAATACATGAAGTGAAGAGTAAAATTTATTCATAATACATGTAGTCGTCTCATCTGAATTTATTATAATCATAACGTTCCTCAAAACGAATGAAATCGTCCGAGCTGACTCCATTCAATGCATGTAATACTCCACATTTAATAGGGCCCCCGGCAGGTCACGATAATCACAACGCATAAAATTATCTGTGAAAGGCAGCGTTTGCAAAAATATTTTTGTCGCTCACAACAGACAATTGCTGCAATGGTGAAAATAATGAAATCAGTAAATCGCGTTCTTTGAAGAGTGAGTTCTTTGCTGACGTTTCACTATGACTTCCTCAGATGTTTATAGTTCTATTTCTTTGTATTTTTATTTTATAATACAGAGCATGCAAGATACAAGTACTAGAATGACTGTGCAACGTTAAAGCGTCCATTCCCGGTAGCTTGGAATTTAAGGGGACTACTGTGAGCTATTTATAGCATAAAGCAACAGCTGAACAGCATGTCGGAGTTTTCATTGAGCTGTTCGTATGGCGAAGTCCCCTTAAATCTGGCTTCAATTCTGACCGATCACGTGACCCTATAAGCATTCTAGTTACTAGTACTCCTTTATATTTCTATGGTATGCACCATCGAATAGGGCAGCTTTTATTTTTTATTGGGAAAAGAAATTCAAAAACACATATAATGTTAAATATGAATTTCTTTATTCAACTTGCCCTCTGTATAAACATTTGAAATGACAAGAAAATATGCAACACACAATTGTAATATTAATTCAGAATATTCATGAAAATTCGATTCCGAATGAAACTTTGCTTAATAGTGAAAAAATATAATTGCCTTATATCTGATTTCGTTGTAATATTTTGGTGATAGAAACATTCCATCATAGGAGGACGAGGAATTTGAAGAAGAAAAAATAATCTAGGAAAAGTTCATCACGAAATAAGACAAATTCATGAAATAGATGTTAATATTGCATCCAAAGAATTCAGACAAAATATGGATACACATGCATTGAAATTGAAGCATTAATTATCATAGAGAAGAAAATGGGGAAATTTGTCAACATGGAAAAAAAGCAAAATGCTATGATGATTAAACGCAATGAAATGGAGAAGCTCTAAGACAAGAGATAAACTTTTTTTGGTCTATATGTATAAAGAGAACACTTATTTTACCGGGAATTAATGGACGATTCGTGGTATAGTGGTTACCATAGCAATGCAAACAATAAAAGTAGAGGGTCACCAGGTACAGTAAATGCAGAGAGCATCAGCCAGTATGAACACCAATTAATTAAGCAACTTAATTACAAGAGAAGGAGGAGGCACCCCTGTAGCAGAGGCTGCAAGATTGTCTGTTTTTGAGCAACGCGAGGTGTTTTTGGTGGAGGGAGCAAGAAGAGGTTCGTTTGCGAGGGAAGGCAAGAAATCGCTCGTAATTATTATTTATGATGACGAGTAGCAAATAACGCTCCATATGCCCTGTGTTGATTAGGAGGAAAAAAAAAAAAAATTGTTTGTTGCTCACTACAGAATCACTGGGAAGCATTTGTATAATCAGTCAAGTAGCCGGAATTCCACAACAATTAGCAGCCATCGGTCAAAAAACAAGCATCAATTAGTCAAGAAATCTCAAATCTGTTTTAAAAATTCACCCCCAGCAGTTATCAATAATTATTATCATCTAAAAGTTTAATTTCAATATTCAAGTGCAGAAAAAGTAAATGTATAAAGGAAAAAGAAGGAAAAGAAAACACACAAAACATGCTACTGAGATCAAAAAGAAAATTACACTTTGAAGAGAAAAAAATATGGAGGTATTTTGAACAAATCTCAAAAGCACATTTCTGTAGTAGCCTCGAAATAGGAAGTTAGCACATTATTTTACGCATTATTATAGACATTTGAGGAGGATTGACAAGAGTACAAAAGCCACACAATCATCACTGGTGCTTATTAGAAAAAATATCCTTCCACATCTAAAACACCGGGGGTGGGTGACTGGACAGGGAGAGAGATGCCCTCGCAAGCACACAGTTTGAGCGAGCGTAAAACAAAGGCACATGTAGTCCTCACTAACTCTGCAAAGAGGAATTATGAAGGATAAATTAATACTATTATCAAGAGGCACATAATGATCTGTAAGTCATTTCGTTTTTACCCAAACACTTTTTGATATTACCAAATATTACCCTTTTTTCAATGTATTTATGAGGAGGAAGAGGAAGAGGAGGAGGAATGGGCAATGAGGGGGGAAGGTGCATTATGCAAAATGGTAGCAAGGGGGTGGGGCTGGGAGTGAGTTCCAATATTTGCAATTGTCCAGTCGAAAGAAAGTAGCAACAGGAGAATGGAAACAATGTCTTCTTCGTGAGTAATGATATGTATGAGAGAAATGAGGGCAGGCATAATGGGGCAAGGGGCAGGGCGAAGTTCTTTTCGTCTCAAATAAAGGTCCTTGGCAGCTCTCACACAATATATCCAAGAAACTGAAGAAACTATCAGTTAAATACACACGACGAATGACTAGAAAAACCAAGATGTTGTAAACACCATATTTGGTAGTGTGTGCGGTGGAGGCGTAGTCACGAGGCTTACGTCATAGTATCATGTGACACATAGCCACTACTCAGTTCACGCGGAGGGGCAGCTGAGACTCCAAATTGGTCCTGAGATGAGTTCACAGAGGAGTCACAGGCTGACGAACAGGTAGACGAGCAGAGTGAAGGCGCAGCTGATGAGCTAACCACGCCAGCAGCCGCACACGGTGTCACTGGTGCTTTGTTGTTATTGGCGTTGTTCCAGTTGTGTGGATTTGATCCCGCCGAAGATGAAGCACTGCTCAGGATGAGTTTCTCCTTTGAAGATGTTCGCAAGGGCGGCCTGCCCTCTGCTTGATCCACATGCATTTGCGAATATTGACAGATGCCTCCCTCCTCCACTGAGGCAGTCGGAGCTACTGCTTCTTTCACCACCTCATTTAAAACCTCCTCTCCCCTCTTCCTATCCTCCTCATCCATTGATGTAGAAGTCTTTGGAGAGTTGGAGAACTGGAGGATTTCGTCCATGGTGGAGTAAGGTGAGATGGGCGTTTGGGGGGCTGGGGGAGTTGCTGAGCCCTTCTCAGAATCAGCATGCTCAGGCGCTGGGCAACTTGTGCTGTGGCCATTGGCAGGCAGCAGTGAGTCCCCTTCCCCGTGGCTGGGCCCATTGCCATTGGATGTCGGAGGCACTGGGCCGGTGTTGGAGAAACTCACATCGGTGCCTGCCGTGCCATTCAGTACCACTTTGCCCTGAGGGAAAGACCGAGTGAGTGCACATCACAGCGTATTATATCTAACTTACATTCTCCATCAGATAATTCTGCACATTCTGGAGATCTGTTTGGCCGGAGCTGTCAACACGGAAGTAGTTACTTGGCCTGACTGGCTCCTCAGTCGTCTCCTGCAACGGATGACCATTGTGCTCCACCTAAAATAACAACAATCCGAAAGCATTTCATGCGCTGATTCCATTGCTCAATATTACAGGTCTGTTCTGAGCTGCTTGCTGCCTTATGCGGGTGATTTTGAGTGACGCATAACCACGGAACTTCTTTTTGCACTTCCTGAAGATAGTCACAACTCCAATGAGGATGAAAGCAGACAAGATCAGACAAGCGATGATAACAAGCGCCATCTGCCACTGGGTGAGGCCTGAAGAGGAGACGATTACGATCAAGTGCACACAGGCTAACTCTCACCTGATCGCTTCACTGTCAGAACCAGTGCTGGATGTGTGTAGTTGGAACTGGATCCATAAGATGCACTTTTGATGCGAATTTTGTACTTGTGATCTCCTTGTAGGCGACTGATGGTGTGGCTGGTTTCATTCTTGCGTACAATCTCTTCTTTCCAATTGGCTGAGAAATGACAAATATTCTCTGATCAAGAAAAATGAGAATGTAATAACCCTCACCTTCGTCAGAGCACTGGCTGTTAGTAGAGCAGTATGCAATGATGTAATGCCGGAAGTAGGCAGTGTTGTGGCATTTCAGAGGCATCCATTCCAGCATGAGGCTGTTGGGTTGTTGCTTGTCAGTGGGTCTCAGGTTGTCAGGAGGCTGAACTTCTGAACAGGGCAAAAAGGAGGTCATGGCACAGTTGAAGGAATTTAAACAGACCTCTGTCCATCGGATTGATGCAGTCGGACCACTGAAGGGCGCTGGTTGAGTCTGAGTACTGTGACGCAATGCCCACATGTAGATCTGTGAATTCTTCATCAGAGTGGATTTGGTAATTAGATGCACCACTTGGCAAAATGACCCAATTCAGCGTTTCCTGTGGCAAAAAAAGACAATTCGTAAAAAAAGTCTTGTATTTGAGGAAATCGGAACATGCCTTGCACTTGACAGCGTTTGCATATTGGCACCAGAAGACAGTGTGTGATGAAGCATTGAAAGACGCCGTCCAATTCATGAAAATTGAATGATCTTTCCCGATTGCCATAATTTCTTCAGGGCCAGGAAGCACTGAAGTTAAACCAGTATTAGACAGCAATCTATAGAAGCGTTTGTATCTTTATACCATTGTCCTCTGCAGGAATAATAAGCGGAGTCACAGAAAGATTTTGATTGTAGCCTTCACTGGTGGCCGCGTCAATGAATACTTCATATGCTTGATCTCTGCTGAGGGTGATGTTAGCAGTAACGGCTGAAGCTTCATGGATGATATGCACGGCCATTGGCACAGTGCCAACTGGTCGATAGCGCAGGCGGAAGCAGAGCAGTTTGCCATATTTCAGAGGCTGGGGAATGGGCTACAAGAGAAAAAAACGAAAGAGCAAAAAACATTTGAATTCACAAGCAGATAACATACCTTCCAGAAGACATCCACACGTCGCTTGTTAAACGCAGTATCTTTGGTGAAAAAGGCCCCAGGAGTGACTTGAGGGGCTGCTCCAGGTGCTGAAATGCACAGTTGAGCCACATAATGTTCACAGGATTAATTTCAGAGGCCTACCACTGGGGAGAGTGCTGGCAGAGAAATTGACGGCCTCACTATAATAGCCGACTGGTTGCCTGGTGTCGTTCAAAGGAATGCACCGGATGGAGAGGTCATATCGTGTGAAGGGCACCAGGTCTCCGAGAGTGAAGTCCACATCAGGCTGACTAGACGACACCTATGAAAGGAAAAGAAATCATGAAGAGTAGAAGACATACTGGGGTCACCAGGCTTACAGTGGAAACATTGCGGGCTCCCCACTCAGAGACATAGCTGATTTCATACAGAATCCCGGTTTCCAAGGGTTTGCTAAACTCGCTATTAATTGGAGATTTCCATCTCATGGCGATGGTCGTCGACTCAGTGTGGTCGATTGAATGCTCCCGGATCTTGTCAGGCATCACTGAAAAAGTCAATAAAACAATAATTATACAGATCAAACGGATTCTATGGGATTAAAAGTCAAATTTCAAAGAACTTTACAAAAAACAAAAAAAAAGTTGATAAAGCAATAGCCACCAAGTACAGCAGCACCCAACACCCGAAGTATACCTCTGTTGCGGGTTGGCACAACCCACAGTGGGGCCGTGGCATTGTCCAAAGCATTGCTGGCGGTCACCCATATGTAGACATTATATTTCAGTTTGATGTCCTTGGACATCAGCAGCTGACATTCCTTCGGGCTGATCATATTAGGACAGGAGCGCACATTCAGGCACTTGTATCTTCCGGCCGAGGGGCTGTTACAGCTGTAAAAAGGGGGTAACATGACAACAGTGATACCGAGGGCCAGTGAGCGACCGATTCAGCGACAGACTGCTGCTGCTGCTGCTGCTGTGCATTCGACCACCAGACAACCATAGACCACAATCAACCACCAAAATCAAAACAACAGTATACCGCCGCAGTACAACAGACCCGAGTGTGAAAACCACACCAGATAATATATTGCTATGAAATGTGAACAAGGCAGCGAGATGGTTGCGAGTAAAGGAAGCATATTGGTAATTTAAAAGGCAGCGAAAGCAAAGAAACCGCATTTCACATAATCAGGAATATATGCAGCATGCGAGAGATGCAATTTAAATACAAAAGCATAGACATTCGGGTTATACAGCGACAAAAACGTCACAATAAAGCAGTGCAAAAGAAGTTTAACGAGAGCATTGCTTCTCCGTGGCATGCAAATGAGGGCAGAGGTCATCTTTTGTACCTTTGTCGTATTCAACGGTCATCATTTCCGACAACGTCCAATTGATAGCGTTGCTGGCGTTCACTCTAATGAAGTGATCGCGAGCTTGGATTCTGTGGCCAAGCATTTCGGAATCGGATCCCCAATAGCATTTATTGCCTTCGCACCAGCAGTTGTCATCTTTGTCGGACTTCCTATTGTGGCATGTTCTGGAAGTTTTGCTTCCTCTGTGGGATGATCAGGCAGGAGAGCAGGCAGGAAGAAGGGGAGAAACATAACGAGAAAGGTTAATTTCAAGAAAGGGGTTTTTTTTTTTTTTGGTTACCATCACAAACACACGAGAGAAAAAACACACACACAGCAACAAGAATCAAGTGAACAGTGATTATAAGAGCCACACGGAGAAGAGGTTAATCAAAGAACAGGCGAAAAATGGGGTCATTCACCGCGAGTGGCCTTGCAACAGAGCTATGTCGATGGTTCCTGGAATCGCCTCGCGCGCCCACAAAGCGACACACAACCGATGGGCGGGGGCGGGTTTCCGAGGAACGATCGGCATCGTTCGGTTTCCTGGCAAACAGCCAACAAGCGACGACAAGGGCGATCAAAACGAACTAAAACAGCGCGATCGGTGTTAGTGGTGTTGCATCTAATCGAGTCATCAATATGAACACGAACAAACTCATAACGATAATTAATTCAGCGTTTAAAAAAAGAAAAAAAGAAAAAAGAAAAAAAGAAAAGAGAGTTGTATGAGGGTTCTTCTTATAGTTAAAGACATGCTCGTAAAATGATCGAATGATGATGCACCAGGAAAAGAAAAAAAATGCTGGTTTAGCTTCAGCAGAATTTCAATTAATTTGCGATTGAGCAGAGATAAAAAAAAAAAAAAAAAAAAAAAAAAAAAAAGATATTCAGAGGTTTTAATCAAGTGGAGATAATGAGTCATGGATTAATACCGAGAGCAGAAAGGGAAGATTAATTCTCGTATCAGGGCCTCAATCGTAAACAGTGAAAATAATTAATAATAAATTATCGGCCATCTCGACGGTGAAACAATAACGCCGCTAGGTCTTTCGTTCATACAATTAATTCAGCTATCCGTCGAAATGGAATATTTCCAAAAATGTGTTTACTTCCTTCCTCTACGTGACCTTTGCCCTCTACCTAGATACTCCTTTTCAATTTTTCTCTGAAAAAAATACTTCTCAGGATTTGCTTTCTCTCTCTCTCTGTGTGTCGGTATACAAATTACACAGTACTGCTGGATGTACGTGTATTCAGTCGTCAGTATGAAAGAGTGCAGCATACACACTTGGACCGCATCGAGCAATTTCTCCACAGTTCAAAACCTACGTCAACTGTCAATCAACAAATTGAATACTAGGTATTATTCATCCTGTATATACACAGGAGAAATGAGTACTGTAACGAACGAAGCAGAATTGTTGGCGTATCAGTTGAAGGAACCGAAATGACCAAATCATTCGTGATCGAGGGCAAAAATGCGAGAAAAATTAAGTTACGAGTTTAGATTATCGATCACCTTTTTGATCATCGCCTAAATTCTGAAGAAAAAAAAAATATCCTTTAAAACACGTCCCGAGTAATTATTGATAACCTATTTTGTAATATCTTTATATGGCCTACATGTACGAAATGTATATATTATAACACGTCGATATACCAATGAACAGGTATAACTTGCTATTTGATGGCATACAAGGCAAGCACATTTAACAAAATTATTGTAAAAGTAAACATGACGCCTCTCTACTAATCAACACTACATGAGGATATATTACGTCATGCTAGCAGCCAGGTATGCGAATCAGATGAAGCGGAGGGGCGACTGTGGCGACGGATGCGACCAGACGCCCTCCTGATATGTCACAGCACGAGAGATCACATTATTCGCAGAGGGATCCTTGTGTACATAGATCGCTAATTACTGTGCTACGTGGACAGCTTGTAATTAGATCGTAGGCACCTTAATTAAGTCATAACGACATTCATTGAGAAAGAGCGTCATGGATGCTTACTACTATTAATTGGCAACAGGTAACCAAGTGAGCATCTATTGTGAGCCATGTTTACATCTCCAGGTGTCTAGGGTGCCCGAGGGCAAAAGCCATTACGCCAGCCTCCTATATGTTAATTACTATTTTATTCTTTGTTTCATCCAGCAGAAAAGACATGTTTCTGTCAGCCATCTTGTTAAGCAAGTTATCGAAGTGAGTGAACGGATGCAAACTGATGAAATGGACAACATGTGCATGTCAATGTCAATGTGCATGTCAATGACAATGTGCATGTCATTGTGGTCACATGGGTCACTTCTTTCCTCCGTTCTTCGAGGTAACCGTCTGCCTCTACCTGGACACAGCCTGCACGCGTGCACTGATACTAATTTAACCACGCAATTATGTAAACAACCCTGGATGTGATATGCAAACTGCGTTACATGAACTTATGATTAGAGGCCTGCTCTAATGTTTCAGAAGCGAGGTGCATCAGTGAGGTGATCACTGCGCAGCTTTTGATAAAGCAGCAACCCGACGCGGCAAACAAGCGGGCGCACGTTCAGCGCATGCGCAAATGGCGTCGAAGACGACGCATTCAGGAAGTGCGCAGGTCGTGTTGCGCGTTAATTGGCCAGAGTGAAGCGAGCGAATGTTACGAGAGCTCAGAAAGCGAGCAACACATACAGCAGTACAACACTCGTGTGCACATTCAGGAATACTACATTGAATGCCTGTCTGTCTCTCCGAATTCTCACTGTAAACTAAACTGATTGCACCCACCAACGGAGCAGCAGCGTGCAACACACAACTCAGGTCTCAGTCCAATTAACCAGCTACGCCAATCTGGCGCAACATGCATGATGTCAAGCATGCTGAGCGGAAACAATGCGGCAATGGCCAGGAATCAAGGAAGTGCCGACCTCACACTGTCACAATGACCGCGTAAAAGGCCCTTGAAAGAGAGATTGCATGCGTCCGTATTGTGGAGTCAGGCGCTGGTTAATCTGAGTGGAAGAATGGCTTATCATAGTAAACAAGGGTTTCTATACAAGTTTACATGTTGACAGCATGCGCCGCACAGGACTCAGTTTTTTGGTCTCCGTCGAATGAAGATGTCGCGGCTGAAAATGAAAATTGACGCGAGGCGTGCTGCGATATGCGAGTGTGCTGAGTACACTGGATCAACAGGAGGCGACATTCCATGCATCGTGGCTGCAGCACGCGATTGCTCTGCGAGTCAGAATCGTATCGCATGGTTCAGATTCAACGCTATCAGATTAGATCATACTGCATGACAGTGTGTGTCACATGCGGCGTCATCTGCTGCTGCATGCCGACGCCGCTGCTGCTGGAAGCAAGGGTTGCGGAGGCTGACATGGCAATGGCTCAGGGCAACGTTAAGTGCGCCAAGCAAAAACACTAAGACACGGCCGGAAATGGCGACAGAAAACTAATGAAGATCCTCGATTAATCAAAGCAATTAGAACGCACACGCAATGCTATTCCGCTGATAGACATGAATGCGGTGACGGCGTAATTGGCGCCATTGCAAAACATGGCTCCAGTCACGTACACAACACAGCGGCGTCGGCGGCGCTAGCAACACCAGGCGCCGACCCGACGCGGCCACGTTGGGTCGCTGTGACGCCGAACGCAGGACATGCCATAAAAACACCGGACTGCGAATATTATTGTAGCACCGAAAAGTGAAACTGCTCGATTGGCTGAGTCATTACCGCATCAAACAGAACTGGCCAATGCCACCAGGTATATTCCGATTATATACTACTGTATGGGCAATTTCGCGACCCCCCCCCCCCCCCCCCCAAAAAAAAAAAAAAAAAAAAAAAAAAAAAAAAAGCGAATTTGTCGTTGCGACAATCGGTCTTAATTCAATGACTGCCATAATGACTGCAATGACATCGACACAAAGCCGTGAAAAGAGCTGCTCTGCTGGAAATGGCTTGCACGGTGGGCTTTCATGTCGATGCGAGAAATTCTTACAATTTTCTGCCACAAATCTCATATCCCACTTGGTGCTAAACTGGCACCATGCAAAGCGACTTCCTTGTGGCGAAACAAAAGAAGGGGGGGGGGGAGTTGGTATGAAGGGAATCGTGAGCGAGGGATGAATAGGCCACGCGTTTTCAACAGCCCCGTGTAAAAACCGCAAACGCCGTTTTGCTGTTTCTGAAAGTGGCTTCAGCACGGGGCAAAAACACGCCACCAATGCAACAAGTTGACCGCAACAAGATTTTTGGCGCATAAAAGAAGAGGGAAATAATAAAAAGCCAAGAGGCACACAAAAACCAACCAACATTGTCTTCTCGACGTCGTCAATGTCGACGGCATTGGTTACACGACAATTCGACAGTGAGTCGGCTCACAGCTTGTATATCCGTCGCCCCAAGCCTCCGTTTCTTATAAATGAAGTAAGATATGTTGTTTGCTTGACGCCGGGATACCCCGTTTTCCGTGAACTTCTTGAAATGCCCCTTCACCTTCGGCTGTATATGTTGATTAAAAGGTCCAGAGGTCGTCGACGCCATGCTGACGACGACGATGAAGTCGACGATAATCGCTCACTCAGACGGACTTCGCAGAAGAGGACAGCGAAAAGCCAATTGAAAAGCAACGGCGACATCCATTGCATTAAATATGCAATGCTTGTCAGACCCTAGAAAATGGCGATGAATGTTTACAATCCATTTTGCACGCGTCAGCCAAAGATTGCTCGCAAATCTTTCTTTTTAGGAAAACCTCCTCCCGCCGCTCGCGTTCAGAGCGGCGGCAGTGGTGGAGTCTCCAGGAGAGCCAATGCCGCTTGTGGAATTAGACGCGCCAGTTAAACGAAGCCGGGAAAAACTTCATTAAGCTGGCTGGAGCAGCGAAAAAAATCTACAAGAACAATAAGAATTGGGAAGTGACACAAGAGAGGTTGCCGTGGCAACGCAGATTAAATGACATTGCCGGCAGGAGTATTTCATGTACAGTGTATTTCAACAGCATTCGCGAATACGCTATGTATAGTCAGTCATTCATAAATGCATTAAATGTATATGAAAATAATATGTACACGCCAGTGGTAAACAGAGGGTCGCGAAAGCAAGGATTTCTGCGTACCCGTGGGAGTTTCCGCTCAACAAGAGAAATCGAGTAAAGACGACAGGACATGGACTTTTATTCAGAGCATACGAGGGGACGTCATCATCGGGAAGCCAAGGAGGCGTTCACCCGATCCGGTTGCTGTTCAAGGGCAGAGGAGGAAAGAGATCCACGACCAACAGATGCAGGAGAAATATATAGGACGCAGGAAAGAGAAACAAGAAGAGAACATAAGAACCCTGTACGTGCGACGGAAGAGGAGAGGACCGAGAAAAAAAAAAACAAAAAAAAAAACACACACACACACACAGAAAACAGAGGGCAGAGAGGGTCAAAGGACGGAAAAGGAGGAACAGAGGCAGAAGAGAGAAGAGAGGAGCAGAGGGACGGGAAGAGAGGAACAGAGAAAGAGAAGAGAGGATCAAGGGAGATGTAAATACCAGAAGAGAAAGAATGAGAAAATAACGAAGAGAAGTTCACAGACAATTGACGCACTCAGTACACCATAGCAGACCATATCACCATGCGCACAGTATACAAAAAACCAAGCAGGTGAAGTATGGCAACACAAAGCCTTGTTGACAGCTTTAAGCAAGGCATGTACATGTAGATTCTGTGATAAAACCACCAGACATACGCTGAAGTATCGGGAAATGGCACTGAACTATGCATTGCATCGAAAAGTCTGAACGAAAAAGTTAACCAGAAATGGGACAGGCTGATTTGGCGAGAGCTCGTTGTTTCTCTCCGCCGTCAGAGAGAGCAGCGCGGTGCATTCGAATCCGCCTCCGAAACGAAGAAAAAGCAGAACAGCAAATGAAGCCTGTTGGGATATCAATCCAGACCTAATGAAGGAGCCACAAGACAAATGGCGACGAGCAGTCAGGAATGCATGCGGCATCACAGCTGCATCAGCAGCCGCAGCTTCAGCAGCTGTCAAATTGGCTCATCCAACAACCAGGCCCACTTGATTCTTGAAGCCATTGGCACACGGAATTTGGAAATTTCATTGCAAATACAATGAATAGCACTCACTTGATGGAGTAGTAGACCGTCTGGGTTGTCTCGAGGCCTGTGAGTTCTAGCTGATTGTCCGGCTCAAATGTGCACACCATTCGGGTCCAGTTGTGTACGATGCAGCTGGTGATTCTGGGTTCGACTGGAGGTTCTGAAAGAGGCAAAAGATGCTGAGGGATGGAGAATATTCATGTCGCATGGGAGGTCGTCTTTGTGCTGCGACGTTGAAAGCATATAACGAAGATGAAGCACCCGAGACTGCTCCTCCTCCTTGAGATAGTCAACATACACAATTTATAACCGCTTGATCTCACATTAAGAAACATTCCTATAATCTCGGATGCGCTGTTGAGATGAGGCAGAGTCGATTACTTTTGATGCTTCCTGCCCGTTGCTAAGGACGCCATTAGGGCAGAAATATAATAAAACTGTTCTCTGAGTGACGGCGCTTACGCAACAAAAGAAGGGGTAAAGATGGCGGGGAGCGCGGCAGCTCAGGCAACGCAAAACCCACGCCGATCTGCTTGATGCGATCGGATCGCTGGAGGGATTAGCGAGATCAAAGCAGAGGATGAGCTTTTCTGCCATTCAAAGCAAAGAGTGGATTGCGCAATAGCTCCCCTGATTGTGTTGTACGTGTTTGGCATCTGCAACAGGTAGCACCGAAGCAGCCCCCGGGAAAGTGATTAATTAACACCTAGCTATCTGCTGAGTGTTAGCTCGGGTCAGAGAACACCATCATTGTGCATCAACCGAGCAAAAACATAACAAAGAGAAGATTTTCACACGGAAACTGCGCCTGCATTGGCATCAAAGACCAAGGACCGCACCCTCCCCATCGATCTCTATGAACCCCCGGATGAACCGAGGCAAGGAGATTTATAGTTGATACTTACCACCGACCGTAAGCGTTGTTTGAGCGACGCTTAGCATTTTGCCAGAAGAACTAAGGTGGTCCCTCAGGTAGCACACTATGAACGCACTGCGCAGCTTCTCGCGCATGGGTTTGCGTAGCTGAATGGTGTATTCGTCGAGGACCGTGGTGTATTCATCATCCAGACGTTCTCCGCCCAGAGCGAAGAAGAGATCCGACGACGTCCAGTGATACATAGGCCGCGTGCGGTTCAGCGTGCAGTTGACGACGAAGGTGGAATTGACGGCAATCACCTGGTCTTGTGGGCTCATTTCTGCAACGACAACATAAGATATTAAGATGACCTTAAGATATCAAGTGATGGCAATGAATGGGAGAAACAAGGCCATAAAGATGGCGGCCTTTTGGCCTGGCAACCCTAAAAACCCATGAAAGAAACAAAGCCCGAGCAGGATAAAGCCAACAGAAGACTCCTCAGAGACCGCGATGGTCATAGATCGTCGAGGGTGTTGCGAGTTCAGAACTTGGTCCATTGGGCGGGGGTGAGCGCCGGCAAGACAGCGTGAGATCATTGTGCGGGATTTGCGCAGCCGTCCTCCAGGGCCTCATAACTCCGTCCAACCAAATTAGCCGTTTTGGCCAAGCGCGGCTGAATCGGCTGCCGCTCGTTCGATCATGGCGATCGCGATCCGAACCAAAACCATTTGCTTGACGGACGCCGCTGGTTGCCGATTCAGCAGTTTTATGAGACGTTATCGTCACTGCCGATCGGCCGTAAAGCACGCGGCATCATAGGAAGGCAATTAAGGGCGCGGGCCCTGAAAGCCGCTTGCTTTAGGGCGTACGGACGAATCATTGCAACAGTGCCATCGGGGTTATACAGCGATGCCATCTTCAAGGGGCAAATACAACCCGCAATTAGCTGGCGGTGTGAAACAGCCACACGCAGAATCGCACTGAACAAAAAACCCAGCCTACGAGTGACAAATGCGACGGGCGAGAAATTTATTCAACGCATCCGTCAAAAGTTATGAGGTCAAATACGAACGTGTTTCATGGAAACAACAGACGCTAGTACGCCGACAAAAACATCACCATGCACCATCATTCAAAGCGCAGATTAATTATGAACAACATAATTAAGAAGAGAAGAGACTCGATGCGAAGCTAGAAGTCTGAGATGACGCCGCCCTCGCATGCATGGTGGCGTTATGCAGGTCGAGGTTTCTTCCCGCCACGGTGTACATCCCGCACGTGAGGACCTCGTCAAAGTATATCCGCGTGACTCACATATATCTAGGTGTCCTATATATCGTCCATTTATATCAACATAAGCCCCCTTCCCCCCACCACCCTAGGGATATAATGACAGGGTAATTTATATCACCCGTGTTCCAGTAATTCTTCATATGATGTCCCTTTTGGCTTTTGCCGCCTGGAATTCTGGTCATAAATCATCAAATGCACTAAGTTGAATTTGCTGCTATAAGTCATTAATAGTTCAGCCCGGGTCACGATGTTTCCAGAGCTGACTTCAGAACACTGGTACAAATTAACATTTTGCTGGGTTCAAGTACAAGTAGTTCCAGGAGAAGACAGAACATATGGCAGTGCAAGCAGCTAATACACAGTTTCGAGCAAACAGGGAGCATCCGTCACCGTTTTTGACAGTTTTATTAGAAACATCGCTACAAGACAACGTGATTGGCGTCAAATTTTGAAATCACAATTTCGAAATACCTTCATCCACGAATGGAATTTCTGAATGACGATATCAAACCAACTGAGTGCTTCACGCCAATTACTCAGTACACACCGCTATAATATACTTAGAAGCACCAGAAATTCAAGTTAAACATCCGTCCAAATTATGACATCCCTTTTGACGAAAGAGTACGTCGCAGCTTGGAGACCGTGCGAATGAACACGTGGATATTCATGGCGCGCGCATACGACATGAGCATAAACAAAACTTGATGAGCATTCATCAAAATGAACAAGAAAGCAAGTTCCGCTTCATCAGGTAAAAGGATAAGAGAAGTTATTCATTCACCAGTGGACCCATCCGTCAGCTGCCTGTTTAGCTATAACACGTGTATGTTAATCAGCTAATGAATATTAATGCACAAAGAAAGATGGCGTCGGGTTTTTTTCCATCCCCTTCCCTCGCACAAATTCCGCAACGGCTGAAAATCGGCCGAATTCAGAAAGACCATAAAAAATACACGAAGAGCAATGAACTAAATTATTAAAGCTAAAAATAATGAAAATAAACTTTTTGGCTGTCGAAAGTATAAAAGAAGTACTGACCTGCCCGGATTTCTGGCGTTTCTCCTTCCGCAGAACTGAATCCCGCGAATCCGATCCACAGAAGCAGAAGATAGAAGCGGAGACTCCAGAGACGGCCTAGAAGTGGCCCCATCCTGGGTGGACATGCGTCAGCGCAAGGGTGTCCCGGATTGACGTGTCGTTCTTTTCGGAACAACATCGAGTTGAGAGCAAAAAATGTCAAATTCAACGGGGAAAGTTGAGTTGTTGAGTTGCTCAACCCTTGCGAAACAAGGTAAAAAGCAAAAAGAAGTTTGAAAGCGGTTACACGAGAAACCAGAGTCAGAGGGTTGGGCAGAATCGTCCCAAAAAAGCAACAGGTTGTCGATGATGACGTTCGACTTCTAGGAAGACGGAGAAGCAGCGTAATGGCGGCGTTGGCGGTGGAGTGTTGCTTCGGTGCTGACGAGGAGGCCTCCGCTGTGGCTGCTGCGCATCGTCGGGTCTTGCGTAACTGGGCTCGGGTGGAGCGACGGTGACGACGCCGTTCTTGGCTCTTTTTTCTAGCTGCTGAGGCCGGCGCGCCGTGCACTTGGTCATCTCTGGCCGCGGTCAGTCAGCAAGGGACGTCGTGGGTGGTCGCCGCGTTGCTAGGGGCAACGGCATAGCCCACCTGTCAGAAGCAGAAACAGTTACAAAACAGTAAGGTTCAAGCAGCGCCTATAGACAGAGCGCTAGTCATTATATCATGGGGTCAATCATCATCCGCGCGCTAAACGAAGTCAATGAGCTGACTGCTGAAATGAACGCGACGCAACCAGCGCAAGGGGTAGGCACGGTAGGCTCAAACTGCTTTATCTGAGACTGGATTACATCAGACGTAGGCAGCGAAGATGAAAGATGAGGCGCGTTGAAACCGGATTCGTCAAGGAGCGGGAAAGCGAGCTAGCGCATGTAATGACAGAGCGCGACGGGAGAAGAAGCGGGCTGTCAACTTGCGGGGAACGTTTCAACAAATAAAATCACTCCAGAAAATCATAACCTGTTCGTGTATACACAATAATTGTGCGGCGGCGGCGGAGGGGGGGGGGACATGCAGTTCAACGGGGGTCTATGTGTACATTATGCAATGCATGCGTGACAGCGAACACTGATTGCATGAGATATAGTGCTCGGGAGAGGTGCCCTTGTTCGCCGTCTCTTCGCACTTGCATCAGCGGCGTCGTCCCGGAGGAGGTGATTGCGACACCGGATCGGATCTCAGGTGAGAAAGGTACGCGATGAGGAGCCAGCAAAACCGGCGCCGCACACGCGCGCACGACGCGACTGCGGAGGCCAAAAAGAGCGCGAAAAACAAGAAGCCGGCGTTACGCGGATGCGAGAACGAGGCTGAGGAGGAGGAGGAGGAAGAGCGGTGATGTGGTTAAGATCTGGATGATACACGGCGAAGGAAAAGACGCCTAATGGAATCCGATCAGCAACCGCGCATGCGCATCTCTAGGCATTGATCAAAAGCGGCAAAAACAACGCGTTTCCATGGCAACCCATGGCTGGCATACAAAGCCTGTTAATTACACTAACGTGACGCGTCGGCCTCTCATTACTCAGCTCAAAAGTGCATGGCGAAAAAATTACACACACCGCCGCCGCCGCCGCATGCAGCCCGATCGGGTGAGACACATACGTTTCGATTATACGCATCGGTCGATCTGACCATACATCAGCACTGCGCGTCGACCGATCAGGCGACGACGCTCGGTCTGTTCATGTCGCATCAATCGAGAGATGGACATCCGCTTTGTGGATCGTGATACAAGACTCGAAATTTGTGTTTATTGCCTTATAAGCTGAAGGCAATAAACAGTACAATGCGCTTGTTAATGCGGAACACAAAGTTCATGATCTGCAATCGGGGTCAAGATTGGCGACCAGTGTAAATGAATCTGAGGGCAATAACTCGACCGGACAGAGAGCTCCACCCACGGGGGCCCTAACGCGGGCTTTTATCGGCCTTAATCACATTGTTATGGCGCGCGCCGAGATCACTCCTGAGCAATTTGGCGTTTTTTAAAGGCCCCGCCGCCGCAAAGGAAACAGACAGAACAAAACATCGAAATGGAATGAAATGAACGGAACTCGATATGACACGAAAGTGTGCAGTTTACCCGAAGAAGGCTTTGCGCTCTCACTTCCTTCGCCAGCATGCATGACAGGAAAAGTATTAACCAAAATACGCAGCGAAAAAAAAAAAAAGAGCGCAGATGATGTATGGGGGAGGGCTTAAAGTTAAAAATTGAAGGCGCTAACAGGGCTGTCGTCAACAAGAAATAAATCCATCAGCTGAGGGCGAAAGATGCCAACGGCAGTCACTCAAACCCCGAATACACTCACGGAGAGACCGTCGCATCTCGTGCGATACATCACCCTGACTTATGATGCCCGACACTTGATTTTTTTCTCATTTGAAAGGAAATAGTTGCGTCCCGAACGTCCTTTTGTCGATGTCAATCAGAAGAGAATAATCTGCAGGTCAAGGCATGCGATGTCGAGCAGCGATAGAGCATGCATCGTGCTGCTGCCTCTGGGTATAGCTGCAGGAGGGAAGAGGTGAGGGCCAGGGTGCGAAATCCATTTAGGACCCGAGATAGTGCCCATAAAGCAGCAGCGCACCCAGGGCAGTGGTCGAAATTATGATGTTCATAATCCCATCGGTGGGTTACATAGCAATAAATAGCTGAGCGAGAACCTCCCGCAGGCGTCCGTGAAGGCGGTGGCAGACGCGGCCGATCGCTGCTTTACGGCCTCCGAAGCAGGGCCCGGCCACGTGGTCGACGCGCCCCGAGCGATGATCGTCTCCGTTATTGGGAGGCGCCATACAAAGGCAGTTAGCATCGGACAGTTATAGGATTTTCCGAGGTCTATAGGGCCGTAAGTGCGGTGCCATGCGTTAAGCGCTGGCAAGTGGAGGCGCCGGGGCATTTATATACTGCGTGTATGTATACTGTTTCCCTATGATCTAGATCTCGACTCACGGGGGCACGGATAGCAGTGCACGCACATCAGTAGGCACGGAGCAACGGTGCAGCCTCCTTGCCATATGCACCAGCAACGCTCACACATCTCCCTCTCTTATGAATTATAAACTAGCGCGAGACAAAGGAATTTACTCAGCATAAATGGACGAATACACAAGACGAAATTGAAAATCTCTGCAGACTGCGAGCGCTCATATACTCGGCAAGCATACACTTGCTTTTGCTCGAGCAGGCGTCGCCTGTATACAGCACGACGCACACGGAATAGATCCATCATGAAGGCCGTCGATCGCCTTCATGATCAGGCTTGATCGAAGCAGATCGATACGAACATCTATCAGGAAAGCCAACAAACAAGCGATGCGAGGGGGGCATGCACGCGTCGGGATGCTGTTGTTGCGACATAAGTGCTTCTAATGTGCGTTGCTCAAAGGGAGACACTCATCATACGTCAAGCATGAAAAAGACATCGTCGTCGCGACCGCTCTTCTTCGGTGCGAGGCGGTTTCACTCGGAGCAGCAGGACGAGAGAGGCTCCGGGCCACTGATATCGCGAGAGGAAGAAACAACCCCGCAGATATACTTAGCACCCGCTAATCAAGCAACGAAAATCAGATACTGCATGTATTTTTGATCGAATATATTGACGAAGTTATTGTCTAGACTGGTTTTCTTTTTAATAATGGTAAACTGATAGAGCAGCCGTCATGAATGATGACTGAACCATTTCATGGGACAATTTTTCCTTTTCATACACAGAGGACAGAGCCCAAAACGAGAGACTTTTCTCGGCAATGTTTGTAAACACATGCGCAAATCGGCATGCAACAATGCGAATAGAACGGGTTGCCAGGGACAACGGTGCCTGGATGCGCAGCGAACTTTTTGGCGGGAAATCGAATGCCCCGGCAAATGGGTGAGATTACACATTAAGACAACCGCCGGAGCTGAAAGACTTCCTCCAACAATGCAATATTCATTGAGACAAACGGAATAACGAGCAAGACGCCATTTCTGCCGAGAGAGGAGGAATCAAGACGGATTTGTCGTCGCGGGGAAAGTAGGCCAATTTTACTAGTGAAAGTAATGAGTTCGACCTCAGAATTATCATTTCAGGCCGATACTCGGGAAATGCATCAATAACATAGACATTTTCGAAAAAAAAAAAAAATCAATATTGATTTCCTAACTTGGAATTTTTTTTTTTTTTTTAAAGAAGAGAAATTTGAAAAATTGCGCTGACAGATCAACATAAGTCAGACAAATTACGCAGTAAGCAGAGAGGAGGGGGGAAAGGGCCTTGGCGTAAAATCAAAACAGCTCAATTTGCGTTGGTTATAATATTGATTTTGAATTTGTAATTACAACGGATTTCTTCTTGACTTCTATCATGAAAATTATGGTTACCGTATTACAATTAGGATTAGCAATGGCTTCCATTAGGATAACTTAAACTAGCAAATCACAATCATGTTTAGATCTTCATCCAATAATGGTATTATTCACTAGTATTAGTCAGTGAACGTGCAGGACGAGGTCAATAGAAGACAATTCCACACATGAAACTGCGGCTGCAGGCAAATCGTATTATCATCATCTTCGAGGAACCCTTGTCGGTGTGATTGTCCCAACCGAATATGCGTTAATTCAGCATTCTATAATCAGAACTTAGATGCAATAAAACATACGACCTTTTATCTCAATTTATTTGCGTATTATGCGGTCGCATCGACATAAACACCGTTCAAAAGTGGAGCAAGGCCGCAAAAAAACATGAGCCAAGTGCTCCAGTTGAGAAGTACCAAACGTGTGTCTATAAATAAATATTTTCTAAAAATGTGCTATTTACTGTAATAAACATTTTCATTCTCGCCTTCAAAAGAACAAAATATACCATGTCGGCGCCCTATAAATAAATGAATTAATCAAGAGTTAATCATCACAAAATTATGTTGTAGTCTTATTTTGAGACATCTTCTCATTTCTGCTGCTGCATTCATGACCCAAGTTCGAATGGAATGGATAATAAATTCAACTATATAAAATAATTAAGTCTGTATGACAAAAATTATTAATCCGGGTGGTAATAACGTAACATAATTTGATTACAATCCACGATAATTATCAGATTATCACCCTACAATGTACATTGAGTTCTAACCCGCACTTCGACACATTCACCTGCGAAGGAGAATACAAGTATACAAGAAGTCGAGAATCACGCACGAGAAAAAAAAAATCCAAACAGAACAAAAGAAACCGAAAATTGAGAAAATCTACACACACAAATAATAATTCTGACCTGAACTGAACAGAAATAAATCCCACATGAAGGTCGAAATGACCACGTGCAACACGTCGAATGAGAAGAGAGGAGTTCAAATGCGGATGACACGGTTCGTTCTCATGACTGAAATGAGTTCATAAACCAAAAATTGTCAGCTTTTTCCTCTCGGCCTTGCTTTTTTTGCAGAGTTGAATTGTGAGTCGCTGCATTCATTTCTTATCAAGGCGAAAAATCTGGCGCCGATCAGCGACGGCAGAGGAGACGTACCTCCACCTCCCTCCACCTCCTCCTCCCCCTCCCCCCTCGTGTGTCTCGGTCGCAGCACCTCCCCAGGGTCAAACGGGATTAAACTCCCAAAGAAACTTTCGGGCCAGGGTCGCAGAAATCGTTCATTTCAATCATATTCAATAATATGAGTTCATGGGAAAGCGGCGTACACTCGGTAAATCCCAGCGCATGAATTGCTGGAGGTTAAAGCATAGCACAGTTGATGAATGCGGGCAGCTCGGCTGGCGACACCCGCCCTGTGATTTGGAAAGTAAATCAAGCAATACGAAGCTAATGCCTGTAGCATGCGGAGACAACGAGAGAGATAGCAGCCACGACGATGACGAGAGGAGAATCGGCGGCGGAGGTCGTCGACGACCATGAGAGTCGCGACGCATCCGCCATCGAAATCATTCCGGAGTCGTTGGCGACTTTTTTATAGATTTTTTTTATAGTTTTGCGACGAAGCACTTAGAATTAAGCGTTGCCATGACAACTAAATACGTGGAGATTCGAGATCAAAGGCAACGAGGAGAGATCTGATGCAAAAGAGAACGAAGAAGGAGAAGAAAAAAACTGCAGAGATCGAACCGAGCAGGAGGATAGACGACAAAAAAGGTTCGACTGCCGCTTGCTACCAACAACATGCAGCAAGAAAGAAGGAGACTTCGATGCATGTGAATTACGAGTCAGAAGAAACCAGCTCCGAGGTGGCACCGGAGTTGATCTGCTTTATTGGCACCGACACTCGGTGAACACAGCATGGGCAGTAACCAAACCTACGGCGCAAACCGCACTTGGCCGCGACGCGCTCTGTCAGCAGCACTCGGCGGGGAAACGCGCCCCGGGATCGCCGGGCATTAACCGTGGCGTGTGCTGCGCCGACGGCGACGAGGCTGACCTGCGGAGGCCGACCGACGCTGATCTGGAGTGTCGCAAGGTAATCCACGCGAAGATAAAGCGGGCAAGCAGTGCCGATAACCGCTCGGCGCAGCACAGCCCGTGATCCCATAATAGCACAATTGCCCCATAAAACTGCGCCGCGGCATGCAGACGGACGAATCAGGAGCATATTCCGCTTACCATAATCCTCATTGCAGCTCGTTCTACCAGCTTAATAGAATCGCCATAAAGTAAGAGGAGCCGGTTTGGGCCCTGCATCAAACAAGACCCTATTAATTACGTTAGGAAGCGAATGACGCCGGTGTGGGCACCGCATACATCATTGCAAATGGAATTACACGCGAGAGAAACAGCTCTTTTGAAACAATGAGAAAGGTTTACAGCAGAGGAATGCAGTATACAGTGGTCTCTTAAGGTATAGGATATCCCTTATTCATCGATATAGGGCACCTAGAAATATAATTGTGATGATCTAATTTGATTCAGCGTATAATGTCTCCACATCAGTGGACTGCAGTGTGATTCAGGTTATGATGAGAAGGATAATTTTGACAATTCATTGAAAGAAAAAATTCAAAAGAAATACTGGGTGACCACTAAATATATCGCTGAATAAGAGATATTCTACCTCAATACAGAACCAAACGCTTAACATATCGCATAGAGTAGGGTATATTGAAGGGAAAAAAAAGCAAGACTAGCACACCTCAATGTTGAACAAAACTCAACGAATTTACAGAGCGTCGAAGCAGGTGATGTTCGACGCCAGGAGACGGAGGCCGACGGCGCTGCCGCTGCCGCTGCATTCAAATTCAAACGTGCACGTGCCGATCTGCCAGGGCTTTATCACAGAATCATGAACGATTGGACCAAGAACAGTTTGTTGTTACTTGCATTGTCGTTTGATATCTATGTTATTAAATCCGTGACTCTCTATTAACAAGACAAGTCTTTGTTTTGATGACCTCCGCCGCAGGCTATGTTGAAATATCGCCCATCCTCACAGCCTTGAGGCTCTTAAAATAAGATAACGACTGAACGAAATTTAAAATGTTGTTTTGTCCACGATATAGTTAAACTAAAACAATGATTTAACCAAGCTTAAATTTCAGTGACATTTCGTTTGTATATTCTTGTCACGTAGAGAGATGGAAGCCGCAACAGCTCCGTGTTTTGCGCCTCTACAATATCAATGATGCGCACATTAAAGAGCGATGTCTATCAGCGAAAGAATGTGCAACCCTTGAATGATGGTGTGTGCACACACTGCGTTGCCCCATGTTGCCCTCGAAATAATGACACACAAAAATTAAAAGAAAACATCACCACGAACGAAGATAGAGCTGTATACGGAGATACAATATGTGCAGGTATAATGCTGATTATTAATCTTCCATAATGGTGATAAGGCCGCGTTAGATGTCGTAAAATGGTGCTGTTTTATGGTATCATCAGGGATGCACAATTAAACTAGCAGTTGATTTAAGATTGGAGACAGTGTATACAGGTCACCAGGCCACGGTGTCTAATTTTAAGACACAATTAAAGAAAGGGGTAAGTGCATAAAATAGTCAAAGGAGCGTCAGTGCATGTTTGTCAAGAACTGATTGAATGCAATGCAGTGCTGTTGCTACCCTCTACTTACCTCATAACATCGTGACATTTGAACCCATATACAAGTATAGAAAGCACAACCCATTCGGCACCTGAGCGAGACAAGCCGAGGTTAAGCCCAGATCAAAGATGAGGGCGGAGAGTTAAACCCATCCACAATAGCAACACTTACCATAAAATGTATAATCAAATATCGAAATGAAGGAAAAATGTCAACGTTGAGGGAAATCCAGAGGTTTTTTTAAAACAACTGCAATCAAACGTCAACTGTTATCCTTTGGAAAGCCAGGATAAATAAGGGATGCCGCTCGCTCAGTTCAGTTGTCACAGACAGCAGACGAGTAGCAGGCCCACGTGCTTCGGTTGACATAACAGCGCGCTCGCATCGAGCAAGTGATGCCTGCCCGACTGAGTGCAGCGCGGGATAAGCGGCCGCTGCAGCTTCGACGAGGAAAGCACCTTATGCATATGCATCTGGGTCAAGAAGGATGACGTCGGAATTTTTAACAATAGCTCCCGAGTGCGATACGAAACTTGCGCACTGGGGAAATTCATATGCAACTGGCGGAGACAAGACTTATTTCATATTCTGATTGAAGCTGCAAGAAAAGGGGGAAAAAGCGTCGCAAACTGGTTTCGCTGTCGCCACCTTAAAGACAACCAGCCCCGCGAATTAAGCGCCCCTCTTCACGCGCTGCTATTGGATAGATGCACTAACTTCACTTTACGTGCAGCGATCAATGCTGAAGACTGGGCTGTATCGATGACGACGAGATTGAAGACCTTGAATGGGCGAAGAGCTGCGGCAGAGAAGCCCCGAGGCAATCAGCACCACGACGGCCAAGGTGCTGCTACAGCGCCTGATGAGGCGAGCGGGGTCCTCGCCAAGGAGGCTATTTCTGGACGGTGCAGCGCTGCGACTCGTTTAGGGCCCACTCTTTCAGGGTCTCTCCTTTTTTGCGACCAAAACAAGCGCCCTAATGTCAGGCTCACCTGTACAGCTGAGTCGCATGCAATGGCAGACAGACAGCGGCTCCGAGCATACAACTGATACAGCAGCCGAGTGGTAATTCAGACCCTTCCGGGTGGTTGCAGAAAATCAAACGCAATGAGGCATGGCTGCCAGCAACAGCGGCATCTGACGGACTCCGCCTCAACACGACACTTTTACCACCTCGCATGTAGAGAGCACTTTGAGGAGAACATGAAGCAAAAGCCTTGCTTTCTCATTATACGCAAATTTCATATCAGGGGACTAATTACCCCCACTTGCGGCTCATATCTATGCAGCGCCGGTTCTTCCATTAATTTCGAAGCGCACACGGCGCAACCTGTGCGCTGTATTTGTCATTGGCTTATTCCACATGACAGAAACAGAAGAACATGCCAGTGTATAACATATAACACCGGTCGTGTAGTAATATACAAAGTTAGCCAGTAGCATATCACCTACGTCAAATATATAGGACAATGATTCAAGCACAAGATACGAATACGAATACGAATACGAATACGAATACGAATACGAATACGAATACGAATACGAATTCGAAGAAGAAGAAGAAGAAGAAGAAGAAGAAGAAGAAGAGGTATAGACCTGGAAAAAAAAAAAAAAAAAAAAAAAAAAAAAAAAAAAAAAATGTGGTATCATAACAGCAGAAGCACAAATTGCGACCAAAATAAAATGGTGAAACAAGCGATCTAAAGATGACTTTTTCATCGCCCGTTACGCATAAAACCGCCGCTTTAATGTCACACCTCGAGTGCTTCAGGGGGTTTATCATGCAACTGAGCCACCGGCTGCGAAAAGACGATTGCTTCGATGAACCTGCAATCATTAGAGCAACAAAGCTGTGCCTCTGCTCGATAACAAATGGCCCGAACGACCCAGAGGTCAGTCAGGCTTCGCTGTTGAAGATGTCGCAATCGACAGCTAACTTTTTGCGCGATAAAGGTCGAGCGTGGTGGATTGGGGCCAAAGCAGGAATGGTGACAGTTGCAACGTCTACGGAACATCAATCATGCGATGATGTGAATTTTTAATTTTTATATCAGAAGTCTCAGATCTGCCAATAAGCCTGTCGATATTTTGAAATTATGGTAATTGAATGCCA
>KB294417.1:222030-255829 GCA_000328365.1 Capitella teleta | reverse complement strand
TTGTCATTGGCTTATTCCACATGACAGAAACAGAAGAACATGCCAGTGTATAACATATAACACCGGTCGTGTAGTAATATACAAAGTTAGCTAGTAGCATATCACCTACGTCAAATATATAGGACAATGATTCAAGCACAAGATACGAAGAAGAAGAAGAAGAGGTATAGAACTGAAAAAAAAAAAAAAAAAAAAAAAATGTGGTATCATAACAGCAGAAGCACAAATTGCGACCAAAATAAAATGGTGAAACAAGCGATCTAAAGATGACTTTTTCATCGCCCGTTACGCATAAAACCGCCGCTTTAATGTCACACCTCGAGTGCTTCAGGGGGTTTATCATGCAACTGAGCCACCGGCTGCGAAAAGACGATTGCTTCGATGAACCTGCAATCATTAGAGCAACAAAGCTGTGCCTCTGCTCGATAACAAATGGCCCGAACGACCCAGAGGTCAGTCAGGCTTCGCTGTTGAAGATGTCGCAATCGACAGCTAACTTTTTGCGCGATAAAGGTCGAGCGTGGTGGATTGGGGCCAAAGCAGGAATGGTGACAGTTGCAACGTCTACGGAACATCAATCATGCGATGATGTGAATTTTTAATTTTTATATCAGAAGTCTCAGATCTGCCAATAAGCCTGTCGATATTTTGAAATTATGGTAATTGAATGCCAGTCGGTGATTAAACAAAATTCCTAATTTGAAAATCCCAAAGAAATGACTATTAATATAGGGTGTCATAATTATTATGCGCGCAGAAGTGCTTTCGAGTAAATGGTTAATTCACCCTGAAAGGGGGAAGTATATCATTCTATAATGGTAAAACAATTGTTCAGATGATGAACTAGCGACCCATGCACAAACAATCACGTGAGCGGCATGTATTCGTCGTAAAGGTCAACCAAAACGGATACCGTAATATATATGTTTATGAACTTACAGATGTATGCTACAAAATAATATACGAGTACATCACCCTCATTCAGGCCACGGTGTGAGTTCTTGAGAAACTCGAAACGAGATTGCAGAATAAAAATAGCAAGTCTTATGAACATTGCAGTCATATCTAGATATACATTAGAATATATTGCAATGCAATACATGTAGATGGGTAATAACAGTGTCCTTGTCTGCAATTTGTAGTATGAACCATTTGGTCTGCATGCAAAAAAAAACAAAAAACAAAACAAAAAAACAAAAAAACAAAACAAAACCCAACAAGATCCAATGATTGGTGACACAAAAACACCGAGCCAAACGGAAAGCGTACATACGAGTCCAGTGCATCGACATGTATACATGCAGACACTGGTGGAATTACTCACGGCGACGATCGTGTTCGTTCTGTGGTCGGCGAAGACAGAGTGTTCATTCTGGGCAAACAGATTGACACGAATGACCGCGCGAAGAGACGACGCGAGCATTGCGCTGTCAAGAGACACCAGTGCCACTAGTTGCATGCAGGCGACAGTGGACACTGATTGGGTCAGTGGGTCAGTCGGGTGTGCAGACACGCGCTGAGGACGCGATCGAGGCCAAGGGCGGCAAGAGATGAATAGCTGACTCCTGCATGGCCAGCAGCACTATAGGTGGCGCGGTGGCGGCGTCCGAGTGCGCATTACGCCGAGTAATCCATCCATTAATCCGTCAGCGGCGATTGATAGCGGCTCGCACGCCCCTGATGGATGCATCGGCGACGTCACGTGACCCCAGCGGAATGGGGACATCTACAGCAGCAGCGGCACCCGACGAGGCCAGTAGTGTTGCAAGGCCGCCGGGTCATACATCAGCGGCGATATTTACGAAAGATAATCGCTCGATAAAAAGCGATTATGAATTATTGACATGCAAGGCGGCGTCCTGATGAATCGAGGGGGTTTCAGCCCATAATCAATTATTCAATCTTCGCAGCGACAACTTTTTTTTCGCCATTCTCCTTCCACTCGGATGTCATTGCTAAAAGAACAATTCTTTGTTTGCGTTAGTCGAAAAAATGTGGGTCAAATTATGAAAGTGGGTCAAATGACCGAATATACAGGCAAGAAGCACAAATAGTTTTGGTATAATACTAGAAGATGGGCAGTTAGGTCGTACACATTTTTAAAGGTATATATACTCACTTCAAAAATCCCTTAGGCCTATATATATACTAACACAAAACGGATCCACATGTGTTGAATTCATCGAACAGAATATCACCTTTTAATTAAATATAGACAAACAGATACAACATTCGTGAGCACACAGACAAAACACGAATGCAAACACGTGCAATTGATATACAACGCACGTAAACAGATATATAAATATTAAAAAATCTAATGCTATCTCCCGGCGAACATTCACCTCATGTTCAACGCTGCGACTGAGTGCCAAAAACAAACGAAATTCTTGTCTTGCACACTGCATCTCCCGCAGACTCATGCATTTTTCATCCTAATGATAATGATAATAGACTGGTAATGGAAGGCAGAAGGGAATTCTTCGGGTCGCGTTTTCACCCCATATTCTTCACTCAATAAATTCCGAGGGTTTTCAATCCCAAATGCGTTATGCATACTCTGCAACGGCCCTTACAACTCCCTGGAGCGCCATTCGAACGGATGCATCTCTCTTACCAAACGGTATAACAGATTGTCACGAACACTGCGCATACTCCCCAACCTCCGTTACTCATGCTTAAGCCACGTGTAACCAATGTGATCATTTTGCCTTCGCCGTTTTATAATCTTTATTTTTATACATTAACCTGCTGTTGTTGCTCATTGTACAATTTGATTTTATGTTGTCAAGATACGGTGCCACGAACTAGTAATCAGGGCACCTGCATGGAATGGTGGTAATAACTTATATAATAAATGATTACGTGTAACAACCCGGGATATGCATATATGAACAATTGTAGCCTATATATCGACTGAGCATGGTGGCCTGGGGGGAGGGGGGGGGTGCTGTAGATAATACAGCAAAAAAAAAAGCAGTGGGAGCTGAGTGGATAAATACATATATCAATGTGTAGAATTGCATTGCTAGCGACAGGCAGCGAGCACGAAGTCGCTCTGAACGCACGCGTCGACGTCGGTTGCGATGAAATTCCTCAGAGAAACGTGCGTCTGATTCACGCTGTGTGAACTGACGCAGAAGACGCCTGCACTCCACGTGGGGCTTCCGAACGACTCGGTGGACGTGGGAATGCCGGCTGCTTGCATGTTCAGAGGTTCTTCAATAGCACGGGCAGACCTCGCGTTAGCTCAAGTGGACAAAAGCAGCGGGTGGAAAGTGGGTTGTAATCAAACGGCGGATTAGCTCAATATTGAGACGGCGCAGAACCAGTGGGAGGGGGGAGGGGAGACCGAGACCAGCGGGCCGCAAATCACGGCGTCGATGACAGCTTTTCGATCTGATCGACGCCGAAATAGGAACACAAATCCCCGGCTGCCTTCCGCTGTCTCGTGCATCGCCAACACCGGCTGCAAACAAACACAGGAAAACGACATTTGCTTGGGATCAAGCTTCGGTGCTGATCACCCAATTAGGCAATCGATGCGATCAAAGCGGGCATTGTATTGCCAAGAACAGGCGCGGAAGACATCATCCGGCAAAACTGCCGACTCAGCACAAAAGAGGGCGCCTGATAAATACGATTGCGCGCGGAATCAGCGTCGACTCGGATTGGCCTTCTCCTCGTCCGTGGCGCGCCTAATGCACACGATAAAGAAAAGCCTCGTACGGTAATTCACGAAATTCGATTAGAAAGGCAGCAATGACGAGATGAGCAGTCAGTGTTTGCAGCTCTTTGGCCACGGCGAGAAAAGGGTTCGCAAGCTCCTGGCACCGGCGGCACCCCATTACGAGGCGCTATAGCACCAGGCAGGAGGCCACAACAGCTACCCCACTCACCCCAAAGCACTCAACAATTCCACGCAGCATGTGGCAAGAAAAAGTAACATCAATTAAAGAGCTGTTGTAGCCATTGTTATGCATTACGACGGCGATACAATGCTCCCACAATATGTAAACATACGAGTACAGAAATCGAAGAACCTTGAAGAGGCGACACAAGGAAGCGCTTTGGGGCAATCAACGAGTCCAAAAAGGGCGAGGGAAGCAGTAATGGCATCGGTTGCGGCTGCTGCAAAGGCAATTCTTCATGCAGGGTGTCAGTCTGAATTGATGAATGAATGACGAATCTCTTCCGTATTAACCTATTTCGCTTAAGCAATCAGCTTGCAGGTGATATCAAGACTGTCTGATTAATTAAAATTACACAGTGACATCGATATAGATACATGTAGCTTCACATGTGAGCTAACTGCATGAGCAGACAGTTTCTGAACTGACGCGAGTCAACCTGGGCTATTATTTCATATACATGTACTACTAGTACAATTATGGTCATATCGGTTGTTCATTGGGAGAGACTGATGAATCGCATTCCGGAGCTCAGTAGATTATTTCTGATTTGGCCATTAAAAATTGCGAGATCATGCACTTCCCGCCCGCCCGATAAAAAGTGGCATGAAAGGCGAACTATACAAATTGGTCCGCAGAGCATTGCATGCGCTCGTGTCGGTGAACTTATAAAAACAAGTTGGTTTCGAGTACTTTTAGTTCGTGTGCGGTTGTACTCAGTGTTCTTGTAATCTCTCAAATGCACAATACACGAACCAAATCGAGCAGAAAGCCGACATTGCATCGCGGGGATTCAGCCAATTCGAACAAAACAGTGCAAAAAAAATCGCAAGCCGAGTGCGCTCATTGGATTAGTGGGCGAGTCATAACCAAATGTGCATATCAGTTTGAATGGGCAAGTATACAAGGCATGCGACCAATCCATGATGATAGATGACAGCCATTGCCAGTGCTAACAACGACGCAGTCTGCAACATTAGCATCCAGGCAATGCCTCCAAGATTCACGATATTCGCTCACTGTGTATGCAAGGAGGGACAAGCTCACGATCGGCAAAACCTCGCAGCTATGGTTTTTGGGCAAGCGCTGCGTAGAAGGCTGAGCATCGGAATTGCATCAAGGAGCAGTTTTCATTCACAACACCTCTGGTTGCATGGGAGAAACCTATATATATACGGCTATCTCATCGCATGCTATTATATTATGGATGGCGCCAGACGTAATTTGAAAAGCATTTAAACAGGCATTCAAATCAACGATCTCTCGAACTGTGAACCATCACAATTGAACAATGCCAGTAGAAATGACGTATGATTAATTGCAATGATGTATACAGGCCATAAACCAACGAAGAGGAACGAATTGAAGGCGTGCAGCGAAACAGAGCAATGAATGAGAATTGCATTCATTCGGGGCACCGCGTCTCCGATTTGGACAGAACAGGTCGCCGGCAATGGTCGCCTGATAGCGACGCGGAGGGACAGAGGTCAACGCTCATGATTGTCAGTTCGAATGGCAGCAAGGCGGACATCGAGAGCCCAATAAGAAATCGATACCAGACATTGAGCGATGCGGCGTTCGGTGCGAATTTACGCCTGATTGGCGGCTGTTTTCAGGGCACAATGCGAAACGGAAGCACAACGCGGTTAATGCGACCCATGCGACTGCATCAGCGCTTTTTCCTCTCTCGGTCGTCTGCCTTCACCAGGCAGCTTTGTATCCCTTCCGCCCGATTTGATCGCTTAAAACAAAGGTAAAGAAAACCCGCTAAGGTAACCAACACCAGTCAACTCTTGTCACATCGATTTCTGAAGCTGCAAGACATAGTAATCGGACACTGAGAATATTGCAGAGAAACATGACGAGCTTAGCATGACCCAACTAACAACTTAGGAGACTTCAGAGAACGACGCCAGTTATCCAGTTAACCATGCAAGATGCCGTCTGTGGAGAGGGCGCGCGCGAAACCCATTACAATCACAATAAATTGGCTCTGAAGCCATGAGTTAGAACCAAAAAAACTAATTATAAATACTGAAAACACTGCTAAGTGTGAATTAGTGGCCTAATAAATTTCATCGCAAAGTCATGCTTCATAGTTCACGCAATGACAGCTGCGCTGCAACAGACAAACAGCCAGAAACTAACAACACACGTAACACACAAAGACTTCCCACGCGGTCTGCAGATGGTCACTCACAATGCAGCATAACAGCAAAGAAACTTCAAGGAGCAGACGAGAGGACGGAAGCAGAATGACCCAATGAGGACAGCTTGAGGCCATGCGGGTCTCCATAGCTCCATATATCAATGTAAGCGGCGACTGCCAATCAATGTCACTCAGAGGTCAGAGCCATAAGTGGCAGCCAAGGTCAAGGTGACGTCTTCCCGCGCCCAATTACAGCCAATACAAGCGGCGAGTTAACAAGCATGATGCAAACCAGACAGCGCTTGGATTAGGCGAAGTATACGAGGTTATATGGCAGCAAAACCACCGAATTGGCGATGCTTTACGCAGAACGCGTGCTCTACCCTCGTAAAACGCACAGTTTAACCCACAATACGACAGAATCATTGCTACATCCATAACAACAGACTGTTAATCAGCGCTAAAATGATACTCAAGATGGCAGCTGAGTCAGTCGTAGGATTGCTTCCTTTCTTTTGGCTTCCGCTGTTGTTTATGACCAGCGCATGCCGCCACGGTGGACACCAATCGGGGTGATAATACAACAATTAAATAAATCGACTAATTGTATCCTATAAATGGTGAGGTTCGTCTTAATGTGAACGAATTAATGCCCCATACAGTATATATGCATACACAAGGGAGAGAACAAAAAGACAACGTCAGGCTCAATGATCAAGATGCACCGCCAAATGCCCAGCATGTTTTACAGCATCGAGAGAGTTGTCAGACATCAAAAGCATTTTCACTTGCAAGTTTGAGGAGGGAAGATGTATGCGGCGGTCCGCCTGGGACGCAACGGCTGCAGCGGCAGCAGCAGCAGCTGTAATGATGACGCATTGATGAAGAGAAACGGGCAGTCGTCTCGAAGAACCTGGGACAGGGAAGCACAGGGATCAACGCCCCGATAGATCAGAGATCATAAGTCAATCACCTCCAAGGATACCGGCCGCGAAAACTCAACGCATCGCTGTTCATAAATTCTGATTGTCTTTCAATGACTTGGTTGATTTACACAAGAACTTTATCGGAAATGCCAGAAGTAAAGTCTCGCCGATTTGTTCACAATGGAGCATCGAGAGCATGACGACAGCACTTGTTTATGCTCTTTTTGCTCGAGTAATTAGATTAATTGGCGTTAATTGTGCCAAACAGATCAGCTGCCAAGGAAGTCGCAAACAGGCTGATGACGTGACGGAGGGCTCTTGACTTTTACGGCCGTGTACGGATTGCGGAGGGTCGTTGGAGCATCACTGTTGAATGGGCACGAAGGGAATCGCAGACGCTCGTAAAGCACGAGCAACGATCGGAAACGAAGTCGGTGCCGCTGATCAGCCAGATCACCCAGACACGGCTAATCTCATGTAACGCTTCGTCCTATCAAAGCATTTCTCAATAAAACAGCCAATCACTGCCGGATATGGTGACAATAGGAACAAGGCCGCCGACGATCATCAAGGCATCCGACGGGTGTGCTCTATCTGCGGGTATACATATCGACATAGAGTCGTCAGGCTGCTCCAGGCCTCTCGACGATCAGATGAAGGACGATGCAATTCCACGCTTCATTGGTCTTCATCATAACGGCGGCGCCCCATACATCGGACTTAATGGCGGAGATAGGCACGGAGAGGCCAGGTCCGCAGGCCGTTATGCGAATCAATAGGCCATAAGAGGAGCATTGCAATGATATGGGTCATAGCTCTATCCTTCCCGACGGCTATGCGTTAATTATGGCGGAGCAATTGCCCAAAGATGGCGTAATGATGTCTCTAAATGCACACATAACTCGTGTAGTCGAGTGCTTCCAATAATCTACGAGGAATATAAAATAGAAAACGACGGCGACGACCTACCTGATTGATGACGTACGATGGATCAATCCGGAGCGCAGCAACAGACAAAAGCGCTGATTTACTCGGGATCCACTGCGAAGTAGAAGAAACGGCAAAGATTACACCCCAAAAACGAGATGATGGAATCAATAATAAGCCGGCTTTTACGGCGCAACTCGACATGTATCAAATGTTGTATGCGAGATCCGCAGGGGGGTAGTGCGGTGATTTACTGTAGCAAGGGCCCCTGGCCTCTCTGTGCCAAAGGAATAGCTCTTTCTATGTGACGTGTTTCTTCAAAGCAGATGAGATCTCCGCTTTAAAGACATCTATTCTCTCGGCACGGAATCTGCACAAGAAGTGGCAACGTAGAGGACGGCATGCGGCCAAAGAAGCTTCCTGTACTCCACCACCACCATGGGGACGGGGCATATCAAAGCCGCAAGCAAACGCAATTGTTTCGGATGGGGCGCACCCGTGCAGCGCTACTGCTCGCTCTGCACAGCGCATGCACGCCGCGGCAGTGGCGCAATTTGCGCCTGGATTAAGCCCCATTAATCTTGTGATCGGCTGCAACCCTGTGCTCTGCTGGTCGCGCCATTGTTTCATCGAAGCTCCAGAGAGCGGCGATACCATGCAGCGTCATGCAGACGGGTTGAAAACCCAATTTCAATAAGAAAGTGCGCGCTGCGACAGAAGCAGCAGATGATCCGGGTGATGCATTACGGGAGGCGCGTGAAGCAGGTTGGCGCCGATTGCACGTCGGGGAAATAAGCTTTGGAATGAAGCCAGGATCAAGCCGAGTGATGTATGGATGACAGGCAGGCATGGAGAAAAAGACGACGACTCGGAAGAGTGTTTAATTTTGTAATTAAGTCATCTCGACTTTGCGTAATTCCATCACGCATGCAGTCTCTCTTATCATACGCTTCATTTATCACTGACATGCGACAAGACATAATCCCGTGCGCATATTATTAATTGGTAAATAAATTAGCATGAAATTAACATAATGTTAGACGAGGGGAGTTGATGCATCTGTGGTTGCATGCATATGAAGAAACCTGGAAGAACCGGGATGATTCGGAAGAGGCTTTGTTGCGGACATGAAGAGCAGAGGGCGTTGATCAAACAAATTCCGGGATGTTTTATGTCTGCCGTCTTCGTGATCAGCGCTCATCAATAGTCATATCTACTAGTGCATCAAAAACACACCCAGGCCCTTTGTTACACATCAAAGTAAAACTCCATATGCTAAACAGGAGGGAAGGGGTCGACCGGCCGACGGACGGCGCCGATGTGCTTTGCCATTAGATTAATGCGCGAGCGGATGAATTATTCAAAGTGAATCGGATTCAAGCAGAACACGCGCATCACGCAGGCATCAACTGCGATTCAAATGCTGCAAGGATGCCAAGATATGACACATTGAATACCCACAAAATGCAATCAAACATAAGAAAACCGAGCACGCAGGCGGGGCAAAAATGCCAGCCCCAAATCGGCACAATAGTTTGGCTCCATTTGCGGGCGGAATCTTTTGCGGTAAATTTTGTCGCCAACGGCTGCATGCGATGCGGTTTTAATAAACGAATTATTGCGGGGAGAGGGGAGAGCACAATAGCATGGCTTGGATTCCGCCAGTGCCAACACAAAGGCGGGAGTAATTAGTAAAAAATGCGCTATATGCACGCAGCCGGCAGGAAGAGACGCGCATACACTAGCGTCGCCGCAAAAGCGAAACGAGGAAGAGAAACTACTTTCAATTAGCAAGAATAAATGCCTCCACACAGAACTGAGTGACATGACAATGCGATTCTGTGAGCAAAACCTCTCGCAGACTGCTCCGGTGTGTTGCTAATCGAGGAGCACACGACAAAGGCATGCCACGCTGCACCAAACGGTACGAAAACAACGCACTATATATGAATATCTATACCTAGTCTACACACACACAACGCGTAAAACTATATAACACGAAGCACTTGGGAAAGGTCTTGTCAAAGGGGACGAGTGCGCAAATATCTGCTGCAATGTTTAGCTTAGCGGGAATCGAAGGTTCAATGAAAGATGGCCCTGTGATGTGGTGCAGCATTGCTACGGCCTCCTTCTTACGCATGACGCAATTCAAGCATTTAAGCAGAATAGGGGGAACATTCATGAAGGAAGCAATCGCCAGGGGTTGAATCGACTCTAAAACAGCGGTATTATGGGGCAAAATAAGAGCTTTTATAAATAATTGAGAACGAAACATTCGCCGTATCATTTCATATAAAGACACCGCCAATGTATATTATATTCCCCACGACACCGTTCACAATAAGACAGGAGGGGGTGGGGTCGGGTCGGGAGAGAAATGCCTCGTAAAGAAAACAGCGCCCTCGTAGAAGGGGAAAAACATCCCGAAAAGGGAATCTCTGGAGGCCGAAAGCTCCTCTGTATTTTCATAAGAGTATTACCTAAGAAAAAAAGGCCCTCATCGCAAATTAAAAGAGAAGACGAGATCTAAAGCTGGCGATACATAACCCAGGATGAAAAGCCCGCAATGAACCCGCGTAACGCTAACGACAGACCTCGCTGACAGCCACTCCGCTATCCTCGGCGTTTACGACCAAAACAAACGCCGTTTCTCTTTTTAAGAAGTTGCTGCAATCTGTCCGCGTGCAGTAACAGCTGAAGTGTCCCTGATGCATGGTGCCAAGGGACACGACGTTGTTAGCACCTCGGCTGCGACCTTCCAAGGGAGACATCCTCAGCTACGCCTGAAAGAGAAGCTAATCCCGAAGATAAGCAGCTGAGTCGCTCTCGAGGGCGCCCAGAATCAATCATGAAAACTGACTAACACAGGGCATAGAAACGAAGGGCGTGAAGGACTCGCACCTCCGGGTGTTTGGGGGATGCGCTCGGTTATGTAACCGCTGATTGATGGCGGGATCGCCTCTTGTTCCGAAGGCGAGAAGATCGCAAATCAGTGCTGAGCTGCAGATAATAGATGCCCGGCGATTGTGAAGGGTGAGATTAAACAGAGGCATTGATGGATCGAGCCGAAGGGCTCCTCGTGTCAAATGAATAGGACGCCGTATCGATCCTTTCGTTCAGGCTCCGGCGCCTCGCCCCAACAATCCCGCACCGATCAAGGACTCAAAACCAGGATCACCCCAAATGCACCCGACGCACGGAACCCGCGAATGCACGATCAATGGACAGGAAAGACTGTGACAAGCGCACGGCATCACAGCCAAGTTCCCAGATAACTGAAGAATGGTTCGCAGCTTGCAAGGATGTCGTGAGAACGAGCGTTGGGAATTGAAGGAGCAATCGAAGGATGGTCGAGTCGCAAATCTCTGCGTTGAGGCGACAGCACTCATCCCGAAGAGGATGCCCTAACACTGCTAACAGGGTTAAGCAGATTTCCCCAAGAGATTCACCACTTGAGCCAAGCAAACGAGAAGCCTCGCACGCAGCTTAGCCTCAACGGGACAACACATGCAGGCAGACACAGTCCAGATTAAACTACGTCCACCCATAAGGTGAGAAGAGTCAATTGTCACGCGATACGTACAATGGGCCAGACACCCGGGATGCGGCTAATCCGGTGAGCGTGTCGCTGTTGTTATCCACACAGAGGGCTGTTTGACCTGTGAATCAGCACGCTAAACTGACACCTGTTATCCCGAGTTCCATAGAATGCCACCCACGGACATGCTATTGCTCAGCTATCCGTATCTTCTGAATATCAGATTCCTCATGCAATAAATTCAGACCCCATAAATATAAGGATCCCATTTGGATGGCTGCACTCCCCATGCACTGACCATTCAGGAGATCGATTAACTGGCTATAAATAGCCAGATATATACACGGGTCCATATGCAGAATTTTCAATACTTTTTGCCTTGTGCCATCGAAAGGGCGGGGAAGACCCATCATATACGCAGGCATATTAGATTCAACCGAAGCTGGCGAGGACTGTAATGCAATATTGGCAGCAGCAGAGGTTGTAACAGAGCTAGCAGCATGAGGACGAGGTGATAAAGCATAATTAGAGCCTTGAGGAGAACGTCTGAAGTTGTACACAGCGTCAATCAATTACACCACCATGAGCTATAATACCACCCTCATTCACTTGGGCCATCACCGGTACAATTTGTTTCCCAGAGAGGTCAGATCACCTTTGGACACAAAAAGGCGCGCGGAGAAAGGGGGAAAAATGAGAAATTTGCGAGCGTCATATTTTGGGCATTGTGGAGGTAAATGCCAGGGCGAAGCAAGACGAAGAAGGCAACGGAGGCGACGTCAACAGCAGGCTGGAAATTGCCTCAATATCTCCTGCAGCAGTAAGAAATACCACGAAAAGATGTGCGAAACTTGCGACGAACATTCTCCATTGGAAGACGTCGTCAGAAGGGCAGCCTGCCGTGCAATATAGGGAGGTGGCTGGATGCCATGCCACCAGGGTGAATGGGTGTTTGAGTAGCTGCTCCTATTCAGGGAACCGCGATCAATTTAGTTGGCAATGAGCCCAGCATCGATGATAAAAATGGAAACAGGCGCTTACAGAGGAATAAGGGCCGAAAGCAAGGCCACACATGCCAGCATAGGAGGAAGGATCGATGCTACTGAAGGACGCTCTCACACTGGAAAACAGCCGATTACCAGGCCTCCTATCACATGGACACCAATGTTCCCAATACAAAAACATTAGATCGTATCCTGCATGCAATATGAGAATCTCAATGCACTCGGCCAAAATGGGATAGTGCGCTTTTAGGTTATACGTGGATCCACAAGGAGGTTATGTGAGAAACTGAGAAAAGTCCTAAAATATATACCTGTTTATAAGACCTAAGCCCAGAGCGAGGGATGGGAAACTAAATTTTAAGTGGTGTTCTATTGACTCATAGCACCATTTGATGGCATTCCGTGCCAAGAACGCCCTGCCTTGATACTCGCGTAAGCAAATATCAGGGTTAGCATTGCGCCTATTGGAGAATGACTTCCATTGCGAATAATAGGAGGCAAACGTCAGATGCGGTTATGCAGCTCTCGCGTGTGATTGGTCCATTCCTCTCGTGAAGCTATCGATTTCAGCCAATCAGATCAGACCAAAAACAGGAAGCACGTGCAGTACAAAAACTACAACACAGGTGCTGCGAGCGAGTAAGATGAAAGCGATTTATGTAATCGAACAATGTAAAGGGATATTTTCGACTTAAGATTTTAAAGAGGGCATAAGATTATCTTCTTGCAGCCAAAGATCCCAAATAGTTTTCTGGTGCGTGAATAATTCCCTGGGAGATCTGGTTCTCTGCTCTGTTGACACTTGACACTAGATCGAGTCTAGTGGCTCAGCCGTGAAACCTGCGCCGTCTGACACATCGCGGGTGTCCTGGCACAAATTCCCTTTTCGTGATCAATAATTACATGTACTTGTAATTTCTTCTTATAAATATTCGTGTGCTAATTATTATGCCTAATATAAGGCTTCTTTCTATAGTTAATCAAGTTCTGTAGTTCTCAACTTAACAACTAAACGGAGAATCAACATTCGTTATAGATTGCACAGAATACAATAATTATTATGTACGTGAGATTCAAGTCACAATTAAATATAATGACTTCAGAGCAAGCTTGGCACCAGCATCCCGATTTATGACGATAGAACCGAGAATGATTCCGTATTTAAATTTGACGTACGTTATATCCGTGAAAGCAGAGATATCCTATTTCAAATTCCAACCGATAATCATCACCTGTAAATGGCACTATGGACTAATTCCCGTTCAGCAATAACAATTCCACATCCAGACCTAATCAGTGCATTAATTGCCCCAGTAATTAAGTCCTGGGAATCCTGAAAATGCGATTGAGCTCATTAGGATAATCCAACGTCGCTTGCAAGTTTAACACAGGGGCAAGTGAATTAATCAGCGAGGGGAGTCCTGTATGAAAGACGCGGCTGTCACGAGACTGATGGATCGCAGGGACGGAACAGGATTGCATCCGCATCAAAAATTTAGAAAAAAAGCATTTCATTTCAGGTCGACAAAAGACGAGGAGAACACCCAAAAAAATGAACGCGAGAATGAAGAGAGCGAGAAAAAATAAAAGAGAGCTACCTTTAGCGGTTGTGTCACTTCAAAACGGAGCCCCTGGTTATTATTGCTGCCTGCCCGTACACAGTATGACAGCCGGCGAAATGAGGAGCGTGTTTGTGTTCGAGATCAACAAAATGACAAGCAATTTATTCAACATGACACCGTGAGTCAACCCCAGAGTAAAAATAATACATAACTTGTTTGTGCGGTGTTGCGTCGTCGTTGTGTATATTGAACGAATGAGATTGAAAGGATTGGTTCTTTTCAGATTTGACAATATTTTACACCATAATACTTGGTTACAAAGTGGATTCAGTCCTGAGTTATTAAAGATGCTCTGACTAAAGACCACACAGGCCTGGCATTAATTACACGGTCGGCAATGGGCCTACCCCCCCCCCTCCGATTGCAATCGGCCAAGAACCCAATCTACTAAGCTCAAGATAAGACAGATTGGATGAGCTGTGTGCCGGAACTTTCTGGGTTCGTACACAAGGTGAATTCTCGTTCAATGGCGGTGCACCGAGGCCTCTGCTCATTAGTTGCACAATCAAGACCTTTTGAAAGTCATGCGACGCCCCAAGGAATTGTGACAGCTAAAATACCCTTGTGCTCCTCGACAGCATGTAGGAAATAGGGAAAAATCACGCATAAAATTGCCATAGTGCTAAGTGATGCTAAAATACCTGGCTATTATGCATTCACAAGACCATAAAGCACTGAGGTAGGGGACCCTTCCTCGCCTAATGCAAAGAAGTTCGGAGCATTGATGTCATAAAATTGAACGTTTCGGAAGCTCTGCTATTATTACGGATTTCAATGGCGTTAGGTGATTTAATAGGCCAATAAAACACTCATACACAGGGGAAAAATCAAGCGAATCCAAAGTGTTATGAAGGGTGGAAAGAAAAGGGCAGGCTAAAAATACGCGTAAAGCACGTCTGGGTTCGAAAAAAATCGTAAAAAAAAAAAAAAAAAAAAAAAAAATCACGAGCATCTGATTAAATGAAGACATTGTTGTGCAAGGTTTCTATGTGACTTGAAAAAAAAAAAAGCAAGGGAAAAAAAGATGTGGAAATTCGTTTCGAGCAATTTCTTTGATAGTATTACATTGCAAATCAATGGGAAGTGATCAGATAGGAAAGGAAAAACGCTTGCACGACCTTCAAACGGTTTCGATCAACAGACCAGAAAGTTAGAAACAATAAAAACGAAGACCAAGGTTATCAATGAATATACAATAATACATCAAGCTGAAAAGTACATAAATCAAACGATAAAGCAAACATTGTTGACATGGAATTAATTAAGTATTGCATTACAAACACACATTAAAGATCCATAAAAGAAATTTACATGTATTCAGGTAAATACAGCTGCCAGCTTTTTGTTATCAAAGAAATTATCTTGTGTTCATCTCTGCTTGAGTGCAATTTTGAGTTAGGTCATGACAACCATAAATTAATAATCCGAAATTGTATACCTCCCATGATGCTGTCTAAATCACCGCTGATTTGACAAGAATGGTTCCAGCCTAAAATATCGCTCCATCAGAGCCTACGCCGACGAGAAACGCGTTCTTTGTTCGATCTGACCTGTAAAGACTGGTTTGGCGCCTTAACAGTGAATTAAGAGAGTGCCGCCCTGGAATCAATTGTGTGATCCCTTTCTGAGTCACCTAAAGACCAAGGATTTTAAGAAGTTTAGGAACAGGTGCCTCCAGTACTTGAGACGAAAATTCTATTCTGTCAAGAAAAATCAGCGAGGACAATTTATTCCATAAAAGCAGCAGACTTTGTCGCACTCAGCTGAACAGAGCGCACGCTTCTGTGAATTCAGATACAATTTCGTCTCAATATGTTGAGATTCCATTATTCCGACTCCATAGTTCACCCAGCAGAAGTGGGGAAAAATAAATAAGGAAGCAACTTATAGCAATCCCCCACCGCGTCACACCAATTGAGACTGCTTAGTGCTTACAGAGTGGAAAATGCCAACTCGTTTAGTTCGTATACAGGTCAAGGTCATTGAAACGTTGTCATGGCAACATCCATCAAAAACGACGCACGTGGATAGCGTGAAATTCCGGTGCAGGATGAAACAAAGAGCATGTCAATTGCAGATTTGCCAGAACCCAAGTCATAGAAAAGAAAGATAAAGGAATTAGAATGATGGTGCACGCATCGACATAGCGGAATATCATGGCAGTACAGCCACAGACAACGCCGCCCATTCACGTAATTATCTCCCTTTACATCTCGCCTTCTTCTTCCCTCCTTAGAGAAAATAAATCCCCTTCACGTCTCAACCGAGCTCTCGTCTCGATTCTCTTCCCATAACAGCTATTTCTCTCATAAATTCTCTTCCTCTCCTCTGTAAAACACATTCTAATTCTTCTCTCTCTTCTTTTTCATATCATTATTGAATAATTCAATCATTCCGTGATCCGACGGGTAATCAATCATGTTCCAAGACGTAATTGACACTGTGAGGAGCGTTCGGCGCTACGGCCAGTTGTCTGTCAATAAAAACCGAGACGAACCGGGTCATGGTTGCGCCTTTCGCAGCCCATAATATAAGCATTATATACCAGTACACGGCAATGCGGCAAAGCAAACATCGCTAACAAATTTCCATAAAACGCCTCAGCAGCCAGCATCATTGCGCTGCTCGGGATAACAAATGATACGGATAAAACGTCGATTATTAGTAGTTTTTCATGCGTGAATTTGCGTCTATATTTGTTTTATCCAACGAAAAATTTACCAAAGATTAATGACAGAAGCGTAATTAGGTTGCGTAGGTAATCAGCACGGAGAAGCTACTGAGTGCATAATTCAAGTAGGTCGACAGAGCATGAGAATCTCCGTGCTACACAAGCCATGAAAAAAGAACACAATTGATGCGTAAAATATTCATTGCATATTGGATGGCATTGTAGACCAACAAATCGGATCGGGGGCCGTAAAAAAAAAAAAGATATTGCAACGGGGTGGCAAACCGATATTGATGACCTTCATGCACGGGTATTTCAGATAAAGATTTGACTACAATCAATGACACCATTTTTTTTTTTTTTTTCTCCGTTTTTTAATTATTTTTATTATACAGTCTTTTCAACGAAAGCTGATTTCGGCGAATTTTTTTTCGTGGGCAGGTGTACTTATTGCCCTTGGTCGACCGCACTTAGGAAAAAGAAACCGAGAAAAAGTCATGTAATTGCAAGGAGAAGAGTAACCCGAGAACGGAGTGATCAACAAGGCGGAGGGGCATGGCATGAGGCAGGGAAGGGGTGCCATCATATCAACACTGGGGCCATGAGAAACACGCGACTGCCTCGGGCTGACAGGCAATGAGAAGGTTGCCAGAGATGCAAAATATCAACGTTATATAGCTCAACAAAAACAACTTAAAACCGTTGCGTAATTCGAGGAGACCTGTTCCGGGATGTCGACGTCGAGGGAAAGGAGCAAAAGCAAAGAAAATGCGCACTTTTCTTGACATGGTATAATAATATTTGAATGTCTCACGCACATTAATCCCACAGAGTTGCAATCTTGAGCATAATGTTCGCTGCAGAAGCAGAGGCCGAAGACTCGAGCTACGGGGATTGGATAGCATGTGATTTGCAAGCATGCAACCGGAGCACATCATTAAGCAGGGAATCCAAAACTCGATCCTTAGTCTTAGCGTTGGATCCGTGCAACTGCTGTTGGGGATCAGAACACAGTACCGTGGCTTTAGAAGGAGCTGATGCCAAATATTGATAAGATAGCGAGGTTAAAGTCTCTGCGGATCTGAGTTATGATGTCTAAAAGACAAAAGAAATGAATGCACCGCAGCGTTGGATCGCCGCTGGCTCCAAGGCTTCTTATGTTTTCCTTTTCTTTTTTTTTTTCTTTTTTTTTTGCTTTTTTTTTTTATTGGGCTTGGAGGTTAAAAGGGGTGAACGACATTAAGGACAGGATGAGGGTGTGACCCGATTGCTGTGGAGGCAGGTGACGGGGTGGAAAGGGTTTTTATATTTTTTGAAGTAACACAATTATAAAAGTGATCGAAGCAGAAAATCGCAGCTGACACACTTTGACAAGTCAACATTGTATCGTTTGACATTATCACAGGCGATTATCTTGCGAGATCGACGCGAGTTTTTATTCAGTTAAAGGTTACTACTATTTAGCGTAGTAATTGTGACAGATTTGCGGTGGTCTCTTTCGTGGATGTTGCTCTCAGACGGCTCCCTCGTCGGCTGACACCGTCGCTCCTGTTAATAAGGCTTATGACTCTGCTGATGGTGGCCCGAAATGCAACTTAGCATCATGAAGGGAGCGCAATGTAGTCGTAAATCGCATTGAAATGTCTCTGTATGTCACATATGCAAAAGAAAGCTGAACGGACATGAAAATTTCAGCCCAACGACCGAATCGATGGAAGCTGAATGCAGTGAATGGTGCAATTATCTCAATTTTTAATCTCAAAGCAGAAATAATATTTTGAAATATTCTATTATTAAAATGTGGGGGAATGGTGCCATCTTAAGGATTCAGAGAAAAAAAAAATATTGGAACCGAACGAGAGAGCGAGAGGAAGCAAAAAAGATAATGCAATAAATATAACACCGGTATATTTATGCGCTTACAATACAACGCAGCCAAGGTGTGAGAAAAAAAAAAAGAAAAGCAAACGAGCGTATCGGGTATTATGAGTATCGATTTAATCATTATTCAATTCCAAATGGCGTAAAATATTCATTTCAAGATCAAATGTAAATTACCAACAATCACTGGCTTTTTTTCGACAGCCCAGAAGGCGGACGTATCCATCAGACCAGAGTGACATCCAGGGAGATGTTGAGAAAAACGAGCAATAGGGGACATGCAGGCCCGATCTCATTGAATGACACGTTCTCCATTAAGGCTTTCAACTTACTTCATGAACAATGAATATCCAATGTCTGCCAGCACTCAATCAAAGATGGCGTTAAAACGAGACCCGCTAAAAGCGCATGCATCGCAGTATGTAGCCAGCCACTTGTACGTTTTTCTAATCGCGATCAAGGTGAAATGATTTTTTTTTTTCCTGCATGCAATTATCGGAGATTACCACCGGTGTAATTTTTCTTATTCTATCATTCTTATCGGCACTTAGTGAACTTCTGCTTTTCTCTGAACTACTCGTAAACAAATCGATTTGCGAATACAGAAAGGTGGATACCATGCCAAAGTAGTTTGGCATTGGTGTTGTTGAACTTGTTGAATACTCAATTGACTGTTTGCTCAGTACTCAGAGGGAGGTATATAAAAACATGTAACATATTATTAACGTTTAACAAAAAAGTTAAACCAACATTTCAACTCGAGAAAGAAAAAACCTATAAAAATCCCATTCAATATTTTGCTCTATTTTAAGGCAAATTTCAAAGAAGACCACAGCGGAGTGCACGGGAGATTGCTGACTGACTACTACTCGGGGCATTTCTTGACAGATTCTACAGCCAGAATATAATTCCGAATAAAAACATAAAAACAATAAAACATAAAAACAATAAAACATAAAAACAATAAAACCATCATCTGCTTTGTCAACAAATATGATCATAAAATGCAACATTAACCCTATTCATGCGAGCTGCTTAGATTGCCCACGAAATGACGACACAAGGTCACGTGGGTGCTGAAAAGCCGAGGCGAGGGGTAACAACGGACGAGTGTGGGGCATGGAATAGACCAATATCAAAGCCAGAATTGCATACGTTAGCCGGAGACAGATGAGCTGAGCTCCGAATCAGGCGGCTGTCATCAAAGAACGAACGACGCCATGAAGACGGCCATTGAATTGAGCAGACACTTGCTCCGCAATGAATTGCTGGCTCGAAAAAGAGCAATTTGAACGGAAAACGAGAATGGGACTCTTCCAATTTGGGCCCCAAAATGAAGAGACAGGAGTCGGCATCGTGAGGCCTCAATCGATGGAACGACTAACCGGGTGATCGATGGGGGTATACCCCATTAAGGAATGCACTCAGCTTCTACATCATGCGCTGTTGCTATTTGGGTGGATGAGACCGAAAAAAAAGAGCCACAGCCTAAACACTGATGCAGAGATCATCATACAGCTGGAGACGCCAATTTAATGACAGATCTCACAAAAAATGACATTTACCAAAATCTCTGTAAGACACCAAATTAATGAATGATCTCATCGCGCGCGCGCATAGATCGAAAGTCAAAGAGGAAAAGTCCGCACGTGACATCATTGCAAACACCATGAAAGAAGAAAGAGAAAAAGAGAGAGAGAGAAAAAAAAACTCGGTCACGACCCAAGGCATCGACGGGGTATTCTTGCGGTGGCAATCATAGGGGACATTCAAAGGAGCACACCGCTGTCCTAGACACTGGTCATTCCGCACAGCAACCACATGCCAAGATTAAGCCGGGAAGCACTGGCCCCATTGCCAATCAGCTGACCGGTGCAGGTTTAGTTGTCGTGGGATGACATGCGCCGCCATAAAGCAACAGTTGAAGATGGCATCGTCCCATTATGTCATTCCGATGCTGACGACGGAGCAATTTGCAAAAAAAGCCCATGCATCTGGCGAGGCAGCCAGCCGAGATGGCATGGCCTTGATGCCTGCACAAATAACACAAGGGTGGTCACCAAGCATAAACGACGCCACAATATAAAAGCGTCCACTTGATCAAACAAGACGCATCATTCAAGCAGAGCATTATATTCGTTGTACTCAGACAGAATGACCCCATAAAAGGAATCACAAAGCAGCACAATCGATTATAAGTCCCCGCTTGTTGATCATTTGTTGATCATTTTATACACTTGCATATAGAAGCAATATATTTTCCTTATGAATCGAGTACAAAGGTACGATTAATCGTTATATGCATTGAGCAATGATGGCATCTCCAATACCAGACGTTCGAAGCATGAGAGACAGCTGCACAGTTAATATGATCAAAATCAAAGACAATAAATTTGGTAAGAGAAATGATCCAATTTTCAATTCCTTACGATGCGTCGTAAATCATATATTATTATTATCCTCGGATTTATTGCTAAATAAGATAAAAAGACATAATAATGCACTGCGGTGAAGAGCCACACCATGAGGCACCAAGAGAACCTTCGCAATACACCCTCCGTCACCGCCTCACAGGTAGATGGAAGGTACTCTGACACGAACTGACATAGAAAGCACAATGAACGTTGATGCAGTTACGCGTCATATTCATGCGAAAAGCATTCACCTCGAAGTCTTTGAGTGGCAGCTGAATCGAATCAGAAAGCATAATCGCAATTACAAAAGTGAAACGAAACACGGATTCACACAAATATATAAATATATATATATATATATATATACATATTATACATATATATTAAATATAATATTAATCGTAAAAGCATTAAATAGATAATCAGAGGTGACATCATGAGTGCACAGCAATCAAAGGTATAAATAACGAACATCGATGAAATCCTGGTTAAAAAAATCGCGCACCAGCTATAATTCGAATGTATGAGCCGGAACTCGACAGCTGTAAGCACAATCCAGGCTAAAAGTTGGTCGAAGGTGCATCAGCCTTAGGCCAAACATTGATTGACACATTTCACACCTAAAAGGCCAATTGAAAGACCAAGGCACATCATGTCCTTTTTTACAATCATAAAAAGTACGCACCAATCGGTAATTAACGTAATTAACTGAGATGATGCAGTCAGAATAGAATGGAACGCAAGGGCTTATCCCGTTCACGGATACAGAGTGGCCAAAATATATGAATTATCAGAGAAATATGTTTGAATAAACATCACAGTTCATGGAAATGAAACAAAAGAACAATTCAAACGAATAAATTTCAATTTGGACGCAGGTATGATTGAAATACAACTGAAGCATGAAAACGTGACTTACGTTACCAATATTCATTATAAGTTCATCGAATCGAGGAGACAATCCACATCTGATGAATATATTTTTGGATCAGTAAATCTACCGTCAAAATTAAACAGAGTATGCAAACCGCTTCGACAACACAAATGACTCATAGATTAGATACAATGTTACACACAACGTCCCATTGGATCTCTGTATTTAATACAAACACGAACATTTGGTTATCATTAGACGTGACATCATTCTACTCGCAGATAATAAATAAATTATATACTATTATAGCGATAACAGGATAGCAAACACTTTCAGAAATATCAGTTACATGGGTATGGTTATATAAGTATGTATAATGTACAGAGTACGTGCAATAATCGCAGCAATATCATGCTCAAAGCATCACCTCTGAAGAAGACTCATTTATCGGTACATTTATAATTTACAAACATGGTATTTCATGTTTAGACAAAAACACCTAAAATCATGCTGAAATTAATGTCTTATTTTCAAAGTGGGTGGTTGAAAATTCAATAACAATAATAATATATTAATATTACCATATAACCATAGATTCATTCCCATAAAATACACGAGAAATAGTACAGGGTGCAAATTAATCTATAATAGACCAAAAGGTCACAATTCAGCATTGAAACACAAATTAACCTCTGATTGAGAGTTTTTACAGCGTTGCACACTGGAGGAGAAAAAATATATATTTTAATATAAAAGATCTACCCTTAAGTGAAAAATAAACAGAAGTATCATTAATTGTACAAAACATAGCAGTTGCAGGTGCAAATATCAACGACGAAGATTCAACATCGCGGACACAAGAAACATGAATCACACTTTAGTTGGTGGTAGTTGAATGCAAGATTGAAAAGATTGATCACTGCCAATCAAGAGTGCCTGGGCGGAATCGCAGTGAAGGAACTACATGTACAAACATATTAAGATTAATGCGCGCATTGTTCAATACAACACGTGCACAAGCGATCACTGATCATATGATGACGTCGTCACGTGGTACAGCCCATCTTACATCCTGATAAAAAATCTCAAGACAGTTTTGCCAATGCTTTGAACAGGTGCTGGAGTTTCATAGTGGAACACGTGAACACCACTGGCTGAAATCGTTATTGAAAAATTATATCCTTGTAGTATAATATGCTGCCCACTAACTGTTACACTATTCTTCGAAAATGCTTCCCCAGGTGATGATTTTTGTGAAGAGAGTCTTCGTGCATACACAGCCAACCAACACAGTGCATCAATACCCTGATTTGACTGTACATTGCAACAGCAAGGTCATGTTTCAAAGAAACACCTATAGCCTTACACAAAATTCTAATACTAAATCAATTTTCGATTTCCGCATTATATCTTGGGCACCCTATTGCCAACATAGATTTCCATTCGGAGGGTGCGACATCTAGGACATGATCAACACAACCAATCGCCGAGCGGAAGATCGACCATCGACTGATCGATCAAGACAGCAAAGTCGATTGCAATGTTGGTGTTGGTCGTGTGGGTGTGAACATTTCTACCGTTTTACAAAGAGGAATTCCCAAAATGCCAAATATATGGAGATATTGTGCGACATCTCACCAGATGGATCGCTGTATTATGATCCCCTCGATCGCCATCATACTGCAGCGGACAGCTCAAGAAGTGTCAGTCGACCGACACCTGGATACTGTCCGCAACTGGCTGAAAGCGATTGCGCAATCAGAGTGCTGGAATCTGAGCTTCTTTAATGAAAATTGATATAAGCAAACATCGGCGATGCATGGTCTTGAAACGGAATTTAGAAGCAAATAGGCCATGGCCAGCAGACATTCCCGCCAAGGAATTCTGTCGAAGTTGCGGAATCTGGCTCAGCAACCGAATAATTGGCTTCTGCTCCGTGAAGTTGACATCAAAGCGTGTACCACAGATGCACAGCATCCCAGAGAACCGCCTAACACATGATTACCTCCATTCGTCGATGCATTCAAAAGGCAAACACGATTCATCATTTATATGACACACACCAGGTATTGAATTTAATTTGTCACTCGAGATTTTAATTTAATCAAGTTTCGCCTCAAATAACGCAATTAGGAATATGTGAATAATTAATAGCGATATGCAAGCACTGAACCAATACGGTAGCTCCTCTATTCAAGAATATTAAAATGTCAACGATCGCAAGGAAAGAAATAATAATACAAAATAATATAAAACCTTATGTGGGCAGCATATCCACGAACCCAATCCTAACTTCACTCGATTTGCAGGCGGCAGGAACAGAAGCTTGTCAAAATTGAGTGCTGGATATTCTCCATTATCTTCTTAACAAAACTCACATTACTCTTTCCTCTAGTGGTCGAGTGCAGGTGCATGTTCAAATCAATTTAGACTGAATCGGGCCAATCAACTAATTAATATAGCTCACAACACACACATACACACACAGCGTCGCAATGTCTGCATCTAATGACCTGATATATATTAGTACAGACTACGTAATTATCGTATAATGGTGGGGAAGGAAAAAATGTAGTTTTTTTCTTCTTCTAAAATGCAAAAGGACGAGACAGGGAGTGTTATAATAATTTTGAAACAACTGATAGAACAGAATAAAGTGATCGTTGTTCATTAGCACGTCGTCAAAGATGCTGAGGCCATCTTGAGCGTTAATTTATGTCTGAACCAAAATGTCAATTTAGTCAAGCGAACATAAAATGAAGCAAAATTTCTGACCTTTCACATTTTGAGATAATAATTAAGTAGAAAAATATTCATGGAAACGTCACAAGCATACGCCAGATATGATCTAGGGGCAAACATTGGAATGGCACGTACCCCAGCAAAATGTGAAGATTGCAAACAGTGTTAAATGGCTCATTACACATACAATTCTGCATGTTATCAAGATACATAGCAGATAACAAGAAATGAGGTCTTGTGATATGGTTTTGTAAAATATAGACATAATAACACACACGTACAATGCCCGCAGGTTGAAGATCAGATCAACCTCATCATTGATTCAGGATTCAGTCCTGAATAAATTGAAAATATCAAATTCAGTGAAATTCAACTTGGCATTCATCGTGATGGATAGTATGGCACCTTGAGTCTCTACATCCTTCTTGAATATATTTAACTAAATATTCTAATGTAACCTGAATTAAAGTCTATTATACACGCTCTAATTTATGAATCCATTTACAATTCTGAACAGTGAGTTTTACACCTATCAAAACCGCAAATTTAAAACATCGAAGGGCAAACACTCCGCAATTTCACGAAGATTGAGTGAATAATCCACGGTGGGGTAAGAATATCATTATTTCCGTGCTCAAGTGAAGACAGGTGATGATCGTATATACTTTTGGTACGGCTGTGGACAGCATGCACTACTGATATTGCAGAATGAATCACTATCACAGAAATTGCATGATCTTATCTTCAGCATTTGATTTTTCTTTCTTTCTTTTTTTGTCATCATGAAACACCATTTGAAGTTGAATATTTGCCTGAAAACGCACGCAGACATATGACTGATTTATTTACAACTTGGAATAGGCAACTTGGGTTGTCGCCAATTTCACATCACTTCAATTCCAAATTTGACTCAATGAAAAAAAAAAAAATAAAATCTTGAAAAAGAATTATGATAATTATGAATTTTTTCCTTTCATATACCAGTACATGCAAAGTCAAGAGTTAAATCCTAAGATTGTGTTGTGTTCATTACTTCGATTTATGCTAATTTAAGCGTGTGCTGGCCCACATTTCGACCAGGTTTCTTAGAATTTTTTAAAATCACTGGGCCTGAACATGTAAATTATCCTTAATGGGTAATGAATGCACAGCAGAGGCTTGGCATCTGGGTGACAGCATAGAAATAACGCCATAAATAAAGTAATACAGCTATTTAAAACAAAAATTCTCAGAAATTAACGCAACATATTATTCCAAGTAAATACTGGAGTGCTGAATTTGTAATCATAATTTGTAATCAGTTGCAATGTTTGTATATTCTATTATCACATTGAATTATCCATGCAAGCCACTATTGATGCTCAAAATACATCTATGCATCAAGATCAGTTTCATCGTATCACGGTACCATAAACGACCATACAATACTAAGACAGTCAGCTTGCGTAATTCCATATGGCTTGCATGTTGAAGACAGGGCATCGCCGCCTGGTGGATGAAGTCCAGAACTACTGTCCATTTATGATGGATTTCGCAAAAGTGCATTTGTTTTGTGCTATTTGCGCATTATGACTATGTTTATGTGCCAGCAAATCAGATATCAGCTCAGGCAGCAATGCCTTGTGGCGTCTTCGATTGCACAGCATATGACATACAACGAAATGGTTAACAGGCAGAGATCACAGATTGGGCATCTTGGTATTATCTTTGCAAATATGGCGGTGGTTAAATAGTTTAATACATGGTTGGAGCTTAAGCCTATTGGCTTGATGCAATTACAAGATCACAGTGCAAATGAGATATACAGTATATTAGATGCTTCAATATGTTCCTTCCCTGCATACCGGGTATTAGAATTATCATTATTATCAAGTTTACCCACATTTAGCTTATGATTTAAAGAGGATTGTTTTGAACTTGTAACGATGACAGAAGATGCATCCCAAAAGACAAAAACGCTTTATGACAGAGAAATATTAACATATAATACTTGCTATAGGCTAATTCCAAGATACCTCGAATTAGAGCTTTAAAAAACTGCATTCTTCTCTTGTTCGATTCCATATACTGTCAGGATGTCATAAAATAAATTTTCCTATGGTTAATAAAGGGAGCCACCCATTGAGTAGATCTTTCATACAGCAGTTATTATACAAGAAGTCTCGCACTGATCTCATTTCAAGAAATTCTGCCTGAGTACAAAAATTATATTTTAATATTGAATACCTGATACATTATAAACATTATTCATAGTTGACCGAATTTTTAAAAATTGACTTTTCGTCACTCACAAAAGTAAATAGAATCGACCTAAAATGGTCCCAAAATGAATAGAGGTCCTCTTAGTTTCTGCAGGAAAATATCCTTCACGAGAAATAGTTGTGACGAGAAATGGGTCAGTCGACTATTACATGGTTATTTTTCATGTTCAAGGTCAAGGACATTGCAAACCATATTATGCTATTATTAACTCAACGGAGCAGTTAGACCATTAAAGCAGCATTTTCTGGATTTTTCCCATCAGCCAGTCAACCTTCACTCTTTGGTTGTGTCAACGTTTTGCTTACGTGATACATGTACTGCCTGCTCAAGATATTTAAGTGCTGAATGGAGAGGGTAGGGGAGGGAGGTGGTGTTCATAGTTGTTCAAAGATCCCACGAATCCAAACGTATGCACACACAAAAATAGTAGGAAATGATGACAAAAACATGACTTAAAAAGTACCATAAGTTTATGTCTTATTGACTAATGAGTACATATACTAAATACATATCAGAATTAAGGGTTAAATCATGAACAGGAGAGGTTATGGTCAGATAGCATGGCCTAGTGATTCTGCAGCTGAATAACTGCTCTGAGGTGAAGCCGAGTACAGGTATGCAGCTAGAGCATCACAAGCCTATATCCTATCTGACCATAAACATTGATTTCTGAGTGATTTAACCGGATTGCAACACAAAAATGACCTTTGAAAACAAAAATTCCACTTCCGGTTTAGATACTCAAATACTCAAAGCGGGTTGGCTGGCAGACTCACTCTAGAAGAGCTGTGCACCTTTCTTGCAATTGAAAGATTGACAGTTAATACCCAATAGGTGAGTGAGTGAGTGATTGGGTTTTACGGCTCCACCCAACCCATTCGAGTGATACGGGCGCCAGAACAGAAGGCCCGGGACCGGGGTTTCCCCCTACTCTTATCGATAAATCCCAAGGGTTCTTTATCCTGCATACCACCATAGACAGAAGTACACAGCGCCCGGCCTTGTTACGCAGTTGGGCAGCACTGCAGAGTCACTGAAGAATCACAATTGTATTTCACAATCATAACGCCCGTGGCCTGATCGGGTCTCGAACCCGGGACCTCGCCCCCCCAGTCGGCATAGGATTGCAGTCAGTCGGTTTAACCCACTGAGCTATTCGGTGCCCCTAATACCCAATAGGTCAAATACATAGAAAATTTAACTTTTTTAATTCCCAAGAAATTTATTATTCCTCTCTATGAATAATGGCTTTTTTCCCATGTTGATTTCTATATGAATGATAATATAAAATATAAGCATGTACATTGTAAATATACAAACTGATAAGTGATAGTTTGCCAAATCTTAATACAGGTAGATATAATTATGGCCGCACCATGATAACCTCAAAATAGAGTAATCAAAAGTCCTTGAACCTTAATGGACCGACATTAGTACCAGACACTGTGTTCACAGATAAGTGTATTTCACGACATCTCGTACTAATGCTCTAAATCAACAAGTGAGCACAATTGCTAAATGGCAAGAGATTAACCCATGAATCAAATTAAGTAACCAAGAAGCTCTATCCCATTCATTGGATCCAGATGGTTTCATTGGGTGGATATACCTCATGAAAGCTTGTGGAATTCGTGCACCGATTATTGCAAGCAATCAATCGAATGGAGAAGCCAGTTGAAATGAAATTGGGTAGACTCAGGGATCAAAATAATGTGTCATGAATGCCAGACTCTATGCGGCCCCTTTTTATCACCAAATAAATGTACCTAGGAAACTCCAGTGACTGGCTCCACGCCCCATATTAATTAATTACCACATTACCCCCACCTCCCCTTGAAAGCAGACAACTTTAATTGGAGCCATTGGGAATGCCAATAACTGGTGTTGTATCCAAGTTTTCAATTAATTATTTTTAGTTTAATTTAACGTACAGCTCTGTGCTGAGATTCATGGTGAAGAAATATGGCAGTACTCATTGTTTCATGATGAGGCATTACACGCTGGCAGGATTAGTATACAACACACCCCCAGACCATACATGATACAGTTTATTTGGCTCATGATATGTAACAACTCAGGAGCCAGGGAGCCTATTCAAAAGAAAATAGTTAAAATTTCTGACCGGTTGTCATCACATGTAATTTATACGGTATATTATACCTATAATTATATATACTACAGCGAGGAGAAGAATATATTGTGTAATATAATTTATCTTGAATTATTTTCAAACTTTTTAGATGGCATATCAATTGGAAAATTTGTTGCTTATTTATAATCATCGATAGCCATCAATTGAAAGTACCGATGTAATAATAACGTGGTTCTGTAGGGAACAGATATGCTCCCCTTTGAAAATAATGTTGGACTTGGGACTGAAGAAGAAAAATACCAACTACCAAGTTAATAACTTTTACTTCATCTAAAATTGGAGATGAAAATATGGCCTAACTTGTATTAATTCAATTAGATTGTGAGGGGGTCTGCGATGAGACCATCAAGGTCTTGACCTATAAGGCAGCGAGCCATTGAATGAATAAGCATTGGTTGAAGCGTGCAAAGGATTAAGAAGATCGGGAAGTGACTCTAATATCGCTCACTGCATCAATGGAATCAGCTGCTACGATGGACACCACTGTCAAATGGGCGTGTTTCACATTCCCCGGGCGATCGTATTCACTGTTTCAAGGTCTGAGCCTACTGGTGCTTAATTAGGGTTTCAACTCACCAGTTGTCAAAGGAACATCAGCAGACGCTTAACAGTGACACAGAAGACGGCACACTTTTGATAGAAGGTCACTCGCAGAGAAAGTAAACGACAGCATCGTAAACAAACCCCTCGCAAACCCTTCAAACCCCGTAAACTAAAACTACAACTTTTATTCTCATTATTGTGCGCATAAACTGTCATGAATATCTGTTCGGTAATCATATTGCAGAAAAAAGTTATTATTATCATCATTTAAGTGGAATCGACCTAAGATCTATTTCCCAGAAGGTTATCTTAGGTCATTGAGTCACAAAAGTAGATCGTTGGATGCATGCGCAGCGCGAAACTCAAACAGTACTAAGTGCGTTATGATTACACGAATCGAGACAAAATGCATAATTTCATGTACATGCGCATCATGTGCATTAATACAACGCACCGATTAGGAATTTAATCAAGCTTTATGAAATTGGCATAGCTCTAGCATGGGCTTCCTTTCAAAGAATGCAATGGTTCGCAAATACACGATACAGAAGTTGGAGATAATTGTCATGCATCAAGATATACAATGTTGTGCATAGAAAAGAAAAGTCAAAAACAATTCATAAAATAACTCGAGGAGTTCCTTATTCAATATATATATACACACACACACACATAACACTCAAAAATTCACAATAAATAATACACATAAATCCTTAAAATATATATTGCCTAAAATACAAAGTAACTCATCATGATCACTGTTTGCCATGGCATGCAAAATCCTTTTTTTTACATGTATTATATTACCCATTTAAAGAACTTTCCTCTGAGATATTTTACGATAGAATTCAATCACAGTTGGATCGGCGCGAACACAGGAGCTGTTGAAGTCTAAAACACGAAGCCCTTGTAGACTTCTGGCTCTCGACAGAGCAACATAAGCTTGTCCGCACTCAAACACTTTGCCCAAACACATCTCCACACAGTCCAATGACATTCCCTGTAGAGCCAAATGAATAAATTTCATCATTTGTAAACCAAAGTATAAACACACCTGACTTTTGTGAATAGAAATAGCCCAAGCTAACTTTAACGGAAGTTGTTTTCGGAATAACACAAGGCCCCCACAGGCCTTAAATGACCACTTCTCTTGTTGAACAGTTAGTTTCTCACCGCACGCAAACTGCACTATCGGTAATCCTGTAAAAAACATGAAATGAAAGTACAACTTTAATGATACAGCAGGCAAAACATACCTGTCTTTCCAGCTTCGAAATCCACCACCACCCCACGAGCTCCATTCACTAAACCTTTCGCCACATCCATATTCTTTGTTAGCATCACCTGCGAGCACAACAAAATGAAACATGAAATGCCTCCTTTGCGTTTCAAGTTTTAAACTCACTTGAGCCCTCAGTTTTAGCTCAATTTTCTTTGCCACGGGACAATGAGAGTCAATTACTCTCGTTAGATCAGCATCACTGTCATTTGACTCAAATTCTCTTCCTTCCCCTAATAAGAAAAATATACTAAAATGCAATAAATGAAGTCATAATGTCACCAACCTGGAAGCTGCTGGATGTGTTTACTATTAATTTCAATGACGTCCTCCTGATGTGTACACAAACGAGTGGGCATCACGCCCCCTTTCTCAATGTTTTGTGATGCGGTCGCTTGAAGGCAGGTGATCACATTAGATGGACACCTAGAGAGCGAAACGTAGATATTTAAATCAGATAAAGATATTGACGCGCTTCAATACCTTCCCATCCGGACTGACTGTAATACGCTGATGAATCCCTGGTGACTCTGTCGATGCACGTCAGTCAGCTCAATGCATTTCTCTATACATGTTCTCCAGGCTTTGCTCTGTGAGCAGGTTTAATAAAAAATTATTATTACTGTGTTAACAAACAACTAAACACTATTGTTTACCTGGAAAGCAAATTTCAGTTTTTCACCTTTTTTTGTTACTGGTGGAAGTTGGAGAAAATCTCCACAGAATATCAGCTGAATTCCTCCAAATGGTTTGTCTGATTTCTTGATAACCCTTAGAACGAGAAAAGGTATTAAGGGAAGAGAATTAAGATACACCTTATTACGAGGATATCGCACCTTGCAACAGACTCCAATTTATCCAAGAAATCCCCATCCACCATTGAAATCTCATCAATGATGAGGTGGCGACACTTGTGCCATTGGGAAGCAATGGCGGGACGTGATGCCAGCTCAATGCACTGAGAAAGAGCAGATGACCCTGAACCAATACCTGCGAGATATTCAAGCAGTAAGTGATAATCAAGTTAATAAGCAATTGAAAGACAACTGACCAGCAAAGGCATGTAATGTGGTTCCACCAATCTGACAAGCGGCCACTCCAGTACTGGCGGTTGCAAAAGTATGCTGTGGAGGTAGAGATCCTGAAAACCATAATTTGCATACATAATTATATCAGCCAAAATGGGGAAACTGATGTACTCTTACCAATGATTCTCTTCAACAGGTATGACTTCCCTGTTCCTGCGCTACCCGTGAAGAAAATACTAAAACCCATTTTTATCGTTTCAATGACTTTTTTCTGCATTGCAGTCAACACAACTGGTTTTGATGGAACCAAATTGACTGGCAGTTTCTTGGCCACAGGATTCAGGTTATCATTTATCCTTCTCTGCAATAAGAAGCAATTGAAGTCAAGGTTCAAAATCCTAATTATCTTCCTTATACCTTCAGGAGCAAATTTTCTTTGTCGTCTGTTCCAATTTTTTGACGCTTTCCTTTTGGTGTAAAGAAATCAGAGTTTTTCTCAGCTTGTTTTGCACGAGATTCATTCACAGTGTTGACGTCTTTCATGGTCAGAGGGGAAATGTCCTCATAAGATGGAGCTGCTTCTGAGAAGAGCCGCTTACGATCACTCAAAACACCCTTATGTAACATACACTCCACTTTGATGGTGAGAGTTTTCAGAAACACCATTAAGTTATGTGGTGGACAATTTGACAGTAGAAACTGAATTTTCTGCTTGACTAGTTTAATGGTTGCCTTGCCTTCCTTGGCGAAACGCTTGAATACTTGGATATCACGAGGCATAAACCTGTGCACTTGTTTGCCCAACTCCATTTTGAGTATGATATCTCGAAACTGATTCCGACCGAGTGAGAGAAAAGCATTTCGGTAAACTGTTTTCTTCAGCACCTCCCCAGTGGGAGAGAGCTGTTCGTACGTCACACTGCATTTCAGTTCTCCAGAATTCTCATCCATGGTCAACTGAAAAGCAAATTAAGATACAACCATTTTTTGTCACACTATAATACCGAAACTTTAATAAATTGTACGATTATATTTATATTCATATTTATATTACCTCCCAAAAATTCATTCAATTTCAAATTACTAGCTACAAAGCTAGGTCTGCATCAGTCATTCAGTAATCAGTGCTAGCTGACATACTACAGCAAGACTGAGGGGTTCAGGTTCAGGTTGATTGGATTAAAGTGCCTTTGTTTCGGCACTGTTGCAATCTGATGTTCGAGTTTCTCTTTATTTATATCTTCTATTTCTAAAAGATATATTCCCATAAATAATACAGTAATAATTGAAATAAAACTTAATTGGAATAGCCAACCAAACAATAAGCCCTACTTCCCTCCCCCGTTCCCCAAAAAAAACAGAACAAAATGATAACAAGCAAATAGATAAATAAATAAATAAATGAATAGATAAATAAAGAATAAATATAAGTAAAGAAAAAATATAAATAACATAATATGAATGAATGAATGAATGAATGAATGAATGAATGAATGAATGACCAGAAGATACTCGTTGCTCTATTCAGTCATAGTGCGAGAGGACGCCGTCTGGTAGCCCTCCACGCAAAATGACCGATATACGGGTAAGTTGTAAAGTAACATAAAAATATGCTACACCACTCTGTATGCAGACCTCGCTCGATTCATCTCAATATCTGTGCTAAATCAGTGCTGACTGCATGCTTTCATTACCAGATAATACTTACTTAAGTTAATAGTGCCAGATTACTAATAGTACTAATGGCGTAATGCTACTAGTACTACTAGTATGACTATGAGAATAAGTTTGAGTAGGTGTAATAATAGCTGACATACTACAGCGAGCCGAGGACGAGGTATACAGACCTCGCCCGAGAATCTGTGNTAGTGTAATA
>KB294417.1:170438-204531 GCA_000328365.1 Capitella teleta | reverse complement strand
AAATATGAATTTTCCCTTGATTGGTATTGGAGAGGGTTTTCACCTATTGCTGATTTTCTTGGCAGCATCAATTTCTTCAGCATGTGTACTCTGCTTTCCGGATTCTACAAGTACATGTTCCAAAAGGAAGAGTATTTTGTCCTAATTCTTGGCCTGGACAATGCAGGCAAAACTGTAAGCTGAGATATTTAACACTGCATGTCCAATTATTCAAATCATCATCAGACTTATTTGGAGCAAACTAAGACAAAGTTCAGTAGGAATTACAAAGGAATGAATCTATCGAAAATCACCACAACTGTTGGCTTAAATAGTGAGTCTAGAATATTTCAGTATCTTGAATTTAACACATATGAATTTTCCAGTTGGTAAAATTGACATTGGAAATGTCCGACTTAACTTCTGGGATTTAGGAGGTCAGGAAGAGCTACAGGCTTTGTGGGACAAGGTTTGTAGAATTCTTGGACTCGTTAATCTTATCCTGAAATGTCTTCCGTCTCACAGTACTACGCAGAATCACATGCGGTCGTTTTTATGATTGATTCCTCTGACAAGGAACGTATTGAAGAGTCGAAAGAAGCATTTGGTGAGTAAAAACAGTGAGTTCAAGTTGTGAATTGATGCCTTAAATTGCAGATAAAATGCTGAGCAACGAGACTCTATGTGGCGTACCTCTGCTGTTGCTTGCCAATAAGCAAGACTTAGCAGACTGCTTGAGTGTCCCCGATATCAAGACAGACTTCAAAGGCAGTGCACATAAAATTGGACATCGAGATTGCTCTGTTATGGGAACCTCTGCTCTCAATGGGTAAATCAATATCTCTGCTCTCAATGGGTAAATCAATATCTCTGCTCTCAATGGGTAAATCAATATCTCTGCTCTCAATGGGTAAATCAATATCTCTGCTCTCAATGGGTAAATCAATATCTCTGCTCTCAATGGGTAAATCAATATCAGGCTTTACTTTTGACCAGTCATAATGATTTTTACAGGGATGGTGTTGGTGAAGGAATTCAGTGGATTGTAGACAGCGTGAAGAGGAATTCCATTGCACGACCTCCCACTCAAAAGGATATCACATAACGAGATGGTCTCATGGTGCACCAGGTGTGCTTAAATAATGAACAGGGATTCTTGTATTCACTGTGCTGGGGCATCCATTGGTTCAACATTCTACTCAGCTGATTTGGCTATTATTATGATGTATTCTGTTTTAATTGATTCAATGTTATTATTATTTTGTGTATATTATGTGCAATAAATATATATAATATTAATTTATGTATTCTGACTACATGTATTACTTATTCTTTTTTTCTCTTGATTTTTTTCTTATTTTATTCTTCAAGTTGGCCACAACATTAATTTGTCTTCTACAATACAAAATTTACTGGTAATCATGGATGGATATTTTGAGATTGTTTATTGTTATTCTTCGCCTTGATGCATTTATTTAAACTGCTTTCATTTAACAAATCACACAATTATGCCGTTCCACATCCTGATATGTTAACTTTCAATGTGAAATGTCTCAAGTAATGATGCATCAAATGTATAATTATTAGTACAAACACAATTCAAGTAATGAACACTCATTATTCCAGTATTGAAAAATAGCAACTTCCTGGTTCCACATTATAAGACACAATTGCACTTCGTACTTCCTGCTCTTTTGGAAAACAAATCTCAGCTGCACGTGTTCCGAATTTTAATATCTTTGAGGGAAATCTTATCCTGAAATATTTGTACAATATATTAGGTTCTTATAATCTTATTATATCATAGGCCTACATGTATGGACAATTTATGAATGTGTTACCATATGGCAATGAAGGATTTTTCCCCGCTTTTCGTTAATTCAGCTGCGTTGTATGCCACAAAATTTTGCATTGTGTACATGCGCTCCTGGCATGTGAAAAATATGGTCGAACAGTTCTCTCAGCGCTTCAGAAGATATCAGTACAATATAAATGTGTTCTATTCTGGGGATTTTGAGCATGTGTCGAATACTAGCTAAACTTTTTTATGGGTATAACTAATAAATTAATGGAAGACCGTGAAGTCACATGACTCAAAGCCATATTTAAGTTAAAACAATACAAGCACGGTGGCTTTGAAAAGTTTTTCTTTCGTTCTCCAGTAATCGTGTCCGAAGTGAGATATAGTGCCAATTTTGGCAGCGCGCCAATCATCTCGCTGGTCGTACGCTATACATGTCATGCTGCAATAGATCAAAGTCTTCGTTTTTAACTGGTGTTGTGTCTCGCATAAGACGCAAGGGTCATCCTTATCACTTTCTATGCTGCCTTAATTATCTTACTTTACTCTCACAAAGAACTGCGTCAACGTGAAATCATACCTTTATTGCATAACAATAATTCCGCATACAGATTGGGCGCATTTTTCTTACACCGGTAATTAACATGTTTGCAAAGGCGTAATTAGTTGCACAGGTAGTCAGCGACCGTCTCGAGAAAATGGTGCTGTGCAGCATGCAGGGGTCATAATAATTGTCAAATATGCTATCACCATAGCAACAGTCGTTACACACGTGGTGCATAACTTCTTTTTTGAGTCTACATTTATCAAAATGCTATAATCCCTCTCACGAATTCGCGTTTGAAGAACCATTTGAAGTATCAATCTAACTCTAACAGATATATACGATAGGTCATAATATATAAATTCGTGCATTCAGTATATATAAATAGCAAAAGTTGTATGCGCGCATATCTGTATATTGTTAATTGTGATTAATCTGACTTTAAGATTTCACGGAATAGGGGGCATCACGACATAGTGAATCCCCTTGCGATTGCGTTCGACTCCGGTGTCCCACTTCTCGGATCAGAAGGAACGTCGTTCGTGTCTCCAGCACAATCCACTGGTTTGCTTGTATCAAACATCACCCCCTCAAAAGCGTCTTCTTTATTGGGATCACATTGAATGCTCTTCAAATTTGGAGAACTCTGAGAAGCCTTGGAAGGTTCGTAAGTTGTGTGATTTCGTTGTAACTCATTGGCATCCATCAACGGAAGTGGAGAATCGGTTGAACTTTGAGCCATCTCAGATGTCTCTTCGTCATCTTCGTCCTCCTCGCAGTAGAACCTGGCCGGCAGGAGCGACGGTGCGTCGATGTTTAACATCTGCAGGTGTCGTATAAGGCTCTTGTCCTTGTCAGCCTTGCTGTATGGGTTGAAATGGACATTGGTGACAATGCACCTCTCCGCCACGTGCAAGCTCGATCTTCCAGAGCCATCAGCACCCCGTCCTGAACATGCGTACTTTTGCCAATTGTTCCTAAACACGCGCCTCTTGTCTTTGAACTTGGCCATTTTCTTGTCGAATTCACCCAGACTGATGCTCGTCCCGGCGGCTTCTTCTCGTGCGTCTCTGAGCATCTGCACGTGACGGTCGCTCAAGCCACGTGGCAAAATCGCCCGGCCCTGCATTTCTCTGCGTCGGGCGTCTTTCATCTCTTGCAGTACCCTCTTTAAGTGTTTCTGTTCGGCCGCGATCCTTGACATCTGAACATTTTGGCCGTTGTGGATGTCCGAGATTTTTAGGTCAAGTTTGCGCTGGATGTTGAGGTTGCGCATGCGTGCTCTTTCCATGGTGCGGCTCTCTGCGAAGGACAAACCCTCGTCGACGCTGGTGAATAGCGCGCTGTTCATCTGGAGAAAATATCACCAAGAAAACATGTTCACTTTCAAACAGAGAAACAATACGGTCAATTATTGTGTGCATTTATAATGGCATCGCTGATGCGTTAATTGGGCGGTCATTTTAGTGTTATTATGAAACAAAAGATAGTAATATTGCAAACTCGGGATATATTATTACTTCAATGTACCAAAGAGATTTGATAGCCACATAATACAAGCCTCTTGTAATTTACACTGCAGCTAGCTTTCCGTAGTTATGCACAGTCTGATACAAAATTGCAGGTACTGCAACGTACGCGCGGTTGTGATTGCATGTATACTCAATTGAATGAGAATAGAGGCATCGGCCTATATGCTATACATGTATCATACGTGTAGTATATACATCATAGCATCAATATTAGTAGTATACTAATTAGAAATTAATAAAAAATCTGTTAAGTCCAACTAAAATGATTAAAACGACCAGGTGATATCCGAAAGTATTTAACTGTGGAACCGGGATGCTTGGATTGTATTATATAATTCTTTTAAATAGTCAGGATATACCCACAGTGAAATCTCCGTGCGAACCAGGGCCGTAAGTTCAATCCTTGTCAGGTCCTTTGCTTCCGTATCAAGTACACACGTTCGGCTGTAAACCGACTCTTACTCGCAAATCACGCGCGATGACTGACGGAAAAGGCCGCACAAGGTGAGGTCCTGATCGGTTTACGCATTATATATATGACTACAGGTGACTCGATCAGATTCATTGGTTATAACTCAGGAGGAATGTTTGCAGGCATGGTTCATTCAATGCAAAACGAACGAAGATGAGCTAACGCATGTTTGTTTGCAGCAAACATATGTACTAACTTTGTGCACGTCTTGTAAACACAAACAATGACATATGATTAGGTATGCAATCATTGGGTGCGTTAATTTTCTTCTATTTTTTTTTTATAGCATAAAACGTAATTATTTTATACATGTGCGTCGGTCTTGATACATACTATTACTATGTCACTTTCTCAACCAATTTTAATTTAGGTTGATCGTCTGTGACCATGCACTGTCATATAGCTCACCTTTATCTAATAAGCAATGCGCCAAAAGCATTCAGTACTATCACTCTGTCACTAGAAAATCCTGTTTTTTTGTTTTGTTTTTGTTTTTGTTTTTGTTTTTTTTTTTTTTTCAGCTTTCCTTTTTTCAGTTTGTTTTTTTCTCTTCATTTTCAGTGTTACTTTTGTTTTGTCCGTCCGTGGACAGAAACGTGGATGGTGTCAAAGAGCATTCACAAAGCACCAAATTACACGTGGCCATGAAAATGTTTGTAGAAAAAGTTTCAGGTTTATTTCAGAAAAGAGGCCATATAATAATTGCTTTATTATAAAAGAATATTTATTATTAATATTATATTTTATATTTAGTAATTTATTTTGAAGAGCAAAAAGTACATAAAGTGTTTCGATGCTCATTAGATGCATGGGTTAGAAACAGGAACTAAAAAGATGAGTCTTAAGTTTAGCTTCAAAACGGAGGGAGGTAACAGAACAGAGATCGAGAAGCAGATCATTCCAAAGTATTAAACCATGGTGGGTAAAAGAGATTTGTCTAACACGGGTATTAGGCCCAAAAGCATGGGTACAATCATAAAAGAGTCATTTGCAGAGCGAAGAAGTGGGAAGTGCATGGTTATAAAAGAAAGAAAAAAAAAATATTGACATGTATAGCACCATGAATATGTTATAAAACTTTGTAGGCAACATGTGTTGTTCTAGTGGCAATTAACCAGTGCATTTCTCTCAGGACAAGCGTGATGTGCGCACGTCGATCGCGGATGCAAGCAAAGACGCGTGCAGCACTGTTCTGGACAACTTGTGCACGTTGTCTTTTCTTTAATTGATATCGCTGTTCAAACAGATATTAGCGGCATTTCCAAAGTCGATGCGTGAAGTGGCACAGGCGGAGATAACTGATACTTAGTAACTCAATGGACTCCACTGATCAATCACTCAAATTAATCAAATGCATGTATTAATTCAATTATACATAATGGGCCAAAAGTAGTCTATCTAGTCCGTGGCCTCAGGTCACGTTTATTGTCCAAATTTATAATACCCTGTAATATTCTGCCTGAAATAAACATTCATTCATTCATTCATGTTAAAGATGCTTTCCAATGGCGCTACACATTTATGAAAAACTGTTACAAAGCAGATCGCAGTATAAAAGTCAAACAAATTGAATCCGTCCAACGATCGATGCCACGTTTTATTTTAAATAATGCTAACTTATATCTTACATTGAGCCATGTCAATTTCTTGAAATTCTATCTCTTTCGTTCAGACGAGAAATTACTGATCTTTTATTTTTATTCAAATACTTTAACGGTGCCATGAATGTTGATTTTACTTCTATAGTTGCAAAACGCTGTTTTAATACCCGACTGCGTTCGGGTCCGTTCATTGAACTTTTGCGCGAACCCCAAGGACTGATTCCTTTATAAATTTCTAGTTTAATAGAGTTGCTCATAATAAAAATATATTACACATAATTATTATCAGATTATGTGGAATATTTTACCGCTTGAAATTCGCTCGTGTTTATCTGTGTCCATTTTAAATCAAAACTATTATCGTTTTATTCGAATAAAATGTGTTTTTATGATGTCAATAACTCATGCACGTGGACTTTTTTTTTTTTTTTTTTTTAGAAATGGGCCCATCATAACATAGTCAATCCATACCGGGTAGTTATGTTTTGGAATAATTGATACATTTAGCAAATTTTAGAGTTTTGTTTTTAACGTGGACTACTTTTGGCCCACTCTGTATAATTATATATTTTTGTGGACCTCCGAAAAACTTTCTCTTTCGTTTTCTCTTAATCTTCTTCGAATTATTATCCTAGTTTCTTTTCAACCTCCTGTTCATGAATCTTTATTCATCCACCCTCTGCCCTGTTCTGCGCCTTAATTATAACTATTATTTTGTAGTTGGTGTTAATTCTGTTCAGGTTCCCGGTCATTTTTCATTCAGTGAATTGAAACTTGAAAACTCCCGCCATCTGTCTCATCATGCGTATAATATATCACTACGCGCAATGCGCTTTCCGACGAGTTTTCATCGTAATGAATACGTATCTAATGACGTAATTATACCGTTTCAAGACTGAAATCTATAAATTAAGTCCAGAATTATTGCTTTTATTCTTTATAGTTTGAAGATCAGGCAAATATATTTCATAAATAAGAAGACCTATTTTCTTCTGCAGCAGTTCTCGTAGTGGTTAAGCAGTAAAAAGTCCGATCGAGGTTCAGGAGCGGCTGCTTCGCCGTGGAAATTCTGTGAAAATGGTCCGAACGCGGACGTCTGCGGAAGCAGCATGCGATGAGAGTGAAACACCGGATAAAATTGTGCATGAAACTAGGGCCCGGACATCGGGATTCGATGGGGATCGTGAGGTAATTGCCCATTTTGTACATACATGCTCTATCCGTGGACGATACCCCTCGATTTTGTGATTATTTTGGCGGAAATTTCGAGTATAAGTTGTGCTCCTGTGTTGGCGGACTGTTTTATAGGCTTCGATTGGAGTCGATTTGCTTGCATCGCGGATCCAGGATCAATTGTTGATTGTCATTGTCGGTTTCTCTTGTCTTGTTCTATAAATAGATTATGTCTACTTCCGCCCAACCACTACACGTGCTTTTGTTTACAAACCTTTTCAGGCTCTTTGGCCAGTTGATCCAGACATCGAGCCGACCTGTTTAGAATTTCCCATTTTATTTCAGGATCACTATGAGAGTGACGAATCTGACGACCCGGTCATGAGGTCCAGTCGGCGCAGAAGGTCGAAACCAGCATACTTGAGAAACAAAGATAAAGATGCAGATCTTGCCCCTCTTCCGATTCAGAGCCCCTGTCCTACCAGGTCTAGTAGGAGGTATGTTTAAACTGCCATTTTAACTGTCAACCAGGCATCTAATGATCTATTTACTCTTCTTTTTCCCCAGAGTGCGATACAAAAGAAGATTTCCCAATGAGATAACAGGTAATGTCGATTTATAAATATTGTAAAAATGAGGATAATCAATATAATAAGGAAGATCAAGTTATCAAATCTAAATTTCTACCCCTTTCTTAAGATGAACCTCTGAAGAATCATTACTTCCCTCGGAGGCGGTCTCTAAACCAGAGACCACAGCATGATCATGATGAGGAACACGTGTCGTTCAATGGGCATATTAGACGTAGCTCCCGGACGCGTACAATGATGTACACATCCTACGACCAGAACCTGATAGACAAAGAAATGGACATGTTGATCACCGAGAAGGAAGAACGCTCTCCTGAGCAGATGAATGGCATTATGGATGAGCAGCATGAGGTAAGCACTCTTTATCAGTTTATGTTTTGGGCTCTCCTTCTGACGTATATCAATCAGCAGATGATGGACATGTACACGCGAGTGAAGCGTGACAGACGTTCCCTCAAGCGAGACATGTTTGGCATTCCAATCCCTGAGGATGTGAAACGAGTGGGAGAGCACCCGGGTGAAGGGGAAAGCACAGGTGACACAATGACGCCACATGTGACACAGCAGGTTTATGTTGGGGGTGGTTTTGCAGAGGAGTTAACTGAAGACACTCATGGAGAGGAGGATGAAGGAGAGGAGGAGGAGGAGGAGGAGGTGGAGCCAGAGAAGCGGGTTTACTGTCTGCGGCAGCACAAGCCTCGCGTTAACCTCTATGAAGCTGCTCCCATTGGTATGCAAGCTGATGTTGGTCATTAACAGATCTCATGTTTGATATTTTCTCAGAGCCGGAGCGCAGGAAGTCTCGTGGGTTGTTCCAGCACGATGGCAGCCCCCCTCCCCCACACCACCGACGTCACCTCAGCCGACCGTCTTACAGTTCTCCTGCCAGGCGCAAGAGCAATCGCAATCGCAAGTGAGCTCATCTTCATAATTAAGCCTTTTGTGTGGATGCAAATGTTTTTATTTTGTGTTTTCAGGAAGCGACGTGCATTCCACGGAAGCAGTTCAACATCAAGTTCAAGTTGCGGGGAACTGAGTGACGATGAAAGGCACTTTGAGCGCAGGAAGGCAAAAAGCATGAACAAATCTCGCAATAGGTTGGTTCACTGTTGGCTCACTTCTTCTGTGTTAACATTGAAATATTTTCAGGTGTAGGCCCATGAATCTTGGGCCAGATGATGTCACCTCTGGCATCCTGAAGGATCGGGTGAAAATTGGAGCTAGTCTGGCTGACATTGATCCCATGAGCTTGGATCAGAATGTGCCGTATTTTCATAATTGTGATATCTGAATTAATTAATTTCTTTGTTATCAGATTTCATTTGATGATGTTGGGGGCCTTGGTGCTCACATTCGTGTACTGAAAGAGATGATTGTATTCCCGCTGCTTTACAAAGAGGTCTTTGATCGCTTTAAAATCAGTGCCTCACGCGGTGTATTATTCCATGGGCCGCCTGGTAAGAGCTACGTTGCATTGGTGATGGTTCATTTCATTGTGGTTTTCTTTGAAGGAACGGGTAAGACGTTGGTCGCCAGAGCGCTGGCCAATGAGTGCAGCAAGGGCAATCGTAAAGTTGCTTTCTTCATGCGAAAGGGAGCTGACTGCCTCAGCAAATGGGTGGGAGAGTCTGAGCGGCAGTTACGTTTGCTCTTTGACCAGGTGCGTCCCTCTTCTTCTGTATGTCTTGGAGGATTTTTTAGCATTTCTGATTTGCAGGCGTATCAAATGCGGCCATCCATAATCTTCTTTGATGAGATTGACGGTCTGGCTCCTGTACGATCCAGTCGCCAGGATCAGATCCACGCATCCATTGTGTCCACCCTGTTGGCTTTGATGGACGGTTTGGACAACCGTGGAGAGGTTGTGGTCATTGGCGCCACTAACCGCATTGACTCCATTGACCCTGCGCTGAGAAGACCCGGTCGCTTTGACCGGGAGTTCATGTTCCCCTTGCCCCCAGCGGAGGTGAGTTTTAAATCTCATAAAATTTTATTCCTATTTGCGTATCTCTTAGGCCAGAAAACAAATTCTGCAAATTCATACCAAAGAATGGGAACCCCGCTTGTCTGAACCATTCCTAGATGAACTTGCTGAGAAGTGTGTTGGTGAGTGCATTGCATGTATGGTTTGGCAGACTCTACTGCTTGTATTTAGGGTATTGTGGAGCTGACTTGAAGGCCCTCTGCACGGAGGCAGCACTGCATGCCTTGCGCAGGCGTTACCCTCAGATCTACGCCTCAGAAGATAAACTCCAGCTGGACGTGGCTTCCATCCAAGTGAACGCCAAGGATTTCGTGCGTAGCATGCAGGGCCTTGTGCCCACTGCTCAGCGCTCGGCTTTGAATCCTGCACACGCCCTGTCTCTCAGTGTGCGTCCTCTGTTGTCACAAATGCTGCAGTCATGCCTGGATCATGTTGAGCGTATCTTCCCCACTGCTTTGCTGTCGTCTCCTCTGCAGTCACAAAATGGTTAGCACCCTCTAATTTTAGCGTAACTGTGGTGACAAATGTTGTTCGTGCACAGATGTTGAGTTATACAGTGACGACGACGAATCACAAAGCATCTTTGATGGAAAAGCTTCATCAGCATCTTTCTTTTCTTCCTCTCAGTGAGTCCCCTGCTCCTCTACCTCCCTCAATTGCTCCTCTTCTTCTTTCAGAGCCAGTCTCCCTTGTATCCACCGGCCTCGTATGCTGCTCTGTGGCACGCGTGGCCAGGGCCAGAGTGAGCATGTGGCCCCCGCAATGCTCCACCAACTGGAGCGCTTCCCTGTTCACGTTCTTGATCTTCCCTCGATGCATGATCCAGAAACATGCTCACGAGTCTTCAAGGAACTCAGGCGCAGTCGGCCGAATGTTCTCTTTGTGCCCCACTTGCATTCATGGACAGATGCCGTTCACGAGAGTTTCCAGGCCAGCTTCCTTGCTCTCCTCAGGGACTTGGAGCCGTCTGCTCCTACTCTGCTGCTAGCCACGTGCGACATACCACACAATCAACTGCCTCAACCGTTGCAGGATCTGTTCGGAAAGGAAGAAATCGTGGGCATGAAGGAGCCAAACCGAGCGCAGCGCAAGGAATTCTTCTCCCAACTCTTCCTGGTGGATGCTGTTCGCCCTCCTCCCTCACATCGCACTGCTGGTACGTTGCTCCAAAAATGGCATTCAAACAGGCTATAAATATCGTTTCCTATGCAGCTGTCAGATGCCATGAGCAGCTGCCTGTGGCTGAGATGCCCGCTCAGCGCAAATTGACCCCGTCTGAGCTGAAGCGCCTGCAGGAGACGGAGGATCAACATTTGCGTGAGCTGCGTCTCTTCCTCCGTGACGTCATCAACAAACTGGGCAGGGATCGCAAGTTTGGTATCTTCACTAAACCTGTGGATCAGTCAGAGGTGAGAGTTTGGTTGGTCGTCTGAGATGCTGTTGCAGGCGTCTTTGCCTGCAGGTTCCTGACTACTTTGAGATCATCCAGAATCCCATGGATCTGTCCACCATGATGTCCAAGATTGACCTGCATTGCTACGAAACAGGCGCAGACTTCCTTGATGATATTGGTCTGATCTGCAAGAATGCTCTTGAGTACAATCCAGACAATGACCCTAATGGTTAGTATTGAGTGTTGATGTCATCGTTCGCATAGATGGGTGTGTTTGCAGGGAGGGCTATTAGACATCGTGCTTGTGCGTTAAAGGACACAGCTCAGTCCATCATCACAAATGAACTGAACGAGGAGTTTGACAAGCAGTGCCAGGCCATCAAGGAAGCCAGGCAGCGCAGAGGTAAAGTGCTGAGAGGGTTTTATTGGACGTCTTGTTTATTCTTGGGTGTGTTTTAGGGGAGAAGAATACAGCTGAAGTCCCTGCGTATTTCAACACAGCGTCTCAATTCAACCAAAGATTGCGTTCAGCCAACAACACTCCGCAAACCAATGAAGCTCAAGAAGGCAGCTGCAGCAAACCAAAGATTCGCAAGATTATCAAACGAATCGCTCTGAAGCGCAAACCTCGTCGTTTGCATGCTTCTCCATTTTGTCGTACTGCACGGCGCTTCAAGAAGATTGAAATGTATGTGAATGAACTCGGGCAAGAAGTCGATGTAGAAGGAAATGTGCTCAAAGCTAAGGAGGACTCAGATAAGGAAGGTGGGGAGGAGGAGGAGGGGGAGGAGGAGGCAGAGGAGGAAGAGAAGCCTCAGGAGCAAAGGACTTCCCCTCGCTCTAAGAATTCACCCAAAGATGTTGAGAAAATGGAGATAACGAGCCCTGAGGAGAAGACTCCAGTCAAGGACCAAGGTCAGTATTATCATGAAGCTGTAATATCTTTAATAGCTCCATTTTCTTTGACAGAACCCAAACGTATTACAAGAACATCCCTCAGCCCAAGAATCACTACCTCACAGCCATCCGTCCCTGAGGCTTTCCCAGCCATTGTAGCCGATTTCAGCCATTTAGAGAAGCTTCTCAGCCAAGTGGTTAGCCAGACAATTGGCTTCAACGTGGACCAATGTGAACGTCTGCTGAGTGCTCTTGGCCAGTATGTCTTCCAACATCGAAAAAATCACGACAAAACTCAGCTCATTCAGGTTTGGAATATTTATTTCCCTGTTTTTTTATGTGTGTACATTTTATGTTTTGTTTGATTGCAGGATCTGCAGGCAGCGATTGATCACTTCTGCAAGTAATACGAATTGGCCATTTGTTGCATTCAGGGATATTTTCCTTCTATTTATAACATGAATGTTTTTCGGTGCAGGGTATTCCCCTATTCCGCATTCATTATTGCTCACAATTCAAGTGTTTTGTGTGTCTGCTGGGGAGGTGGATTTTTTTAATGATGTATCAATTTATTTATTGCTGCCTTGCCAAGTTGCCACGATTGAATTAATAAATTTTTGAGAAATTACAAATTTATATCTCATGAATTGTGCTTCAAAATGATTGTTCTAGAAACTTCATAATTCTGCAGAATTCAATTAATTGGAGAAGGGAGAGACACAGATCTTCACATGTACAATGTATTCACACATGTATTGTTCTATATTTTTAGCCACATGAACTTAGTTCTGCCTGATAAGGAAACAGTTCCAAGATAATTCTTATAATTATATTTAACAATTGTAACAATTATAATCAATTTACCAGTAGTATTGGTTAACTGAGCCATGAAAGGCCTTCAGAATGTTGGAAGAAACATATATGATATGTATACATTGTATATGAAACATAATGTAGTACTGCTATGTATATAAAGTTTGTTCATATGATTCACTTCTCATCCAAATGGGTTAATATTGACCAACCCAGCAATCCCATGAAATTCAAATTAAACAAAATGAACCGAAAACTAAACTTTATTGTAAGAAACCTAATTAGATGCATAAGATCAATAAGAACAATAACATGGTTTTTGTCCCCAAAAAATATTAATCATAAACAAAAGTCATGAAAAATGGTTCATCAGAGGTCAGCAGCACCTGGAGAGACAACCATGAGGTTATGATCAAAGGTCAAAGGTTACAAAAGTCATGAAAAATGGTTCATCAGAGGTCAGCAGCACCTGGAGAGACAACCATGAGGTTATGATCAAAGGTCAAAGGTTAAGTGTACTCACTGGCCACAACCTCTGCATTCACAGCTAACTCAGATTCAACCAACGACTCTGACACATCTTTGTCATTTCTGAAATCAAGGCTTGAAAATCACTTATATAAAACGGAAGAATGCACTTACGAGCTGATTTTAACCATCAGCCGAAGGTCCCCTGAATCCTGTGAAATCACGCTGGCAGTCACATTGTCAGCTTGGCATAAATCCAAAATAGTTGATCCTGAATCTAAATAATGAAGTAGATGAGAAGAGAAGTAATTTGTGGGCAATGACCTTCACTCCACGCGGTCTCAGCAGGTTTAATTCCGTGTAAACTGCAACGTAGCGCTTGCTCTGGTAGAGCGAGGAACTTCTGTGGAAGGAGGTAGACGGAGGACACGGATTCCGTGAGGCCTACGTCAATGCTGTAGACGCTGACAGCTTCCTCGCAAGACGAGAGAATCGTAGCACGCAACCATCGGTCACCTGAGAAAAGAGCAGCGCAGGGCTGACCGTTCTGAAGCTCAGTAAGAGCAACACCTGAAACCGCATTCATTGACCAGAGATGAGAAAATAAACCAAGACTCACCAGAGGTGGTCATTTCAGTGGTCAGCTCTTCCAGAAGTTCAGTGAGCCTCTGTTGGAACTCAAGAGGCTGGCAGAGCAGGTTGTCAGGGTCCAAGGCTGACAGTATTTTGATTGGAATTGAGTCTCCCTCAGAGAAAGTCAGAAAGGGAAAAGGACGGTCATCTGAATGAAGAGGTTTAGGATTCAGGACAGCACCAGAAAGTGATTCTCACCAGACGTGGTGATGGCAGATTCAGCAAGGTCACCCACAGAATTATCCATGCATTGGCTCACTTCAAGGAAAGATTGCTCTGCAGGAACAACATGAGAAACAGATATTGACTTCATTAATCAACTCACCATCAGCAGGTTCATCAGTAAAGTCTTCTGCAAAGTCTTCAGGTAAGTCTTCTGCACTTGCTGATAGCTCCTCCTTTGCTTGGTCTTCTTCAGCCAGCTGGTTGCGAGCGCCTTCAATGATGCTCTGCACCAATTCCTCCACGCTGCTCGGGCCTTCGTTCTTCGTAGCATATCCACCAGAGACCATGAGCTCTGCGACACTTTCGTCGCCCTCTCTGAGCTGAGCCCAGACTCTGTCAGCTGCCACTTCAACCACAGTCAGAGTGAATTTCTTGTCCTCCTCCATCAGCTCCTCAAAGCGACCAAGACTCGCTTCATCCCATTCCTCAGAGATAGCCTGAACTCCATGCAGAGCACAATGGAATGCCTGGCACGGGAGCGCAGCATGTTCAGCCCTCAGAGCTTGCACACTCTCCACTATTTCCACATTGCCGTAGTCCACAAATAGCACCTCAATTTCTTCATCAGCCACAGACTGTACTGTTACTCTATACCAGAGTTGATCCTGAGAATATTTGGCCACAAATGCAAGGCCTTCAAGAGGTTCTGTCCCTGGTGCATCCTGGTAGACGCCTTCCTCGTTCATGGCATCCATGAGGGCAGAGAGCGACTCACTGTCAGCAGATTGGCACCAGAAGTCAACAGGCGAAATAACGTTGCTGGCATGCACTCCAACTGAAACTCCTGCTTGCAGCGACATTGGAGACAAACTAAGAGAATAGAGAGTGTGTCAGAAGAAGAGAGAGAAACGACAAAGGAAATCCTCACCTGCCGACATAAGGCTCAATTTCCTCAACTGCACTGACGCTTTTCTTCAGTGAGCTGAAAATTCAGTCATGAGTGCTTTGTGGTTCACAGAATGATGAGCTTACTTGTCTTTACAATGGGAGTCCCCTGCGCCTACTCCCAAGCACGCTTCATCATTAGCAGGAATTGCATCCACCTCTGCTTGTTCATTCTCTTCAAAGTTCAGTTGCTGAATAATTTCTCCACTTGCAGCAGGAGCAACGTCTCCTTCACACACAGATGTCTCTGCATCGTACGATTCCTCCCATCGACTGAACTTGAGCGCCTCAGCCTCAAGCGAAGGCGCTGGTGGGGTGTTGGCTGCCTCCAAAGCAAGGCCTTCTTGCTGCAAACGCTCAGCCAAGCAGCAACCCATGTCCATCAACTTCACCGTCTGCACGCCATCATCATCAATCGCTGAAGCCTCAGCAAGCAGGGTTTTCTCAATGCTCAGCTCCTCAAAGCGACTGCAGGCATCCGTACTCCATGTATCTCCCTCATGCGGCGCCACTCCTTGCAGAGAACACTGCAGTGCCGCCCAAGGGGCAATGGCCTGGGTAGACGACAGAGGACGCAGCTCAGAGACAGTGGCGTGGTCAAAATTGCCATAGTCAACAAAGTGCACAATTATACGGTCATCCTGGTGCAGCATCACACGAGCACGATACCAGCAGTCGTCCTCAGAGAACCTGCAGCAGCAGCCAAGTTATTCAGAAATGGGAACAATTATCAAGTATCAACACTCACTTGGCAGCACAGAGGTCTCCCAGAGAGACATCCTCACAGGGGCTCTGATTGGCACACCACTCCATGAGCTGGTCCTGCATGGCAGCCAACTTTTCATCCTGCCCACTCCTCTGACACCAGAACAAGGAAGGAGACACGATGTGGCTCAGAATCACCCGACGCTTCTCTCCTGTGATCCATTCTGCAGGGTATAATACACAGGTCAGTAACAGTTTGAATCAGCAGGAGTAAAGACTCACCTGAGTGGCCTACTTCATCTGCATTATTCTCTGCATCATGAGCTTCATGGTAGTTGACCAGAGCAGATTCTTCCTCCACGGCTGCTCGTTCTTCCTCTACAGTCATCGCTTCAGCAGTTTGTAGATCAGCAAAACTGATGCTGAACGGTTCAACGTCCCCAGTGAGTTCAGCGGTGAGCAACCTTTCCTGAGAAATCTCCTTCAGCTGATCCACGTCACACTGGGGCAGGCAGCACTTCAAGGCCAAGCGAGGCACCTTAACCAGGTCTGCATCAATTTGTCGCAGGTCAGAAATTGCTAGAATGACGTTCATGCCGATGTCAATTAACTGCACAGTAACAGCGTCTCCTTCGCAAAACCGGACTTCCGCTCTTTGCCATACGCCTTTGTGCTGAGCACAGCAGGACAATCCAGCACACACTCTAGCCAACGGATCTGCTGACTGACAATGCTCATCTACATGGTCCAAAATTTGCTCAAGATCGACACTCTTCTTACTAAGCTGCACATACACCTCTTCCTCAGTAAGATGCACAACCATGACCTGTTGCTTGCCCTGGATAACCTCGGGGTCAGCATAGCAGCTGACGAGAGGCTCAGATTCTGTAATCTCGTGCGTGTCTTCAACGGGGAGACTGTCTTCATCCTGAATTTCTTCAGGCTCAGCAGGAGCTTCCGAAGAAGCGCTGGATTTCAGACACTGAAGAATGTCTCCTCCCTCTGCACTGACTAATGCGACAGTGAATGGTTGCTGGTTGCCTGAGAACTTAGCCGTCAACTCCTGTTCTTCCACCAACTCCAAGAATTGGTCAGAGAGATCTCGCACTTCAGAGCTTCCTTGTAGCTGGCACTGCAGCGCAATCGGAGGAATCAGCATGTTTGACGGCAAAGATTTAATTCCTGACGACACAACTTCTTCTGAGTTTCCATAATCGATGTATTGAACCTTAGCAGAGCCTCCATTTAAGCTCTGAATGCGAGCTCTGTACCAAGCGTTGTCTTCTGAAAACTGCATGGCGCAAGCGGTTCCTACTCGGAGCTGAGAGCACGATGACAGTCCAGCTGACTGAGCCTCAAGCTCTTCCATGAGTTGATCCAAGGTTTCAGTGTTGTCGACCAGCTGAACGTAGAGTTCATCAAGTGATTCAACGTGGCTAACATACACCTGCACTGAGCCAGCAGGACATTTCACCGGATCAAACACGACAGTGGCAGCGTTTTCAAAGGCAGCGCCAACATTTTCAGCACCGTCAAATAGAGATATCACTGAATCGGTGTGAAATTCTGCGATGAAGCACTTGTCGCCACCCTGCGCCAGTTCTTCAAAGGCAGCAACCTGATCAGCAGACCAGCCTTCAGCAGGTTCACAGCATCCATGCAAACTGCAGACAGTTGCCAGGAACGGTTGATTCTGATGTTCTTTTGACAGGCACTTGAGATCCGAGTGAGCAACCATTTCGGTGATGCCGTAGTCCACAAAGAGCAAGCTGAATTTGCCTGCCTGCTGAAGAGACTGCACCTCACCACGGTACCATCCTCCATCGGCTGAAGAACGGGCACAGCACAAGGTGCCCTGCTCTACTTTGAAGCCCTCGACATGAGGCAAGGGATCGTACTGGTCAAAGAGCTGCTCTTCCATGGTTGCCACTCGATCTGAGTCGGCGTCCCTCTGTATGTAGAACTTGGTAGGACTGACGACACCAGTGATGTAGATGCCTTCTCCTTTGCCCTCCTCCTGGGTTGCTAGAACTGGGGTCTCTTCGGAGACAGCTATGGCTGCTTCAGGGTGAGCCTCAAGAAGAGCACTAGCGACATCTGATCCATTGGACAATTTCAATGAGACGCCAAATGTACTGCCGATGGTTCCATCCACTGTCAGAGTGACTTGATGGCCGATCACCATATCATTGAATGATGTTATCATATCATCTGGGCATTGACTGGGCAGTCCGCTCAATGAACATTGAAATGAATACATTGGATCTTTCTGGAAATCTTCATGCAGGACTTTGATCAGCGGTTTCTGAATGGTATCTATGTTGCCGTAATCAAGAAACTTGGCAGTAGCAGTCTCAGGGCTTTCGACTGTCAGAATCTTGGCTCTGTACCAGAAATCATCGGTGAACTTGGCTGCCACAATCATGCCTTCCTTTAGAGCGCCCACATCAGGGGCATTGCCAGAACTGTAATGCGCTTCAAATTTGAGCTGAAATGCTTCAATGGTGGAGAGATCTTTCACAAGTTGACAATCAAAACTGTTGATGTGGACGACATTAGAAATCTCTGCGGGGAATGAAGACCCAACTTTGAGGACAGGATTGCATGAAAGTGACACCTCTCCATCAATGGCAGCTGCTTGGGGTTGTTGAGCAACTTGAGCAGCCTCACTGCTCTCAATCTGACCCCCTTGATCAGTCTCCTTCACAGGATGAGCGCTCAGCAGTGAACTCTTCACATCTTTTCCGCCAATTGTTTGCAATGAAACAGAAAATATGTCCTGACTCTTCTCATTGACTGTCAGAGTGACTTGATGGCTGACCACCATTTCGTTGAATGAGTCCAGCATCTCATCAGGACATTGGCTGGGCAGTCCGCTCAATGAACATTCAAATGAATATATTGGATCTTTCTGGAAATCTTCATGCAGGACTTTGATCAGCGGTTTCTGAATGGTATCTATGTTGCCATAATCAAGAAACTTGGCAGTAGCAGTCTCAGGGCTTTCGACTGTCAGAATCTTGGCTCTGTACCAAAAATCATCGGTGAACTTGGCTGCCACAATCATGCCTTCCTTTAGAGCGCCCACATCAGGGGCATTGCCAGAACTGTAATGCGCTTCAAATTTGAGCTGAAATGCTTCAATGGTGGAGAGATCTTTCACGAGTTGACAATCAAAACTGTTGACGTGGGTGACGTTGGAAATCTCTACAGGGAATGAAGATCCAACTTTAAGACCCGGATTGCTTGACAAAAACACCTCCTGACTGCGTGGAGCAACAGTCTGAGACACCGTAGCTTGAGGGACGGCAGCTGGGCCGTTTGATTCACGTTGAGAAACCACAGGGTGCTTGTTCAAGAGCGCATCCTTTATGTCTGATCCATCAGGCGCCCTCACTGAGACTTCATACTTCTCTCCAATCTTCTTATTCACGGTTAGGGATACTTGTTGGTCTACAAGCATATCATTGAATGAATCCAGCATCTCAGCAGGGCATTGGCTGGGCAGTCCACTCAGTGAGCACTCAAACGAGTAAATGGGGTCCTTCTGGAAATCTGGATGCAGGACTTTGATCAGTGGTTTCTGAACAGTGTCAATGTTGCCATAATCAAGGAATTTTACAGTTGCAGCACTAGGGCTTTCAACACTCAGAATCTTGGCTCTGTACCAGAAATCATCAGTGAACTTGGCTGCCACAATCATGCCTTCCTTTAGAGCGCCTACATTGGGGGCATTGCCAGAACTGTAGTGGGCCTCAAACTTCTCTTGAAATGACAGCACATCAGATGATTGTTTCACCAGTTGGCAATTAAAGTGGTGAAGATCAGTAACATTTGAGATCTCAATTTGAGAGGAGCTGCCAACTTGCAGATTCAAATGTTCAGGAATAGATGCTGCAGCTTCTGAGGAAGGTCGAGCGGGCGAAACTGCCGGAGATTGAGATGGTCTTTTAAAAGATGCAAGACCCATCTCTTTGGAAATGGTCTGTCCCTTAGCAGAGAGCAGGTCCACGACATAGCCATTGCTGTCACGATGTATGATCTTGCACTTGACCAATTCGGAGCTAAGGCTCTCAAATTGTTTGATCTTTTGTTTGTCCCACTTGACTTGTTCAGCACCGGGCAGAGAGCATTCAATTGCAAAAGCGGGTAGTGCATTGAACTCCGGTTTAATCTGCTTCACTTTGGACATAGGCACACTCTCCATATTCCCATAGTCAACGTAAGCCACTTTGGCCTCCATGCCATCTTTGCTCAACAGACGACCTCTGTACCAGTTGCCATCAGCCTGGTAATACGCCACACAGGACTGTCCAATCTGAGAGTCATGTAAGGTGAGTTCATTGAGCTTCATTGCTTGATAGCAGTCATAGAGCTCCTCAGACAGCTGCTCCAACTGACTGGCAGCCTCAGCCAACTGAATGAAGAAGCAGGCGGGCGAATTCACCCACGACACCATCACATTGTGAACGGATCCAGATTCAAGATCAGCAATGCTAAATGGCTGCCAGGCTAAGGGTGGTTCTTGGCTCCTCTGTCTGCGTGGTTCAATGGAAGATGCTCTCTCAACGGGGGGTTCTGGTGTGGGGGCTGACTGTCTAGATGCAGCTTCAGAAGTGGGCTTCAGGGTGGGCTTCATGAGTTGCTCAGCAACATTCACTTGGTCTGCATCAATCAGCTGAACAGAATATCCGGCATCGGGATCTCCTGACTGTACGATCGCAACAAGATTTTTATCACATGTCAGTTCCTCAAACTTAATCAACTGATTGTCTGTCCATTCTCTTGGTTCAACTCCATGCAGACGGCAGAGGACGGCTTGAGCAGGGAGCTCAAGGAAGGCTCTCTTCAACTGTTTAATCTGATCCAACGTCAACCACTCATCATTGCCGTAGTCCACGTACTGCAAGTGCACCTTGTTGCCTTGCACGGCCAGCACTTGAGCACGGTACCAGTTTTCATCCTCAGAAAATTTAGCACATACCACGAGATGAACATCGACCTCAGGGAGAGTCATGTCTGAAGGACCCAAGGCAGTGTACACGCTCTCTAATCTGTTCATCAAATGCTGCAGGCGAGAGGTCTGCTCAGAGAGCTGCACCCAGAAGCGACAAGGGTCAACTGAGTGCGCTATGCCTACATCCACAAACTGCTCTGGTTTGAGACTGATTGCCTTCAGCCCATCTGGACGAGTTGTGCTCACGGAGGACCTGCTGCTGGCGGTGGAGGACACAGACAGGCGTCTCTCAGGCTGCGGCTCATCAAGGCCTCCTTCAGCCTCCTCCTCTGCAAATCCACATCGAATCAATTCTTCACAGATGAGCTTGTCTTGGCTGCAGAGTTCCACGTCATGACTTCCATCCTCATGTGACGCAACAATGGCTCCAACCAGTTTCTTATCCAGAACTAGCTCTTCAAATTTCTCAATTGCAGCCTCAGACCACTGTCCACCCTTGGGCTTGACACCAACCAAATTAGCTTGAAATGCTTGCTGAGGCAGTCGTAAGAAGCGCTGGTTCAGTATCTTCAGGGTCTCTGTGGGCCGCTCTTCTTCATTGCCATAATCAACAAACTGCACAAGAGCGGTTTTCTGATGCACACCCTTGATGATGGCACGGTACCAACAACTGTCTTCACTGTATATGGCACAGCACACTTGGCCTGGAAGCGGATTTGGCAAACACAGCTCAGTTGGTTGCAGAGCGTTGTATTCCGCGAGGATCTCTTCCATAAGCTCGTCCAATTTCGAGTCAAAGAGCTGGCACCAAAAGAGACCAGGATGCACGCTGTAGGTGACCTGCCAGTCAGCATACTTGTTCTTCTGCAGATTCAGCTGCTGATACGCCATCACTGGTCCTGCAGCTGCAACAGCCCTGGGCTTCTGTAGGGTGGAAATGCGCATACCACTTCTGAAGGGGTCTGGTGGCGGAGAGCAGCTCTCAAAATCCCTGCAAAGTTTTCCAATTTTCTTCCCATAAATGATGTTGATGTTCCCCTGCTTAAAGAAGAATTCTGAGCAGAACTTCTCTTCCCGGGCATCCCATTCAGACAGCAATACCTGCCAAGGAGATAATTTGTACGGTTCAAATTATCCTGCCAAAAAATCACCTGGAGTTTCTTGTCAGCAACAAACTCCCAGAGGTCATCAATTTCTTCTGGACTCCATATTGCATCAGCCGCAAGGCCTTTCATCTGACAGCAGATGGCTTGGCACGGCAGCTCACTCAATTCAGCAGTGATTGGTCTCATGGCAGAGGCAGTGACAGTGTCATGATTGCCATAATCCACAAACAAAACTTCATAACGTCCGGAAGAGAGAACACCTGCAGAGAAAGAAATATAAAGCCAAATAGGAATAAAAGTAATTTCCTAGAAGCCCTCACCTGTCACGCGGGCTCTGTACCAACCCTCATCAGCTGAGAACTGCGCAAGCACAGCTGATCCCAGCTGAGGAACACTTGGCATTTCAGTGAACGGGAGGGTCTCAACGTATTGCACTATGGCGTCCATCAGTGAGGTCAGCGCTTCAGCTGAATCTGCAGGCTGACAGCAAATGCTGCAAGGATCATTGATGTGGCTGACCATGACTTCATGCCAAGAACTGGCATCCAATGCCAGTTTCCGTAAAGCTACGTTGCTGCTGAATAAAATTATACCTCAATAAAACATGGGTGAACGAGGTAAAGAAAAGTCTCACTTCATCTGTCTTACGGGAGCAGATTTTGGTTTCGGAGAGGCTTGGGTTGTGAACAAACTGAAATCAGAAACAAAAGTTAAGAAAAGATTCAAGAAAAACACCAGAGAGCTCACTTGGGCATGGCTTGTTGGAATTCGGCATTCTTCTCACAGGGAGGTAAGGAGACCTTGTAGTCGAATTGCTGCTTTTGTAAGATGTGTACAATAAGTTCTTTTTCAATGAACGTTGATTCCAGATCGTCTACAGTGAATTCCTCATTGAGGACACAGCTGATCCCTTGGCATGGCAGATTGCAGAAATGCTGATCCAGAACCAGAAGATCGTCTGCTGACTTCAACTCTTCATTTCCATAATCAACATAACAGACGGTCCACCGACCACGACATTCACTGAGCACACGAGCACGATAATAAAGACCATCATCAGCAAACTGAGCACAACAAAAATCTCCAGGGGACACAGAGCTCAGTGATGGTGCCGTCCCTGGCGCATAGTACTCCTGCAACTTTTCTTGAAAGACGTCAAGCTCATCAGAGGGGTACTTGGTCAGCTGCCCAAAAAACTTTGAGGGCGAGAGAATTGTAGTGACGAAGATCTCTTCGTCGGCATCCATTCCGGTTTCTGCAGGGGGCACTAATGTTTTTCCTTTGGTCAGCGCCTCTTCAAACTGACCAGTACTGGTGGTCCTTTTACGCGGAGTTCCAGCCAGAAGCATGGTTCGGAACTGAACTGGCTCAAATCCAGAGTGATCGGTAACCTCAACAACATGGAACTTACTGAGCCCAACTACTTTGGCTGCAACAGGAATCTTGGATTCATACTTAGCTAACAAACCAATCAATTTGGGGAGAACATATTCATCTGCCAGGTTCAGACGACAGAGCAAGGCTTGTGAGGGCAATCGCAAAAGTGATGGATCAATCTCAAAAAGTGAATCTGAGCCCAATTCTTCCTCTCCTCCGAAGTCAACATAACTAACCAAAGCAGAGTTTGCATTCAATGTTTTGATACAAGCCCTGTAGGGAAGATTATCTGAAGTGCAAATGGCTAAACACATAGAGCCAACAGAGGGGTTCTGCAATGGAATCTTCTGACTTCGCTGAATCTCACACATGACGTTGTCAAGATCATTCGCATTCTTCAGTAGTTGGCAGAAGAAAGAGCCATCGTTATTCACAAATGAGATGCAAACATCATGATCAGAACCAACATCCATGGAAAACCCGGTACTTTCAACTGCCTGAGATGGAGTGCCGCTTAAAGGAATACCTTCTTTAACATACTTTCCAATGCCCTGTGATTCAAGGATGGACTCTAGTGCATTGTCACCTAGGAAGAACATGGCTGCTGGGGGACTGTCACACCCTCCTTCCTGAACAATTTTCACTGTGTACTCGTTGTTGTTGAGCTGCTCAGTCATCTGCCGCAATTCTTCATCTGACCAGCGTTGTCCATTCTTTGGTGCGAGATGTGAGGCAATGAATGCATTAGCGAGAAATGGGAGCTGTGTGTATTTCGGAGGAGGAAGGACAATATCCGAAAGTAGTACAACTTCTGTGTTTCCATAATCAACGAAAAAGCATTCAATGCCAAGCGGGTCATTGTCATTGACAGCCTTGATTTGAACACGATACCAAGAATTATCTACCGCATACTTAGCACAAACAACCTGCCCACAACAAATATCAGCAATAGATGATGGAGTTTGAAATAAGCGAGCTGATGATTCAAATTCTGACATGAGTTCTACGAGGGTGTCATACCCCGCGAAATCAACCTGTGCCCAGACGCGGCAAGGCCGGCTAGAGTTACTTGCTTCGCAGTGCGTAACGCACACTTGGACGGTGTCACCGCGAGACCACATGATCAAATTATCCCAATACTACACGGCTTATGAAATTTGTGAAATTGGATGGCCGTGTGATCATAGAGGGATGCAATCGGTAAATTTACAAAATGACGGAAAAGTTTGGGAATTCCGCCGCCATGACACACGTGAAAAGGGCTTATATATCAACTTGCTGAGAAACGAAACAGTAAAAATAGATAACATCACAGAGCGTACCGCGAAACTCTCTTGTAAGCCTGAAAGAAATTTCAAATCTGTTGTGATGATAGCACAATGGGCCAACAACTCAACAAATACAAATCGATACATCCCGCTGCATAAAGAATCTTAATAATTCAAGTTCATGATGCCACTTGTTTCATGTTGTACACTGTACATGATGTCTAAACTTGAAGTTGCGCAAAACCATCAAACAAGTATGTGAACTAAAAGGTTAGCATTAAGTGAAAGCATTTTATGAATATTATCAAGATCAAAGGACACATAGTGAAACATCACATAGTTGAAAATTACAATTGCAGTACTAATGATAGGTAGTATGACGTATATACTGTAAAAATAGTGATTTATGAGGTAGAGGATATAGTGTAGTATCAAACAGATAGATCATGCATGGCTAGGTGATAACATAAATATATGTAGTGAACATGTCAGGGCTAGATAATACCAAGGTAACAAGAACAATTATGAAAATATAAAATATACATATACATGAAAAAATAAATAAGGCTAGAGATTCGACATCGACTTCATCCTCATCAACGGAAAAGCTTGTACAAAATATATATAAGCTCATAAAAGCTTATATTTTTTTTATAAGCTTTTCTGAAAAGTTTTTAATGACATATCTTAACAAATCAACTTCTTATCATTTTATTTATATTTTATTGTACATCGCGTTTGAAAAGTTTATTTCTTTCTGAATTTCGCGATTCATAAGTTTGAAGTAATAAATAAATAAATAAATAAATATAAGTCAATGTCGATGTCATGATATGTTTCAGAAGCAACTTAATATGAAATGTCAACGGTTCTGTTACTCTGAAATCTTATGACAAGGATCCTAACAAAGAAATCATGGAACACGCAAACAACAACACACACACACCAATCAGTGATGTACTGGAATGCTGTCAGTATGTAATTTCGCCCGAAATCTGCACTTCGTATCGCTCCGCATTTTAGTCACAATCCGTATTTTACCATGACACCATCCGTGTTCAGTAAATAACAAACATTTATGTGAAACGTTTTGATTAAATGGTTGATTAGGAATGAAAGGCAAATTGGAATGTTTTAAAGAGGTTCTTAGTTCTTACGATCAATGTTCGCCAGATTTTGAACACAAATAATGAATGGTCTAAATAACATAACGTCACATCAGGTAAAAGACGATAACATTGTGAGTTTGTGACCTCAATGTGACCTCCAAGTCTAATTGGTGCATGAGGCTGGTGCCTCACACCACATCTTGTATCTCTATATCTTCTCAAGTCTGATTGGGGTTGATGAGGCAGGTGCCTCTCACTGTATCTTTTATCTTCAATCTAAAATTATTAGGCTGTTGATATCGTTCGCCTAAAAGTATTGACATAGAGGAAGGATTAATGAGAGTGGACATGTCGCATGAAGGCTGGTTTTTCGCCAAGCAAGCGAATTTTCTTAATTGTAGAAGGCCAGGCTTGAGCGCCACTCTCCACTTAATTAACATGTGTTTACCCTGAGCCTGGCTGAAAAAATTTAAAAAAAAAAAATGCTGTCAACACGGCCATATCTTTTTACCCTAAAGAGCGAAAGCTTAAAAATTTACAATGTAAATAGACGCAACCAACATGAGTATGTTTTGACAATCAATCAAATCAATATCACATATAATTGCAGAGTTATTCGACTTTTGTCAAACATGATCAAAAACGTAATTAGTACACAACAAATGTTGATAATGTTTGAAAAGTCGAATAACTTTAAAATTATCTGCAATATTGTAAATATTTAAATAATGTGATATAAATTTATTAAATTTCAATAGATTTAGTATTTATAAAATTAATCAACAGTGCACAGTTTACTCTACTGAGAAAAATTTAAAAATCAAAAATTCAAATAAAACAGAAATAAATAATAACTAATTTATGCAATTAATTGCGTTATATAGTTACCATCAAGACCTTGAAATTGGAGTTAATTAAATAAAACTCCGGATTTAATAAGATATATATGCTAGGAGTACAAACTGTATAAATGTCAATGCAACAATTTGCATACCAACTGAGATATATTGAGATAACTATAACATAAAAATTTTGTAATAACATGAATCGATTCCGATTCCCGATTCGTAAAACAGAAAAACGTCACCAATAGAAGTAAATTTTGGTTTGAAAAGGATAAATATATCCTCATTTTTCTGATGCTAATAGTCATAATGTGTGATGAAATGATTTGCAGGTCCGCGTTTGGTATATCATAATGGCTGACCTAAATATCTAGTAAAAAAGTACATTTGCTTTCGAAAATTACTTGATTAATCAATTTATGGTATAGAATGATGTATTCAACAACTCAGATTATCAGTTTGATGTGTTTGAAGTACTATATGTTATGTCTGTTATGTTTATCCCCCCCCTTCTTTTTATATAAATAAGTTTCTTTGTTTTCAGACCATCAAATTAAAACCACCAAATCAATGAGTCTTAAAATCCATGCAGACCACAAATAATCAAGTGAATTAATAATCATATACATGTATACTTGTCCAGTCAAAATAAGATTCAAGGTAGACATAATAGCTTCACAAACGGTTTTAATAGAATACTACTGGAATGGTTGACTGTTTGCCGATTAAAGTTGAATGGTATTGGTGATAGAGGGATTAATGCGATGACATAGCAGCACCATCAGATCGGTGTCTTTGTCGATTACTATGACATCCGTAATGATCCGTCACTTTAGCATTCTTTATGGCTCATTGACAGATTGATAAGTCAATATCCAACTATGAATGCTTCACCATTCATCTGATTGCCTCTATTTTGTGTGCTATCAAGTTGATTACAAATACTTGGTTTGTTTCTCTCGTTCTTTCTCAAAATAGTCAAAATAGCGAGATTCGAAATCTGAGACGTCATGTGATGAGTTGGTGGTAAAAAGTTTGAGCCGTGGCGCTATCCTTTTAAGTATAATGAATAGTAATGATGGCCGTGCAATTCATAATTCTGGATGATACACATACTTAAAGACTATGGATTGCAAATGATGCTGAGCTCTTCTTCTTAAATTTAAGTGAACGTGCAATGTCTGTGTACTTGACTAATAACAATATGTTGCATAGAGACCTGTGGTATAAAATTATCACTCGGGGAAGGAAATGTAGCCAAAGAGTTGCGGAATGAACAGAGTGGTCCTGAATTATAAAAAAATATTTATGAGTTTTTTTTTTTATTCACAAAAATGCATTTAATTATTTGTGGTATGTTTTCAATCACGCATATTCGTTGAATAATGCACACAAAGAATACTGAAAGTCCTCTGAATGCAATCGCGTCCAACGTTAAGCATACTGTTGCTCGGTGTCCAATACGACGGCGTGGCTTCCAGTCTTAGCATTGCGGTAGGCATAGAACGTGAAGAGGAAGCCGGCGAGAACAATGAACGAAAACGACAGAATGACGAGGATGCCAAAGGTCTCCACGTGCGGCAGGATCATGACGAGGACGAACTTGATCATCTCGAGGAGCATGTTGATGGAGTTCTGAACCCCGTTCACCACGCCTCTCTCGGTTTCGGCGACGTTCTCTTGCAGCAGTTGAGTGACAACCAAATCTGCGAGCCACAGTCCTGAAAGAAAAGAAGCCATGTAATTGATCCTGATAACACCTTTAATAATACCTGTTCGTGATGCGATGATTCCTATTAGGAAGACGATGATGGAAATATTTGGTCCGTCAGGTGCGTCAGTAATTTCCACACATTCAATGTCACCAACACTGTTGGAGGCACTCACAGATGATGCTAATGATCCACTTACAATGTCAGGTAGAGCTGTAGTCTGGAGACCAATGCTACGCCCAGTGGACATCGCCGTGCAGTTGGTGATGAATGGTTTGTTTTTGAAGTTCATGTCAAAGGGACTGCCAGGCAGCCAGATGGAAACCACTGCCAATATCAGACAGAAAACTTCACCAGCAAAAGCAATCATCCCAGTCTTGCTGAGTCCGATCTTGCGTCGCATGCATGGATAAATGAAGGTGGCTAAAATTCCAGTCAGCCCTCCCAGCGCCATAATGATCCCTACTTCGGATTCTGAGATCCCATTGCCAATAATGTAACCTGGAAAATTGAGAAACCAAAGTAATTTTAAAGGAAGAATCTTATAAAAAAATGTCCTCACCGACAGTCACGCTGTCAAAGCCCATAACTGTCATATACAGAAGAGCTAAGGCTAACCCAGCAAAGACGACTTTCTGCCGAATGTAGGTCCTCCACCCATTTACTAAAACAATGAAGGGTTCAAACATGGTTCTTATGCAATTTTTCTTTGGTTTATGCTCTTGTGAGTCCTTTTTAAACTCTAAGGATTTCGTTTCTCCATTCATGGGTTCTCTCTCTTCCATCTCCGTCTCAGTCTCATCTGGATAAGAAATCAATCATTGGTACCAGAACTCGTACAGAAGGACCCCATACAGGAACACTCACTGCCCCTCAGCTTCTTTTTAGACAGCTCAGGCACAAGACTGTACACGCGTGTCAACAAGAGGTATTCGACAATAACGGATAAGACATTCCATACCGCAATACCAATTGCCGACACCAGTAATGATATGTACGTCATCACAGCTCCAACGCAGAGAGGAGCCACGATCTTCGCTGAAAGATCGACGCATCTGGTAACGGCATTCAGATCTGAGAATTATTCCAATGAATTAATTCATCCTGAAGATAGCAACATATACACACTGGCCAAGGCAGATGTATCGCCATGGGCAACGACCACCATCCAATCTCTCTCCAGCATGATCTTGTATGTCATGTTAGCGAGCTGTGCGATGATAGCCAAAGTCACGATGGCTACTTCAAAGAAAATCTTCAAGCCTCCTGTCCATAGGTCTGGCCTTGATGCTTCTAGATGAAGAGCCACGCACACAGTGGCCGAACACAGGAGAATGAAGGCGTTCATCGTGCCCAAACTGATGCGCAGAACTGCATGGTTCAATTAGGAATGAGAATGAACCAATATTGGTTTTACATACCATATAAACGTTTATTCCTGTCGACCCACTCCCCAACAAGTCCCCCAAATAGCAGAATGCAGCCTCCAGACGCAAAACCAAAGATGCCAGCAAGCCGCAGCATCCCTCCATCGAGATGCACAAGATACAACCCCAAGGCAAAGATCCACATCCAGTCGCCCTGGATCAAATTCAGATTCAATTGCAGTCACAATTATATAAAATATTAACCAACCCATTGTGAACACAGGTAAGTCGCGTAGATTGCAAACGAAGGGCCTTTTAGCCAGGTGAGGACCTTCCCTGTGAAGTGCACATTAATTGCAGGTGAAGAGGCAATGCAGCAGATGCCATCCTACCACATTTCGTCTGTTGCTCCTCCGGATGCATGGTCACTGATTCCTCGGAAGGCTGTACAGAAATCGTTGCGTATTTTGATGATAAACAAAACTTAATAAGACGAGATCTTGAGTGATAACAAACTCTTAAGATAAGCGTTAGACGACATTTATAGTGAGAACAATACATGATAAGGAATGGTGATTGTATATATGCATATACATGTGTTCAAATATTAGTCCAAATGCATGGGTACAGTCGTAAAATTTAGGACTTAAAAGATAAAAAAGGTAAGGGCCTGCTATTCAATGGTATTGCAATCTGGACTCATTTTGTTTTACTATCAAGTCCAAAGACGGTGGATTCGAAGTTCGAAACATGCTGGTTGAAATAGCTTGTGACTGTGAAGGTGATTAGCTGTAATTATAGGCTTTGCTTAACTAATATTATGAATATAAAACGAATTTATTGCTTCAAAAATCAAAATAAGCACTCAGATTCTGCAACAATCAATTAAAGATGTTGCTTATTATTGCTTAATTGAAGAAAGTTGCTTATTATCGTTGATCGTTTAATTCAATTGGTCGCAAAAAGTATACGTATATATATATAATTATTTCAAATCGTCTTGTACCGTCAGAATATCCTAAGTAGATGACCGTAAATATACTGATTGTAATAAATCATACTGCTCTATCTAGTTGTGTACAGAAATGGCTTCCCTATGAAGATGATGAATAGTCACACACACTTTAAGTGAGCAGAATGAGCAGATTAAATCATCTCATGCAACAGTGTTCACAACACCGGCATTGAGTGATTTCAGTTAAAGCCTCTCAATTAATAATTTGATTTTATGTTGCTTTGTGATTTAAAACCAAATTGCACGTATTGCGCACAGGCGTTGGTCAGCATGGTGTTAATGCATATTGACATTGATGAGTTTACATAAAATTGAAAAGAACATTAATTGAGATTAAGTGCGCAGACATCGTTGTCATGTCTACATAATTACCGCTATTATGGTTTACTGTCACCCCAATAATAGTTCAAGGACTGTGAACTTAGCTTCCATAATAATATGTTCCTATAATTATTATATGTTTATTTCGTCCATCTCCAGGATACAAGAAAGAAGGGGGGGGGAGGAATTGAACATTAAACACGAAACGGGGGCTTATTTTGAGATACATGGTTATTGAGAGTGGATTGTGGTCTTATTGAGTACCACTATGTTCTATTAGTTGGGAGATATTATGGTAATCAGTGATTTTTCTATTGCGTAGGAGGTCTATGCGAAAGTGCAGCATGTCTCTGACCAGGGCTCCCTCCTGATCATGGGTCGGGTCTTGGAGAACGGGGTCGGTGGGAGAGGTGGTTGACAACAAAAGTGCAGGGCGGGAACTGTGGAACAGTTGGCAGGCAAGTGAGAGGATCTGACTGACGGCGCAGCGACTGCCCATCTGAGTAAGCTCGACGCATGTGCGTGACACGGAATTGCCAGACTTTTTTTAGAGATCGAAGAAATTTAACTGAGCGAAACAAGAGTTGGGTCTTCCCATCACGGCCGTTGCATATTGATGGCAGCATGGCAGAGTGAGTACGAGGATGCAGGTGAAGGCATGCACAAACGGCCTTGCGCCACGCCGTGGAAAGGCGTGACCGCAGCATACCGCTTCCTTTGCCTACGTCCATGATTGCTGAATGATTGCTGCCTTCACCATGTCTTCTTGAGTGACTGCCAATAGTGACGCCAAGTGTCTATTGATTCAATCAGAGAGCCCATGAAGCTGATGCGTTTGACGCTCCCGGAGCAGGGGAATGAATTTGCTCTTTCTGGCATTAAAGCTGACATTGTATTCTGCTGCTTACTTAGTGCATGCTTCCAGCTCATGGTTGAGTGCGCGTATATCGTCCGAACCATCAGGACCACGTCGTCGGCGTATGCTAGGGCACCACAGTATGAACATCCAGAGCAGGGGGAAACCCCGGTCCCGGGCCTTCTGTTCTAGCGCCCGTATCATCCGAATGGTTTGGAGGGAGCCGTAAAACCTTATTATGTTATCATGTTATGTTATGTCCTGTCCCACGTTGAAACAGTGCGCTGTGAGTACAGCCCACTGAACTCCTCCGATCATAGTGCTCTGCTGCTCTCCCTGTCAATCTCCACCCCTGCCCCAGTGCACCCATCGCACAGCTGCACAGGCAGCAGGCGTCCACTCTGGCGTCCAAGTCGTCCAGGCGTCGTAAAATCAAACTCCGTTCTGACGCAGCGACGGATGAGTATTCACTGATCGGGCGAATCTGATCTTCCAGGCGATTAAGGTTCTCAATCACACGGAAGGGCAAGGTATCCGAGGGCCTTGTCCGAGGGAGCAGGTGTGGGTCGGCAGCTGGGATGTGGAAGGCAGGTGGGTCACCAGCCTTGTCTAGGGCCTCAAGAGCATTCCTGATGATGTCGTCTACCTCCATCTCCACCTTCGGTTTCACCTTGGAACCACGCCTGTGTACATTCGTTTTGCTTTCAACATGTTCACACGTTGAACATGTGACACGTTTTTGCATCATGAATGGCGCTTGCAGAAAAATGTGAAACAACAATTCGGCGCAAATTATCTACAGCAGTGAAATGAAGGCAATTAAACATGTAACCTAACAGGGCATTGCAAATATTGGCATCAGAAGATGATTTCGTACAGGACACCGTTCATTTTTAACTCTCTTAGTGTGTAAGCCAGAAGAGCAGCGATTTAATGCATGCATATGAAACGAACACACACGCAAGCATAGTCTCGTTCCAAGACTCCTATTGCTATAACCATCCCACAGATTATGGCTACAGATTGCAGCAAACGCAAGCAATAAGCTATGCTTCAACAGCTTTAGAGGTGAGCACTCAAACGTGACGTTGAGTTTGATTTATATGCGTACTAAAAATAAACTGATCGAACCTACTTACATTTACATTATGGAACGAAGAAAAACAAATCTAAGATAAATATACAAAACCCTCGAGTGAGACAAACAAAAATTATATGAACAAGAAGGACACACAATACAGCATCTAGTGAATGGAAATAGATCACAAAGAATACACGAAATCCAAAGAGAAACTGTAGAAAATCGGGAGCCGACTAGAAAATACGTCTCACTCGAACCTGATCTGCTCTACTATATACCATTACAGTGCTGGTTATAATTAGTAAAGGTAAATTATAGTACGTATACATAATAATTATGTATGTACAGAACGTGTTAATTAAGAAACGGATAAGATGACATATTTTATTGTGAACACAGCGGTTATTGGTTAAACTTGTTACATAGCTATAATAAATCAATTAAACACTAATGGCATAAAAAGAAAAATGGTCAGAAATGCGAGTAGGATTGGTTTTATTACTAAGTGCTGATATAACGAACCTTAATTGAGTTCTGGACCTTGTGGTGCCATGCGATGAGCGTTCGAGGGGTGAGGGTGGTCAGGCACTGCGATCAAACCGCCCGCTAAGATCGACGGTTGACTGACTCCAGCACACGTGGGGGTGATACAAGTGGTGCATGCTTTATGATAAGCGTCGCTCAAGATCATCGGAGAACATATCAAATGACAGACATCATGGTGATGCTGGTTGTAAGTTTGCTTATATTATAGCAGTAGAATAGATGGCTAAGGCGGTTAAGTTCTTAAACTCGGCTGGCGGGTCACGGATCACCAGTGTCAAGGTCAAGGTCAACTTCATCCAGGGTTGCTTACATAATTGCAACGCACCCATGCATGATGGCAGCTACGTGTAAGATGATTATTTACCCGACTTTATGAGACATTTGCTGGTTGGTGCACCGCGGGAAAGAAATCTGCCTCAGTGATTTTTTTTTAATTCAATGGTGAGGCTAGATATATATGTATTGATTGGTGAAAGTGGTACATTCATACACTGCATCAAGGGCAATTAAAATCACCAGACACTATTGAACCGTAGGCCTGCAAAACATTGTCAACACTTATTGGATATACAGTTTCACTGATCTCGAGTCGCATCTGAACATAGATACATGTATCTGGAGACAATCTTCTTACCGTTAAGTCTTCTATGTAGTACAGAATCTGTTAAACTCAGCAGAAACACAGAACGAGGGACGCCATTTGCAGTACTGACACTCTCGAACAAAAACTATTTATTATATAGACTTTCATGTTGTGTGAACCGTTGTGATTCTGCATTACCATAGAGAACGTTATGATATCAACAGATTACAACACCCTCACTTAATAAAGGGATGG
>KB294417.1:153430-155764 GCA_000328365.1 Capitella teleta | reverse complement strand
TTCATTCAAGGTAAGGGGTTCGATTCCCCTGGGGTGACTACATACCAAAGTAGTCTCTTAGGTCGAGACTTAAAATGGGCTTTTGAACCACAGCAATACATATTAGTGATGTATGGTCGTACTTTGAGCACTTCTGCGATTATTGCACTATACAAGAATAAATAAATATGTATACCAAAAATAATGAATATTATAAAATCATGTCTCCATATATCTATGATCTTGCGCCCTTGCTTTTACGAATTACATTTTTTTCTTTCTCATCTATAAACGCGCGCATCAGTGAGTATAGCGGCATATTGCATGTGAATTCAGGAGCAGTCATGTGGATCCTTTTATTTGCATCACGTTTGAGGTTTAAGTATAAAAATCGCACGGGATGTAGAAATATTACATTGCATCGCATTTAAGTTGCACACTGTGTATTTACACATTTTCCCTTCTCTCAATCCCACATCTGAATTTCTTGTTGGCGGTTAGCCGAGCTATGGCGAACTCCCAAATAAGTATACCGATGGTGTGTATGTTAATATAGATCTACTGGCATAATGATATGTCTGAAATTTGGTACCATCTTAGGTGAATATTTCATAGGAAGAATTAGTGAATAGGGGCTCAGAGATGAATGTGTCAAGACCGTGCATAAATTAATTAAGGGAATTTGCGTGGTGAATTTTGCTTTAAATTTCCATGAAGGCCCCGTTAGATGAAGATGGAGCATTTTCCGTGTACTTTCAATTTAATCACTTTCTATATTCGCGCTTTTCAAATTCTGTCGATCAGAATCCCGAGGAATTGCGCCAATTAATTTATAAAAATTTCTTTCACTGTGTATGCCTTGAATTGCTTCTTGGGCAATGCCAGTTCCAGAAGCTGAGTGGACTCTACGGTCACTCGGGTCCCTCGGGTACTCGTCGGACAGAACCAGTGTTGCCATATTTGTCTCGCTGCTGTCGAAATACTAAAGTCGGCTCAATTCTATATAACAACCCACGGGAATGCCCCGTTTTGTCGCTTATGTTGGACACTAGCCTATTCGTCAGTGGGGATCTCAGATCTAATCTGAAAGTAACTGTGGGGTAAAAACTGGAAGTTTTTCTGGCATCAAAACCCGTGGGAATTGTCGGACATGCTAAAAATTCTGTGTTGAAATCATCTATTATGAAAATGCCGCACTATTCAAAATTAGATTCCGTCCAGTATTTCCTAGTAAACTCAGCAAATTTACGCCGACAATCCCACTGTATATGATAATATTCAGACGGCATTCTGTCTAGTTGGACACGATGTCGTGGTAAATGATTCATGCTGACTGATATATTCTCAGTCTAGCACATGATAGTCAGTCTGGACTAGCACATGATGGTCAGTCTGGACTAGCACATGATAGTCAGTCTGGACTAGCACATGATGGTCAGTCTGGACTAGCACATGATAGTCAGTCTGGACTAGCACATGATGGTCAGTCTGGACTAGCACATGATAGTCAGTCTGGACTAGCACATGATGGTCAGTCTGGACTAGCACATGATGGTCAGTCTGGACTAGCACATGATAGTCAGTCTGGACTAGCACATGATGGTCAGTCTGGACTAGCACATGATGGTCAGTCTGGACTAGCACATGATAGTCAGTCTGGACTAGCACATGATGGTCAGTCTGGACTAGCACATGATAGTCAGTCTGGACTAGCACATGATGGTCAGTCTGGACTAGCACATGATAGTCAGTCTGGACTAGCACATGATGGTCAGTCTGGACTAGCACATGATAGTCAGTCTGGACTAGCACATGATGGTCAGTCTGGACTAGCACATGATGGTCAGTCTGGACTAGCACATGATGGTCAGTCTGGACTAGCACATGATGGTCAGTCTGGACTAGCACATGATGGTCAGTCTGGACTGGTCGATTTCCTGCACATAAACCACAAATCATGCGGACACATCGTTCGCAGAAATATGCCGGTAGTAATTCCAGTACATGTATATAAGCTAGATCTTTGGTAATTCGGTGAACAGACGCTATGCAAAGGTCATAATATCTGAACCAGGGAGAGTGGGAGGGCGAAATGAAGTCATGTGTAACAATCAAATATAGACTGTCCTTGAAAGTACAGTATTGTCGAGCGGTTTCAGGTGATTTCAGTTTGTCGTGTAACGCGAGAAAGACGAATGAAACCTACATAGGTTCAATCGAATGCAAATATTGAACCTTTCAAAATTTCAATCAACGCTACTCGTGTGTTGCGGTAACCTCTTCTTGAACTCACTCGGTTTGTCTGTGCACGCACGTAGACTAATGTAGCCCCACCTGCAAGACACTAGGCCTATT
>KB294417.1:135930-148430 GCA_000328365.1 Capitella teleta | reverse complement strand
ATTATTAATTTGTGCAAAATTTGAAACGTTTTTGGTTCACCGAAACCGGAATATGCAATAATCGAGTGAGCGGATGGCAGTGATGCCATGACAACGGACCGCTTTTCAAGAGTGATGTCCAATCTGTGTATATTTACAAGCCAATCATCATATCTATAGTTCTGGAGATTCGGAATCCGGGTGACTTTATCCTGGCGCCATGCAATTGGTCACTTCAGCTCCGTCTGTCCAAGCTCTGTCTCGGACAGTACCCGTTTCACGCAACCGCGAAAAAAGGGATATCGTTGAGAAGTGGACGCCAAAACTCAATTTCCGCACCCAGCATTCCAATTGCTTCCCATTGCTACGCCTCTGTCAGACGTGGCATCGCAAAAAAAATCAAGGTGGCAAAAGATCAAGGCATGGATACAGATTACTCATTCACAAAATGAAATCGACATGACTGTTGTTTCGGTTAATTTCGGGTGAAACCTTTTCTTCTTCTTTATTTTATATTCATTTTGGTTTTTTTGCTCTCCACACAAGACTGAAATCGACACGCATTTCAATTTCAAAGCCGGCGCAACCCGTCTAACCGTTTAACTAAAACTTCGGTGTGTTTTGATTGATCCAGTTATGGGTGTTTTTGTTGCGTGGAGTTTCTTATGCTGTTAATTGTAATATTGAAAATAACACCATAGCCTTCCTTTGTCCCCAAGTACAAGTGTAAATGTATATATAGTGCCATTTTTGTGACACGGGCAGGTTTGTCCGATCCCCCATCCGAACCGATATGAACGAAATAGGTGATCGCGACAGACATCGAATTATAGATCGGAAGTAATAACACGTGTGCTTCGTGGTTATTACAGGAGATGCCACCTGCATGTATATTGCACCGCACAGAAGTCCACCCATAACATTGAATGGCGATGCATGTTAAAAATTTCGGATGCCCAACGCATGAATAATAATGTACCCTTGATTTGACTGCACTTAAATCAAAATGCTCATAATTCAGAATTAAGGCATTTGAGGGCATAACGATTGCGCAATGTAATGTCTAAGAATTGAGCCGCCTTTTTTTTTTTTCGCCCATGCAACAATTAATCACCTTTTCTGAGGTGAACATCAGACCGATTAGATTAAATCAGGCTAAGTATTACGAAGCATCTTTTGAGTTTTGAGGCAATCGGAAGCGATATTCAGGTTAAGCACTTTGTCGGGGTTCGCGCCTTTAACTAAAGCGGAATTTAATTTAAGCAATTTAGGTCCAGCATTGCTCGTTTTATGTCTGGTATCCTCACATGAACTAATAATACATACATGCATATAGGTCAAATATAGGCCCTATATTGATCTGCATGGTAATTATGAACACTTAGATATCGGATAGCTTAGAACAATTACAAATATTATGAGTTTAGACATACCGGATGAAACTTTTTTAGTTGCTATATAAATTGGTCATATTGACATAAATCAGGGAATGTCATGCATTGAATTGTGTTTAAATATATCACTTCAATCGCACAGGGTGTATCGAGTATACTTATATCGACCGATGAGAAATAAACTTCCTTCTCGCGATCGTGGCAGAAGAGCTTTTGAGCGGAAGAAAAATGAAGAGCGAATGCGACGCTGTTAGCACAACCCTCTGCCTTATATACCAGTCTATTTCGAGCTACCCCATATTTGGGTGAGCCCTAACTACGTCATATAACTTCCTCTGTGGCAGTATTGCCTTCCACCAATAAGTACCCGACATTTGAGGTCACGATTAGCATATTCCATTCAGTCGTCAAATCTTTTTCCCTCTGCCCATTCATGTGGCACTGATTATACTCTCTCTCCGAGGAAGACTTTCTCAGTAGTTAACTCATGATACAGCAACATCGGGTGGAAGTCAATTCATTCGCATTCGAAGCACATCGAGCCCTCTATTGGATCAGGCTGTGGATTAAAGTGCGTGCATATGACTTCAGACAGAAATTAGAGTAAGTCTTGTGGTATTTGTTATCAATTATTTAAGGCAATTTTGTTTTTTAATTGATAGAATATCTGCAGATAGTTGGTTGATTTTCGCTAACGATGTTACTGTAACATTAATTATTCTTATTCAGTAATTAATTATTATATTTTTGCAAATGTATATATAATTATTTGCAATTCTGATAATAATTATGGTCCTATGCAATTGTAATTTACAGATCACCGTAATTCACAATTATGAGCGTGTTTTAAGATTATTTGATTCTTTGAAGTTCATTAACGAAATCTCAGCAGATTTGTGATTTTAGGTTAAGCCTAGTAACCGCATGTTTGTTGTTGGTGTGGGGGAATATGGGTGCATATTAAATTATCAACTTATAGTTCTATCCAAAAACAAAATGAGATTTACGCCATGATGACATCGGAATGTCTGCTACATGACGTAATATTTCAAAAGAGACACTGGCCATAGAGCTGAGCATTTACAGTTTACAGATAACATAAAAATCAATATAAATAGGCATGTTTGAACAGATAATCGATATTTGGGCGTGTGAGTTGTCCTCGGCCCGCCCTGAGAGTCAAAGTTTATCTTTCGTTCGTGTTCTCACGCAGAAGAATTTTATACATTTTTGTGGTCGTGTATTGGCGCTAAGCTTGTAATACTGCAGAGTGCTCTTATGCAACAATGCTAATTACTTTATTGTTTTACAGGAATTATTTAGCGAAAAATGGAAGCGAATTATGACCAGGCCGGACACCGAGTGACCAGTCTCCTCATAAATCTGACGCCCTTCTTCTTGCTCTGCAATCTTCTGCTGTGTGAATCTTGTCAAGCAGTTGCTCCGACACATATACGTAAGTGATCCGCACATCACGAATTCCACTCAGGTGTACATACCGGTGGTTTGATTTTAATTATGAAAAGGCACATACAAAATTAAACTGTTCCCCGGAAAATCAGACGGGCTAACGCATAAAACTCTCCAGTATTACGCTTACATTTCTGGGTAATTTGTTCGTTTGCTTATTTTTTTTTATTTTTTTTTTTTTTTTTTTTTTTCCAAACAGCGATCATGAAATAAAAATTTGCATTAATATCGAACTTACTTATACATATTAAATACAAATGATATTTTAACCCCTTTTGACATTTAGTTCGTTAAAAGCAGACCCATTAATTAATAGGTCACAAAGGTCATCGATATGTTTACGAATGGCTTACTTAAATTGTGTATATAACTCGAACGGGGAAAAAAATTCCTCATCATCTTGGTCTTATTTGACACCTAGTGCAATTTTACATAAAACTTCCTCCGCAAATAAAAAGTGAAGTATTTTCTTCCTATTTTTTCTTTCTCTTTGCTCCCTTTGAATAACCCGAAAAGGATAAATAAATGAGGTTAGCACAAACACCCATAAGAACACGTAGAAAACTTCCACTTTAAAGTCGGTCTCACAACCTTACGAGGATACCATACCCACGGGTGAATGATTTTGGCAACCAAATTTAACCACTAAAGCGTGACTTTACAATGAAACAGAAGTGAATTTGGGAGTGGTTGATAAACATACGCCCGTATGAAAGCCCATAAATGAACGATTTTACCCCTGCGTATCAAAAACGCCCATAATTATTGCCCCTATTTTTTCCTTCTTTTTCTTCTTATTTTAATAATTTAAAACTTTAGTAGACATTGCACTCGGTTTATTGGAACAACACACAAACAAAAACACCCATGTTTAATCAATTGTTTTTACCGTTGTGTTATAAATGCCAATATTCAATGATGGTGCTCAATACTTATGGAATTCGTTTCATTTACAGCTGCAGTTTACCTTTCGGACTCATGTGGCGAAGCAGATTTCCAAGGAATTCGGAAATTGACAATTCATTCTCAAAGAGAAACGTTTTACAACAACAACGTTGACTGTATTTTGCGCCTGTCCACGCGCAGTGGTTACGTCATGCGATTTCATTTCGAGCATCTCGACCTCCCAACCCCAACTGGAGGTGTATGTGAGGACGATGTCCAAATCTTCAATGGCCACAGTGACGAGATGCACCTGACGCGGCCCATCTGCGGCTCGCATCGTCCTGCAGTTTTTACATCTAACGCCAGCAACGTTGCTCTGCGCTTTAGGACTAGTTCCAAAAACCAGCGGTCGGGGTTTCGGCTTCGCGTGGAGCGTTGGCCGCAGACTGCGAACGAGCGAGTGGGGTGCCTCAAAGACCAAGGTCTCGACTGCATGGTCAGCACTGTAGTGGAATCAGGGCAAGAAGCACCAACGCAGGAGGGATCACGTAAGTCTATCAATAGTAATCACAAGCAAATGTCTTATCAATATATTTTCCAGTATACTCATGGCCTGTGGTCATCATCGGATTACTCCTCGCGTGGACACTCATCATGTACTCGTTGCTATCACGGTGACCCTCTCAGCAATGACTGACCGCTGTCTAGTCTTCTATTGTCTCCGGTGCCTTGATAACAAACATTGTCCGGTGATTACAGCCTCGTGTGTGGGGGAGCCCCCTCCCTTCCATGTGATGTGAGCTTCCATGCATCTTGCCAAAATGTGCAGTTCAATCGAGACCAAACGTTTTGATCTAGTCACAATGTATCTGCATAGGGAATTTATTTAATGACATATTATCAGCCTCAATCTTAGTTGGTGGTACGTGTATATTTCGGGATGCTAAGTAAGCGGGGGGACGCCTTCTTCCTTGGCTCATGTTGTATTCTGAGGCTTTCGACTTTCTGACCTCATTTGGGAACAGCCAAAGGCTCTTCTATCCTTTGGTCATATTCCCACTTTCGCATCTCACACATCTCAAATGTTATCGATTTTTTTTTCCTCGGGTAATCGACTTTTTTGTTCTTCTAATAATGGGCTAAAATGAAAGCAAGCTGCGATCTAAGCTATTTTGTTAATCTAATATTTTGTTATATTTATTGACCATCATCGTGTATCTAAGAATAAAATCATTTACGAATTTACTCCTCCCTTGTTTACCAGTATTCATTCATCCGTGTTCCGTGTTCGAAATCAGTCATTGCAAATTTACAATGTTTCTTTAAGCTGACAATGAAAATTCGTGGAATTCGATGAAAAACAGAAGGGAGGAAACGGAAGAAGTATTAAACACTATAAACAGTGCATAATAAGCCAATTGAGCCTTCTGAACATGAGCGTGAAAAAAAAAAAAAAAAAAAAAAAAAAAAATCAATTTCTTATGACGAAATTGCATTCAGCCCAAGGCACTGGGACGACAATGTGAAGACCGAAACATATATTACATAAATTTACATTCATATAAAATCTGAAATAAAATATAGTGCATGAATGACAACAGATTTTGAGATAGTTTTTAACTTTCCACGGGAAATGCATTCATCGAATATTCGAGGTTCTTCCGGCCCTCGTCTCACTCACAATGGGCTGTTGGTTTACTGATACATATATCATATCAGGTGAAAACTTGAACCGCGTGAGAATCAAAAACGAGGTTTAGAAAAATATTGCCACTGCTTATATGTATGCGTGAGGGGAACAACCTTGTCAACCAAGATTGAAAGAATCATAGTCTGTCTTTTGATGAATATAAATTATTTTGTCACAGGAATGAGAGTATGTCCCGGGGGTGCATATTGCCTTTGGTTTTTCTTTCATGTTGTCTTCTTTCGGTAGTAAGCTCTAAGGGTGATTTATGCTCCCTGACATTGTGTGTTCAGACATAAGAGAAGTCAATTCGAATAGCGTCACCAGACACAATATGAGTTCCGTGCTGTGGTCGTGAGAGGAGGGCGCCGAGGCGTGCTTAAATGCCACGATTCACGCAAGTATGCACACGAACCGTGATCGGTTCAGGTAAACAAGGATATTAGAATTAAACGGTGTACGTCAGAATTGGGGTCTTAAATTGAGTGCGATTGATGCATGCTTTTCAAAAAGTTCCATGAAACAATTGAGGTATTATTTAAGGTTCTGGAGAAATCTTGTCATAATCCCAGATATACTCAGGTACATGGACTTAACAATTAAAAAAACGCGCGACATTCAGGACCGGTGCCTATATATAGTGGTAAACTTGCGTACATCACCCCGATCAGAGTTATTGAGAAAGATCATGAAAACAATATGGTGTCTGCAATGAAGCGAGCAAAGGGTGAAATCCCGATGGACGCAGAGAGGTAGAAAAATAAAATTTATGAAACAATTATTCATGCATGAACAACTAGAATACATCTATAATATTTCAAGGAGCTAACGTAATTTGCATTTCAATCAGTACATTCTAGAATTATCTATAAGTAAAACTCATTTCAGGTACCGCTCCTCTATAAGCTACTCGAAAGTCCCAATTCAAATTGCATTGATGACATTCCTAATACGCGCGACACTCCTCTTTCCACCATCGACATGCGTCAGTCATTTGTAGAGAAAAGTCAACTCCTCCAAGACGGACGGTGAGCCAATTTAGAATGCAAAATGGAGCTTGTACAATGGCTATGCTTTTGAACGACGGACTTTTTGGACCGTGACCGAAGCATAAAACAGAGGGCTTAGCTACAATGTTTACTACTTCACGCATTCAATTTTCAAAATTATCAACACTCAAAGTTCCACTCAAGACCGCAGAATACTTTAAATTCCCACTGTGTAGTCCTCGATCATGATGTGGAGTAACACTGAGCATAGAAAAGCGCTAAGTGCAGCTAGTTTACGATAAGCTTTTTTGTGTTTCTCAAATATTTTATTCACCTTTTCAAAACTAGTTTTTTCAGAGCATATGTCACAGAGGTATAGAATTTTCACATAATAATATTACACGTTCCTATACTTGAAATCGTACCCCTTGAGCCTTACGTCTAGTTTAATTGGTGCCCACATTCATGCAATCAGCCCGCGAGCATGGAGTCAAGTGTACTTCTCGTCCATAATACCGAGTGGGTCAGAAATAGTCCACTCCTGGCTGAAAACAATACTTTGAAATTTGCTAAAATTGACCGATAAAAAAAAAACAAACAAACAAACAAACAAACAAACAAACAAACAAACAAAAACAAAAACAAAAACCTAATAACTACCGGTACCTAGTATATGGGTTGACTATAACTTATTCTGCCGAGAGAAATCGAATAAAAATTCAAATATGACCGAGATAGGATCGTTTAAATGCGAGGAGTGTGTTATTGCAAAGAGATTTTTGTGTGTGAGCTACACGGTAAATCATATGAGCCCCTGAATAAGTGTGTGAGTGTGATTGGGGTTTTACGGCTCCACCCAAACCAATCGGATGATACGGGCGCCAGAACAGAAGGCCTGTGACAGGGGTTTCCCCCTACTCTTATCGATAAATCCCAAGGGTTCTTTATCCTGCATACCACCATAGACAGTAATACACAGCGCCCGGCCTTGTTCCGCAGTTGGGCAACACTGCAGAGTCACTGAAGAATCACAATTGTAATTCACAATCATAACGCTCGTGGCCTGGTCGGGTCTCGAACCCGGGACCTCGACCCCAACGGTCGGCATAGGATTGCAGTCAGCCGGTTAAATTTTAACCCACTGAGCTATTCGGTGCCCCTCCCCTGAACAAGCATTATGTCTTGTCATTGTGGCATCCTCCAGAAAATCAAGCAATTATTAGAAAGAAATTATTACCACATGATTGCATAATTACAGAGACTGGGAATGGAATTTGTTTATTCGTTCACAAAGAAGGTCTTGTTGAATATTTTGGGTTTTCAGACAGTTTTCTTATCAATTTGTTTGTTTGTTTGTTTGTTTTTTTTTTTTTTTTTTTTTTTCATTTAATGAAATAACTATTGTCTAAGTAGACGAAATGAAAACAAGAAATTTTAACGACGAATGAAACTAAACTGGTGTATTTACATTTGATTGATAAGCTTGATCTTATTTGGAGTTATTTTCTTGGTTTTTCCCTGTTAAAACGTCGGGTGTCCAGCTTAAATAAGTCGCCGGCGTGGTGTTGTGGACCCACCAGCGGAGTTAGTGATGGCCGTAGAACAAACTCATCTGAAATACATAGCATAAATACCACAAGCAAAGAATTGTCCAACAACGAACCAGTTTCACCTTCCTTGTGAGAACCTGTGTCGAAGTCATTAGGAAAATTATCCAGGATGTTCACACTGCCTCCGGGCCTCCTCAGCATGTCTGAGGGAAGAAAGGGAAACCATTATTTGATAGATGCAGGTTAATTTATGATTAATCGTGAGTATATGTTACCATCCGAAGTGAGGATATCATGGTGTCTTGGAGTATCTAGGCCACCTTTTGATTGGTTGTCTCTGATTTTTGGTTGATAAGCGTTGATCGGCTTTCTCTTCAGTGTATCGCACATCATCTGAATATAAAAAATGTATCCATGTTTACATAACAAAGCACATACTTTGCAAAACGAATGTTTTGGAAAATGTTATTTTAAAGGGGAAAATATAGGGATTGCATGAGCATGAACAGCTCTAATATATACGGAAACTATAAAAAAAAAAAGAAGAACAAGACATGCATACCTTGAGTTTCTGACATTGGTTATTCTTTTCAGAAAGTTTGTTCACTGCCTCGCGCAGCTCTTTCTCGGCATTGGCGACATCTTTCTTGGCAGCTAGAAATAAATTCATGCAAAAAATCCCTATAAAATGAATTGTGTGCGCGTTTTCGTCGCTATAATACTCACTTGTCAATTGTGATTTCATGTCTGAAATTTGGCTAAGGGTTTTGATTGGTTTTTTTTTTTTTTTTTTTTTTTTTTTTTTTTTAATAGTATTTTAAAAATACAACAATGATTAGAGTTCAATATGAATAATTACATAATCCAATCATGTGCTGGGTGTAATCAAGGATACGCGAGAGTTCATTTTGAGCCCGAGTCATAAGCTGAGTGTAATATTGCTCCAATTGAGAGGTCTTCTCCCTTGACCTGGAATTGATGTGTTCTTGGTAGGAGAGCTCTTGTTGGACCTGAGAACAAATAGGGTAAATCGCATAAACACCAGAAAGCAATCAAAAGTCAATGTGGATTAACCTTTTTAAAAGCGCATAATATTTCAAATACTTAACTGATACTTCCAGAAGGAGAGAGATTTTTGGTAAATTTCGAGAGCGATTTCTGGTGTTTGGCCTGCCAGCAGCATCTGTTTGGGAATTTCACGTACTTCGGTACCATTTCTGGTCATTTGTTAATGTGACTTACGGATTTGTAGGCCTCAGAAGGTTGAAGATCGATGCGCACGATGTCGAATTTACTCGCAAGAGGCGATTCACCTGAGGAATCAGTAATTGTGGCTCGGTTAGAAGGGGTGAAATGTAGATACATGATATGAATCTACTCGAAAGAGATACTCAACAACTGCGACAAGCGAGGTCGCCTTAAAAAAAAACTTTGTGCTGGGTACTGGAAGTTCGATGCCAGATACCAAATTTTGTGTCAATGTGCCCTTCAGTAAGGCACTTATTCCCCACACTCCCAATGTGTGGTCCAAGGTGGTGAATATTGAGGTGGGAGTCGGCTCTCGGGAGGGCATTTACATCGAATCAGGAGAGGGAGAGTCACTCACATGCAGGGCAACTGAGCGATTTCTGGAATTCTTTGCCGCCATCTTCATCGCAGAATATGTCTGAAGGAGCATGTGACGAAAAATATCCAACACGGTAATAATGCGAAATGTTTCCAGAATATAAAAATGCACACGAATTCAATAAAGGATACGAGAACAAGAAGTGACCTGAAAAAGAGGGTTCAATTAGAAATGTAATTGTTGCACAGTCATGAATGAATTCGTTTTTTTTTTTTGTTTTTTTGTTTTTGTTTTGTGGGTGCCTGCTTTTCCACTACGATCGCTGGGTGACAACTATTTCACCCGGCAGAATTACCGACTGAACAGTTATGGTGGCCATGCATTTTCGGTTGTGGCGCCTCTACTCTGGAATGAATTGCCTCGAGACATTCGGAGCTGCGACAGCATTGTTATTTTTAAACGGAAATTGAAAAGATTCTGTTTTAATCAGGCTTTTAATTCCTGAATTGTTTTTATTTATTTGTCGAAATAGTTTATACTTGTAACGCCTTTGAAATGTTTTATCTTGTAAGGAGCGTTTTATAAATATGAATAAATTATCATTATTTATTTATAATAATATAAAAATATTATAAAAGTACGTGTTAATTGATTGACATTTCTAAGTAATATTTTGTCTACAATTTCTTTTTTCATTCAAAATACAAATCCTCGTCTCTTCACGCACATCGCTCGATCCGCGGAGCACTTGGCATAAGTCCTCCCGTCGCAATAAAAAAAGGAGCTTTCATATTTTTTGGGGTATAGATCGAGAGACGAGTCGAATGCTCCAACTTTACTTATACTTCAGTGTTATGGAATTAATAATACAAATAAATACCATGGAAACAAACGCGTTGAAAGTTGACACATGCACCTGTACTACGCCTTCTACAACATAACAAACAACAACAACATGTGCAATCGCGTATCTCACCCAGGCAAACTTTTCCAGCCTCTTCCTGCATTTCGGATAATTGCAGATTAACAGACTTTCGGATGACATCTCTTCCTATCTGAGTATCTCAAAAATTCCAAGACTTGGATCGATGGAGCTCAAAAATTTACATGTACTTGGAAAGACGGTGAAAGGTGTTGTAATGTGGCTAAATTTGAATATTGTTGGATAATTTGTGAAGAGAAAAGTTGTGATTCGAAAGTTTAAATCACAGCGGCGACGTTTGTGGAGAACGTGATTTCGAATGAAAAATTTGGCGCCAATCTGAGAAAATGAAAATCGTCTGCTTTTGAAAACGAAAGTGATACAGTATTTTTCACATTGACGAGTAAAATCAAAAGTTGATCTCAAAATTGTCTACTTGATATTAAATAGGCAACTTTTATCAGATTATGTTGTCGTGTTGTCTTGATTAACAATAGTAGTTTGGTAATAAACAGTATGCTAATGCAGAAGACTAATGTAGAATCATAACGCATTGTAAGGATGTGACGTCATAGGTTTATGTGCACATGTTGTAGCTGGTTGCTATAGCAAATAGAACGCTCTGAGCGACTGAATCGACCCGATCAGCGGCATTGTTTTGATCGGTAAACTGGTTCAAATAATAGGTGAGGCAGTTAATAATTGTTTTATTGCACCACACATGAGCTATATTTATGAGTAACGTGGTTATTGTTTAATGTCGAAGTCTAAATCATTATCAAACGAGTTTTAATCGTCCAGACAAATTCGTTCCTTCACAGGCTTCAGACAATGAGACATCAGACTCAGTCACACTGTGACTGTCACTGTCACTGTCACTGTCTGTAGTAGTCACAGTCATCACATTTACATTGAATTGATTTATGATTGAATGATTGATGATTGAGATTGTCACACTGACTGAGTCATTGACGGTGATAATCTCATTCCAAGACTTCTATTGTCATAATTATTAAGCCACCCTAGCACAGATTCTCGGGCGAGGTCTGTATACCGAGACCCATTGGGCTCGCTGTAGTATGTCAGCTAAAGCCACCCCAACTTCCAAGATGGCCACAAATGGATCTATGATTGATTCTATCATTCTATGACCAGTGTTAGCTCACTTACATGATACACTGACTCATACAGGTCACTGACAGGGCCTCAGAGTGAGACATATGATTGTATATTAAAGACACAATAAGTTTGATTGATTCCATTTTTTTGAAGTTCTATTTCTGGCCGGGTACCGATCCGTATTGTCCTTTAATTTAGCCATTGATATGGTTGATATTTTGATTATAAAGTTATTGATTGAATCAAAGTATTAAGAAAGTGTCAAAATTATTAATTTATCATGCATAGTAATATATTATCTCGAAGTCAACTCGAATATGCAACATGTCCAGCTATAGTGATATATATATATATATATATAGTCTTGCATGCATGAAAAATGTATGTAAAAATATGTCTGTCATTAAAATTCGCACATTTATGCTAGTCGATCAATGCTCACATAGTAATTAATCACCTCGCGCCCATGCACCAGATAGATGTTTTGTTCCAAGAATTAAGGTATAGCTATATATGTTGTATACAGTATAATCTCAATATGTCAAACTCCCATATCTCAAAAAGCTCTATATGTCAAATAATTTTCCAGTCCTGTGGATAACTTTCGATAATTTTATCTCGAAGTCAACTCGAATATGCAAATTTTTCATGCGTGGGTGAATGTTAGAGAAATTTTGCCTGTGATTGGATGAAGCTGACTCAACTAATTGCAGGACTTGGAGCGTCCACTCAGCGTCATTCACACCTTTCTCGAAGTTGACAGCGAACGATTCTCGGAGTAACTTCCGAATTCTATTCATGCTTGCAATGGGTGTGAAAACAAAGATGCAGCACCGTCTCATTCAATGCGTTCCTTTGTGGTCGGCATTGTTTAAAGATCATGCGTGATCCATGTTCCTATATCTTGAAGGCTCTATAACTCGAAATCATTTCGAAGG
>KB294417.1:121457-135880 GCA_000328365.1 Capitella teleta | reverse complement strand
CCTATAATATCATGATTTTAGTGCATTCGTACTATTTTAACTCACTGTGGGCTTCTGAAAGATTTACTATCTCACTCTTGCCTCCAATTAATAATTCAAAGGTTTGGGGACCCTTGATTTAGTAAGACCTTTTTAGAAGACCTGATTGACTGATAATACTTGAGATTTCATCTGCATTGAACTCTATACTATATTTGTTTTTTTCTCACATGCAGGTGCATCATGGGAAAACTACCAATGGGTCGTCCGAACCCTCACATCCAGAAGAGCAATGGGGCAGACTCAGACCTCATGAAGTTCTACACTACCCAGTATAGCAGCACCTACAGCAAGAAATTTAGCAAGTTTCAACCACAACAGGGACATCACACAGGAACTGGATATTTGTCCAATTTCCGACCGGCTGTTTACTACAATGAGAAGCTGGACCAAATCGATAATCCTACAATGGGGTATATATCCTTGCTTCTTATACACTTCCTTGCATGGATATTAATATGTTTTTATCATCAGAGCAATTGTCAGGGACAACTACCATACCATCACAGAGAACAGTTTCCGACCCTACACTGGTCTAAATGGCGGCGAGATTCTTCCCAGTTCCTGCAAGCAGAAGGGCAGTGGCTTCATCAGGGAGAAAGCATTAACCATCCCAACATACTGTGATGTGAGTATGAAAATCATTGATTGCAGTTTCCTTTCACATAAAAGCTTCTTTTTTTTTTTATCTTGCAGGCAAGGAATGTGTTAATCGACACCCGTGTCGCGTCCGCTCCTGCTGAAATCATGCCTCACCATAAACCACTGTTACATAAATTGAAAAGGAAAGATCCGGTTGAACTTGAAAACTCTGGTTATGTAAGAAAAATATGTTAATAGCTAGACAACATTATTCATCTGTTATGATTAATTCAGGGTCCTGGGTACATGACAACTGAGACTCAGGAAAGATTTCGTGGAGCGCAGCCTCATTTGGATGTGGGAAGGCGAAGTATTGGGCCAAAGGAAGGCTCTGGATTCACTCATGCGTACAACATAGAACCCGTCACATATCACCCCAAATATTCCCACAAAGGAGATATCCCTGTGCGTTTGTCGTGATGGCTTATTGAGGTTGACAATGACAGATTTTTTGCAGGCTTATTTGACTGATCGTCCTACTGGTGTCAGCATCATGAAGACTGCTTTCTACCCCTCTGAGTATTCAGATGTAAGTTTGAGAATTTGCTAACAAAATTTCTGTTGAATCATAAATTGTATGATCTGTTTCTTTGTTCAATATTTAACATTCTTTCCTCACAGGGCAGCGACCCTCTTCCAAGAATTGCCAAACGTTCTGATCATGAATCCGGCTTCACCAATGCCAACAAACCCAAACCAGAATTTGTGCACAGAATTCCTGGTGATGTGAGCAATTTGTCTAGTCCATTGATGAATTATGCATTGAATTTCATCTCCAGGCATATGACAAAGCTTCGGATATTCCAGCTGCACGATTAGATAAGATCAAGAAGAAGGATCCGGCTGAATATCAGAATTGCATTCATCCTAACAACCAGTCAAGGTAAAAAAATTGACTGTTATTTCAAGTTAACACTAACGGTACGTCATATGAAGTGTGACGAAGGCTACTTTCAAGGGAGAACAATTCCCTGCTCAAACGGAAGCTGACCGCCTTGGAAGGACAACGGTCAGCCACAAGGAGGAGACGGGATACACTGACAACAACGATCGCTTTGTGCAGACGGCTGACAACCCCAGTCGCTTCATCACGCACTACATGACCAAGTGAGAACTCCACTCTTGACCATTATGGCTCTGATGTTCTTCCTGCAGGTTCACTGACCGTACGCCCCAGGGCATTGACCGCATGGGCCACACATGGGGAGGGGTGCAACCACAGAAGACGGACGGCTTCACACGCAGTACCGGGGTCCACAAACAGGGACCCAGCTACGACTCAACAAGCATCATGCGCAATCTAGAGCCATACGTTGCAAGGTTTGTTTGAGCATTGTTAGGCATAAAACATAGATTAGTGATATGGGAGGCCCTTTCACTGTCCAAAATCAAGGACTCTGTTGAAACGAGGTGCTCAACATGGAGATAGATTTGTCACATGCTAAAAGCTGCTGCTAAGCATGGCCTTTGTTATAGCAATTGACGTTATAAAAACTTATAATGAGGTTTGAGGTTCTTTTATTGGGTTCAGTGAGTGTCAAGTGTGATTTATTGATTTGGAACACCTTATAATGAGATTATTCTGTGATTGTAGCTCAGAGAGAGATCTTTGAATGGAACAAAAGGTATTTTAATGTGAGACTCTATATGATAATAAGAGATCATGCTGTGGCCTACCTTCCATATCCCTAGCATTTTTCTTTTCTTTTTTGGTTTCAAGACAATAATTGGATTTCGGTCTTCTTTTTTCGGTTCACACTCACTCTGGTTTCTACATTTCTTTCATTATTACGTATTGGGCATTATTATATTTTCACATGTAGACTAAAGTGGCTATGAATTTCTTATGTTGTTAGCTCAGTTTGTTGATAACAACAACGAAAAGGCCAATTCCACAAAATAATGTGCTGCAAAATCCAAGTGGTCTTAAAATTAAAGGAATCACTGTACATGTAATACATTAATTTCAGTTTGGTTGATTGGCAATCTTACCAAATCGATGATCGCTCTGTAATTTTAAAAGCTGGTGCACATGTATAGATATTGAAGAGCTCAAACACCTAATGGACACTCTTTATTTCACAGGAGCATCAGGACAAGGGACACCTTCTTTGATGACCACACTCATGACAGCAAGCTCCAATCAAACATGGCCAAGTGCGCTATATCCGCCTAATTGAACACATATATTAAACTGCTTAATCCACTTGTGATGATAATTAATTAAACCAATATTCAATATCCAGTCTGAAATATCTTAATGTGAACAAATTTCAAAGCTGTGAATACTTTTTTCTGTTTTATGAAAAGATTTATGTCAATAAAGTTGATCTCATGGTGGCTAGTGCAATGAATGTCTACAGTCTGTTGGCGATTACAGTTCGATAAAATTCTTATGAAATGAAATATGCATCTTTAGTCAAATACCAAGGATTCAAATACCAAGGATTCAAGCAAAGAGATATTGCAAAGATTTTTATAACTTTATTCTGAGGCTTTCATAAATAAAATTTGTCCGTACTTTGTGACATCAAAAAGACCAAGAACATTGAAATAGCAATTTAGATACGAGAGACCTTTCTGCAAACGACATTGCCATCCTCATAAGTGCACTGGATGCCTGGAGGAGGCCAATCATAGAGGTCAGGGAGGAAGCTCTCGTAGTCTGTGTTGTAGAGTTGAGAGCGTACAAACTCCTCCTTGTCCTGGGGCTCTGGGTACGTGGACGCAAGACCCGCTTGGTACACAAACTTGGCCAAATCAATCGCGATTTTAGTGGAGACTTCGCGAATGTCATTCAAGGGAGGATACACAAGACCATTGGCCAAGTTCTCCTTGGTCACTTGGCCAGCGAGTGACTGATGAAAAAATAACATAATGGTCAAGTGGATGGAACACGCAACTCACCTCAGCGGCTTTTAGGAAAATCTCCTCAGGAATGTGCCGAACGCCACACAGAATGACGGCAAGGGCCACTCCAGGGAAGATGTAAGCGTTGTTTCCCTGGCCAGGGGTCAGCTTCTGACCATTCATGGTGACTGGCTTGAAGGGGGAACCACTTGCAAATACGCATTTACCCTGAACAACAAGAAAGAAATGAGGTGAGAAGGAGAATAAATGTAAGAGGTACCTTGGTCAGTGTGTATGCCTGCTCAGCTGTGCACTCAGCTTTGCTTGTGGGGTTACTTAAAGCAAAAATGACCGGGCGATCGTTGAACTTTCCCATGTCAGTGAGGATCTGCTCAGTGAAAGCACCAGGAACGGCAGCAACGCCTGGATTGGGAGATGAAACAAAACACTCGCACACAAGAGAGGCCCTCACCAATGATAGCGGTGGGTTTCACAAGGTGAACGACCTCCTCCAGGGTGTCCACAGGCACATGGGGCTGAGCAAACCGTGCTTTGTGGGAAGTGATTCCTCCCTTGGGACGATCCTGAAGGCAAAAAAGTATAAGAAGGATGTGCGGGACGTGGGAGAGCATATCGCGCACCTTAACAATGAGGCCACGTGAGTCAACCATCCAAATCCTGGAGACGGCCTGTTCAGTTGATGTGCCTTCTTCTATCATGGCCAGCACTAACAGACTGGCAATGCCAATAGCCGCCTGTGAATCATAACGTTCTTTGTCATAATGCCCTATGGAATCATAATGTATAGACCTCTCCAGCTCCTTGGAACACAAACGTGTTCTGCGAAAGAGGAGTGCCGGTGATCTTGACGCTGGCAATGATTCCGGCGGCTGTCACAGCTGCAGTTCCTGCAAACAAATATCATAATTACAGGTATGTTATCATTATAATAATCAATTGAAAGAGGCAAAGAGACTATTGAATGCATTTGATATAACATTATACGATATTGCACATTAGAAAATCTGCTCGAAGGAAAATTTCAATTGATATATCATTCAAAAACTCATTATGCATCACTGAATAATTATGAAGAAATAAAATTTGCACATGGAGTGAAAAATTACCAAAAGCCCTCAAAAAGTGCTTGAACCCACTTGAAGCCAACCTAGGCAACACAATACAATGTGGTAATACTTGAAGATTGGAATTGTACCTTGAATATCATCATTGAATGTGCAATAGAGACCTCTGTACTTTTCCAACAGCCGGAATGCATTATGATTGCCAAAATCCTCAAATTGAATCAGAGTGTTCTGGCCATACCTATGAGTGATGAAAGCACCATTAATGCTGAGTTCACTTGTGAATTAGGACCTGTTTACCTCTTCACAGCGGCCCTCATGAATTCATCCAAGAAGGCGTCATAGACCTCTCCACTCACTCGCTTCTGCCTCAGTCCAATGTACAGAGGATCCTTCAGCAGGGTCTACAATCGCAACCATAACCATACACAGCCAATGCGTTAATCCATACTTCAAACCGACCTCGTTGTTGGTTCCAACATCAAGCACAATAGGCAGGCACTGGTTTGGCTTCACCCCAGCGCACGCGGTGTACAGGGACAGCTTCCCCACCGGGATTCCCATGCCGTATGATCCGAGATCTCCCAGGCCAAGAATGCGCTCACCATCAGTGACCACGATGGCCTTGATGTCATGCTCCGGCCAGTTGCAGAGAATGTCGTAGACGTGATCCATGTCATTAATTGTGATGAACAGTCCCCTAGAAATAGAGAATGATCTAAGAGTCTACAATAGAGCAGAGTGAGTACCTGGGTTTTCTGAAGATGAGGCCATACTTCTGGCAAGCAAGACCAACGGTTGGCGTGTAGATGATGGGCATCATCAGCTCCAAGTTTTCTGTCACAACACGGTAGAAGAGCTTCTCATTGCGCTCCAGCAAACCCATGATGTAGATGTAACGGTCAAGGTCGCTTTCGTAACGGAAGAAGTTCTGCATCACAACAAAGACCTGCTCTCCCTGAGAGAGGATGGAGGGCGGCAGAAGGCCATGAATGCCCAACATCTGGCGCTCCTTCACGGTGAACGCCCTGCCCTGCAACAGGAATTGTCAGTGATCCTTTTCAAAGAGGATTTGAATTAAGAATATATGCTTAATAAATGATATTTTTCACTAGATTAATTATTTTTATCTTAACTCCGAGATCCTCAAACAATCAACTAGGGTGTGTGAGCCTGGGGATGAGGTAAGAATGAGTCACAATTTAAAGTGCTTTTCCAAAGGACACAGTGGCCAGTGCCAAGTCCTCACGAGGCGAGCACATTACCCATTAAACTGCAATCAATTATGAATAATCTGAATCAATTCAAAACATTGATAAAATGATGTAGGCATCAAAGTCCAAATGAAAAACCCAACACATTCAGCTCTGTGCTGATGAAACAACTTCGCACAAGAAGAGAAATTGCTCAGAGAAGCACTGACTGCCACAACACACAAAAAAAAAAAAAAAAAACAAAAAAACAAACAAAAAACAAAAAAAACAAACACAAAAACACGAGAAATACTGAACAAGAACAGCCAGAGAGACGCTACCTGGTTCACATCACTCAGCTTCAAGACCTGCGCTCCCCGCACCTTGGTTGCCATCTCAGCTTTGACCTTTGCAAGGTCAGCCACAGGACGACGTCCATTAGTGACCCCGTGAGAGAAAATTTCAGGTCGCCCGTTCTCTAACTGATCCCTATACCTACGATACATGGCCAACAGCGAAGGCAAAATCAATGCTTCTGCTGCCAGGTATGCGGCGTCTTAGATGACCTCGTCAAGAGACAGCACGGCCCACATCACGTTGTGTCCAGCCACTAGCATTAGCAGGCTGCGCTTCTGATCGGCCAGTAATCTCTTTGAAGACGAAAATTCCTTTGGAAAATAAGGTATGGCGAATTGCCCAGCGTTTTCTAGCAATATTTGCTTTCATTGGCCTCCACTTCGATTTCGAACAAATTGAACGTATATCCGAAGCCCAGGATTAACAATGGCTCCGAATGCCTGTACTCCATCAATGGGCATTACAGGTGTAATTGGCATAATTACTTAATTAGGTAAACCAATCAATGAACACGCATGGAGGTATGTAGCAGGAAACACAGTGCGGGGGGGGGCAATGCATGTAATTAGGAACACAACAAGAGAGGTGGCTAAACCCTCTCAAGAAGAAGAGAGCTGATCGACCCATGAAGCTCATCTTAACACTCATCTACGGGAATTACAGGCAAACTATTATTTATACCAATAGCATTTCATAGACATGCTTATTGGAGACTATACAAGCATGAGTGATTCGTTCTGCCATAATACCCATTGATGATCTGTCTGATCAGCCATAACTATAACATCCTGTGGAACGTGAGGAAGTTGACATTTCCAATACTAATTGTGTCCCACTGCTAATTAAGAGAGCAGCATGATCTGTAGGGCAGCATGGCATTGCTTGGCAATACAAACGCAACTAGTACGAGTACTCAATCGGTTCATACTTCCGCACATAACTTGTAAAATTATGAAATACCCAAGGCTCGATCAATCAAACACAATAATGAAAGAAGTTGAATATTGTACCAGGGTGCTTTATAATGACTCTTCTTGTTATTATTCTCGGGGCTGGGAGTTTCAGAACAACAACGACCGTAAAATTGAAGTGCTCAGCTTCAGTTGCAGAACGGAAATTTCCTCGGGTCAAAATGTTAACATGCAGGTTGTTGTTGAAGCATGTACATCACGTTTTCGCTGCGTCACTGTGTGTTGCCATTCACTAGTATTCAGACCACATAGACTGATGCAGAACACGAATCGTGATTTATGTTCAGCGGAATTCGGTGCATGATGAGAGGTCATGGTGACACGTTTGACATGAGGACTTCTTGGCTCAGGGCCAATCGATTACAGTAATAGGCGCATCATATTGCAATTCAGGTATCTCGTACAACTGCCAGCAGGTGTTTTGATTATAGGGGCCGTAAGAGTTGATAATCATAACTACTTGTAGGTGTGTAGGTGGTAATGTGTCATGAAAACATCACTAGTATTTATTTATAGATTCCGTACATGCACTAACATGGGTAGAGGCTCATCATACTATTCATAGAGAATAAAAATACGTTCAAAAATCAGAGGATCAAATTAAGATACCTGTATAATCACACAGACCCTTTAACCATTGTACATCAAGTACTATTGGTTACATTAAGCATGCATACATACTGTAATAAAATTAATAATACATTAAGTGCGCTTAATATTGTTACAGGGTATACATACCTTATTTCCCTTTATTACTTATTAATGTGCAGAGGAGAACTTTAGATATTGAAATGAATATTCATTATGGAAAGAAGTAAAAGCTATGGTATGATTTGGGCTGTGGGTATTCATTTTGATGAAATCAATGCCTAGCATATGGACTACATTGACAAAATTGGCGATATATTGATTCCCTCATTCGATCATATGGAAGCAATATTTTATTTTTCAGTGTGTATTGTCAGCAGTGTGAAATTGGCAAATTCACCATTGATTAAACTGCCAAATATATTGGCTCAACCACTGTTATAGCTCACATGTGTGACAACTGAGCGTGTGAATTAATCATACGTAACCATTCACTCATATAATACAACATAGTGGCATTGAGAGCTACATCAATATGCAGGCACATGGTATCACTAATTTTACATGTACCATCATTACCGGTATTCAGATAAATAGGAGACATCTCAACTTCATGGAAACCAGGATGTGTTGACAGAAGAAAGGCTTTGTTTTCAAATTTTTAAGAAGCCACAAGAAAAATGCCTGAAGAGCAATTATAATCAGATAATGCAACATAGATCATTGAAAAAAAAAGTGGCAGAAATCACAAAGATCATCCGCTGCATTCATCTCCCAATCCCTCTCTTCTTCTCATCCGCTATCTTATCTATTCCTTTTAATCTTGAGAAAATGAGCTCAAAATCAATGGGAAGTTATAAATGGAAGTGATCAGACCACAGAATGTAACATAAATCGGCTGATATGAATTAAGCAGACAGTGACATGTGAGGAATAATAGCACGGATGAGATCAGGCTATCAGCAGATAAGTGATAAGGAGATTTATCGATTAGGCCACACAGTTGCTCACTCGTCTTTATAGGATAACAACCCAACAGTGTTGAATAATTCTTATATAATAGTATTCAGGGTAATCAGTATGTTGCATAATGCATGCATCATGTGTTCACATGTATTGCATTAAAAGCAGTTATCATGAAAATATTGAACATTACTGAGAAGTTTAAACATAGTTCAGGATTACTGACGACCAAGAGATTCCATGGCCGCGTATATAATGCATGATGGAATTTTTCTACAAAAGGAAATTTCCAGAAATCTAGATTTTATTTTATTACAGCTCAATTGCTGAAATTGCCAAATAAAGGAATTATAATGGGTATGTACAAAGATAATTTTTCTGTCTTTCACAATAATATCTTAAATGAATTAATAACTTTGCTTAATGAGTGTATCAATTGATCAATTAGAGAACCATCCATAAGTTTTCAGTTATATTGAAACAGGATGCGGATTCGTAACCAATCCTACTGAATGAAGGCCAAGGGTTGGCTAGTGCAGATCTTGGGTTTTGATCACAAATGGTCCAGGATCTATTTTTGCTTAAACTCTCTGATGAATCATAATAACCTTAATTCTGTTCCTGGTTACTTTATCAGCACAAAATACGGCATTAATACTCACATGTTACATGTCACTACACTCCCAGCACTGCTCTCTCGAGTTCGTCATGAGCCCAGTGCTGGTCACCTGACTTATGCCTCAGCACTACACGATTTTATATTAATTATTAAGAGACACCCATAATTCGCCAACTGAGCACCAGCACTTCTCCGATATTGTGGATTATATATGCACCATGTGATTACATTGTAAGAGTGTCTATGATTTTTGTTGATTTTTGTTTTGTTTGTTTGATTTTGAGATTTTTGATTTTTGATTTTGATTTTGATTTGATTTTTTTTCTTTTTTTTTCTGTTCATTTTATACCACTTGTGTGTATGAATAAAGATATGTATTATTATTATATTCTGCGCTGTATATGGGAGCTATATGGTATAAGCTTGATATATAACTCCCATAACTCGAAAAGCTCTATAACTCTAGCTCATTTTCGGTCGCCATAGGTAACTTTAGATACCTTTATGTTGAAGTTAACTCAAATATGCAAAAATTTCATGCATAGGTGATAGAGAAATTTGTCTGTGATTGGATAAAGCTGTCTCAACTAATTGCTTGACTCGGAGCGTCCACTCAGCATCATTCACACTTTTCTCGAAGTTGACAGCAAGCGGCTCTCGGAGTAACTCCCAAATCCTCTTCATGCTTACAATAGGTGTCAAAACAAAGATGTACAGCCTCATTCAATGCGTTCCTTTGTGGTCGGCAATGATTACAAAAATCTACAAGCGTTTGTGATCTTTTTAAATGGGAAATATCAGAGCAAATATGAAAGGCAGACAAAACTTCAAAGGGGGTGGATACTTGGTACTAGTATATTAATGAGCAGGTGGAGGGGCAGTGTTGAGCCATCATTTTGTCTCTGCACTCGTCGTCGTGGTTACAAAGAGAAAACTCAACTTGACTCCTTTTTTATGCTTAATATTGATCCATATATATTTCGAAGGCTGTATATAACTTGAAGTGATTTCGATGAACCCTTGAAATTCGACACATTGAGATTATACTGTATAGGCCCGGTATTATAATAGGGTGTGTCAGAATAATACTATATATCACAAATACCCTGTGTACATATGTAACCAACCAAATAAAATAATAATAATAAGACAATCAGAATTTATTACTACATATGGTAGTGAATATAACTATTTTTCCAAGCTATATAATCGAGTTCACTCTTTGAATATTATTTTTTAAAGATAAAATTGATAAGAGTTGATGAAAATTGGATTAATGAAAACCAGATAACCAAATCAAGTAGCCCAACATAATACTAGTATAGACATACATACTATATACCCAAGTAACATATTTGATACATTGCATATTATAGTAGTACTCGTAGAAGTGAACACCGGTGAATCGCATCTCGAAAAAGCAAACGTTATGATCAATCGTCAAAATAAACAAGAAAAGAAAAATGTCATGTCATGATTTTCACGTTTTCCATGAGGCCGGTTCTGTACCTTGTTCATGTGAGAGTCTTTCAGGATGTCCATGCCCCTCGACAGGGCATTCGACTGCCTTTCTTCCATATTCTGGTCGCCTTTATTTGCTTCCATGTTGGAAAGATAACCGAAACGCTGAGATGAGCTGCGTGATGCAACGAATATCGCAAACTGACAGCTTTTATATCTGGAAAGAAGCGGCCTTCAACTCTGACCTCTGGGTCACGAATTCGTCTGCTGCCGTGCTTTCAAGCGGCCTCACACACTCGCTGCAAGATCTGCTTCGTCACGAATTAAGATAATGCGAATTTTTCCTATCGTTGAATGCTTTGATAATAATGCGAATGTTTACTGGTTGCCCTACTTAAATGTCTATCGAACTGAAGAACTGCACGCCCATGCTGATGATAATCAATATATAATCATACTTGTAGTCTTGAATCGTTAATTAGAGAATAATTACTACAGTACCAAAGGTCTTTTGGCCGCAATGATGTGATACATGATTGTAATCCATAGACCTAATGATTGTGATGAATAGACAAGTGGCCATTCACATATTCACAAAATATGTTAATTAAACTATATTGACTATTAATTCGAATAATATTCGGATAGTCAATACTTTATGCGTAGACCCTCAATGCGTAACACCAAAGAATTTGTTCTCCAAATAAACTGGTGACACCTAGTTTAATTATAGCCCCGCGGACTGGTGGTTTTTGCCGTCGTCTGTTTGTTAGGCAATGCTACCCAATTCGTGCACTTATATTTTCCGACAATAATTAATTGACTCTATACTTAATTATACGTAAAGGCATTATTGTATTGTATTTGTCTCAGGTGGGAATACAATTCCAATTCTTATTATTATTATACCATTCACCAACTTTCTATTTCAAGTGCATGCGTATAATTATGCGTATAATAGCAATCAAAATCTAATCCCGAAAAAAACGAGGTTAATTTCAATTGTTGGTTTTTAATTAAAAGGCAGGAATCCTGTCAAAGAACATTACAAGCTAATAACTTACGATTATATATCTGTAGCATATCGACTAATAGATTAATCATAGCCTACCTTTTGAAATTTGGGATCCTGCATTGCTGAGATTGCCATTGCTGCTTTGTGTGAAGTCGCCATAATATTATGTTTGGTTGCTTTTTTTTCCATCAGCTGATGTCAATCCAAATCGAAGGAACTGAAACGAGTTTCATGTAAGAACTTTTGATATCGCTTCGTTCAACTATCCAGGTGTATTTATAGAGTGAATAATACAGCTACATGCATGCATATACCTATATGCGCACATACTTATCTATATATACATATAGCATAGCCAGCCAATGAAAAGCAAGCAAACGCCTTCATTTGTCGTAATCATCATGATCGCGGAAAAGTGCCATTGTCGGGCACACAGGCGCTGGAAAATTTAATGCAAACATTTGCACTGAAGAGGGCGGAGTTTATATGATGTGATGGGCGGAGTTTAGGAATACATTTATACATGATTGTATTCTCTATAGCTATTATAGCTATCAATTAAATAGACTGGTTTGTTTTTTTGTTGCTTTTGTTTTTTTTTTTTTGTTTTTTTTTGTGTGTGTTTTTTTTTTTTATGACGATGGGTTCAGAGAACATAATAATGGACGCCCAGGACGGCTGTATTTGAACGCCTAAAATCTGAATAACGAGAAAAATATCATTCGAATATATTAGTATTGAAATTAATTGCAATAGTAATGGCAATAATGTACTAAAGGTGTTTAATAAAGCGTAGAATCCACAGTAACATATTATTCTCTAAAAATGCGATAAAAATTCAATCAGATCCTTCTGAGATTTTCTTCCTTTCTTTGAGGAAACAAAAAAAGAAGAAAAACGAACAGGTTAACTGAGTGACCTCAAAGTTGTAAAATAACCACAGATGCCCAAACCAAGTTCTATGAGTTCAGGTGCTGCCGTGTATGTGGCACATGTTTTGGCTAATCATTCCACTTCTGCTTCAGATTCTAGGGTGTGCATGTATTGTAAGTGTAAATTGCAAATGACGATAAGGGTGTCGGTGCGATTGAATGTGGGTTCATTAACACATGCACCGACCGCACATCCTAATAGGCCTAGTACATATATCTATACGTAATTATGTATTCGAAGGGATATACTAGTATTTTGCCCTGGGAGCGATGGTGATATTTACCTTGCGATGGTTTAAATGACAATTATAATGAATTTCATAATTATGCCTAACTCTATATGCTTCAAATAATACGAATGAACATCAGCACGTGTACATGCATTGTATTTCTTTAATTAGTGATAACAAATATCACAGAAACGGACCGACCTACCACGTGTACATATATGTTTTTTGTTTTGTTCTGTTTTTTGTTTGTTTTTGTTTTATTATTATTATTATTATTATTATTATTATTATTATTATTATTATTATTATTATTATTATTATTATTATTATTATTATTATTATTATTATTATTATTATTATTATTATTATTATTATTATTATTATTATTATTATTATTATTATTATTATTATTATTATTATTATTATTATTATTATTATTATTATTATTATTATTATTATTATTATTATTATTATTATTATTATTATTAAAATTCGCGAATAAAACACATGACTGTGAAGGAGGCAAAGCCTATAAAAATACATTCAACGAGTACATACAATTTCGTGTAACAAGTCAGACGTGATAAGATTCATAACAACGGCAAATAGAGGTTAAAAGACAATGGTTATTTACATCATAATTAGTAAACTTGCGCTGATAAAATTCACTCAGTTTTGTTTTAAAACGAGATGAGTTATACAATTTCCAGGTTTCAACCGGTAAAATATTCCAAAATTGAGGCAAGCGATTGAAATAGAATGCTTTAAAATGTTCGATTCTTGAAAATGCTTCAAACCATTAAGGGAACAACGGAGATTTGCTTGACTAGAGTTTACCTTCAATTTGACACAATCGCTAAAATCAACATTAATAAGACCATTCATAGATTTACATATAAACATTATGTCAGAAATCTCTCTACGATAAGAAAGAGGTAAAAGTTCCAAGGTAATGCATCTCTGCTGATAAGATTCATCGTTATATAAAATTTATCTTGTCATTCGACGCTATACACACTCAAGAAGTAATATATTTTTCTTTAAATACGGTGACCAAATCAGTGAAGCATATTCTAATAAAGGGCGCGCTAGCGTCTTGTATAATAGAAGTTTGACATTTTGGGGAACATTATAACCAATAGATCTTTTGATCATACCACAAACGCGGTTAGATTTGGCAACTATAAATTTTATGTGTGAATTAAAACAAAGTTTCTTGTCAAAGATGACACCAAGGTCTTTAAAAGTTCCAGTTGACTCGAAAATATTTCCATCGAGATCATAATAAAAAACCACAGGATTTCGAGATCGAGTAATCGTTAAAAGCTTGCATTTCATAGCGTTGAATTTCATGCTCCATTTATTGCTCCATCTGAGTAGATTATTCAAATCTATTTGTAGCTTTTGACAATCTTTTGACAATAAAGGCAGTTGTAGAGTTCATTAAACAAAAGGCATGTCATAAAAAAAAAAAAGGG
>KB294417.1:23620-114022 GCA_000328365.1 Capitella teleta | reverse complement strand
AGATGGAACATACCAGGAAGCAAAGAAAGCGTTGCAAACAGATTAGCAATGAATACGTCGATTCATCATCAATCCAGCCTATTTCAACTCTATATTTCCCATTATTCATATTTATTGAATATAATAAATAATAATAATTATGCACCATTTCATGATTTTGTTCACTCAAAATTAATGATTATCAATACATTATCAAGTTAAATATTTTAATGTAATAAATTAGAATTCCAATTTACCATAATTACGGCTTGAAAATTAGGAATTTATAGTCTACATGCTGAAAATTTAGTTATAAGACAAGTTCGTCATGATCATGATGGCACGAGGCTTGCACGAGGAATACCGCGAATGCATAAATGATAATCATAAAGTCGTGATCATAACGCATTCTCGCAAACAAGAGACGCCGACTCGCTGAAGCTGTCAAATCATAATCGAAAGAAATATACACAAATTCCGACAAACCGATATGATTATGAGTTTCCATACAATTCTGATATCGTTGGCACTCGCCAAAATAAAAGATTGTGGAGAGAGACGCTAGAAAACCTGCTTATAAGTCCGGCTTTTGAACCAAAACAAAGCGATGTGAGCGTCCTTGACACGTCCTTGACTCGCTTGGATTGGAACACGATCGGCGGCAACTTCCGTTATGATTTCTTGGAATTCTGCGGACCGCATGCACGCGTGGTCTTGCTGGCTACGTGATTGGAGGCTGCGCAGTTCAGAGGCGTAGGAACGTTCCCAGACTTGGGGGGGCCCAAATTGAAGGTAATGATAGGGGGACACCTGCGCGCTTCGCGGCGCAGCCACACTAGGGGTCCGGAGGCATGCTCCCCCGGAAATTTTTTTTTTATAAAGAGTGAAAAATCCATTTTCTGAGCATTTAATTACTAGAATTTAACACATTATCCTTGGCAGATACATGTATGTACATGTATATATATCATTGATCTTTGGCCTACATAAGAGAAATATGGTATGTTAATTTATCCTATCAACTGAAATCGCCTGTGTATCCTCCCACTTATGACCTATGAAGTAATTCAACGAGGTATGGAGAACAGAACCTTAGTTTTATTACAAATAAATTCACGAGTGATGCATATACATTTATACCGAAGATTATATAATGAGGTTCAATAGCCGTGCAGCACACTGCTTGGCATCGTTCAACTTCGTTAATCTGTCCGCTGTCCTTGTCTGAGCCATCTGAGAAATGAGAAATGAACAATTTGTAATATGATGATGCCATACATAAGTGATATACAACATAATTATCTTAGAAATATAATTAACGCAACAAGCTAGCTTGCAAAATGTGCTAAAAAAGTTGAGTTTAAAAAAAGTCTTGCATAAGACATTAAATATTAATATAGTCTAAAATTACTTCCCAGCATTGAGAATACAAACGAATGAATACATGTAATACAATTAGTACATGTGCATATTGATAACCTCTTCGGGCACTGTAGCTGTACGCATTATTTTCAAACAAATGTAAATTGTATTCAATATTCAAACATACATGTATATCAATATATATATAAGTATAATTTAATAATTTACATTATTTTCAAACAAATGTAAATTGTATTCAATATTCAAACATACATTTTTATCAATATATATATATATATAAGTATAATTTAATCTCTTCCTCGCTCTGGGATGTTATCAATGAAAACAGAAGAAAATAAAAGTAACATGTCCAACATGAACCGAAATTTTGGAGCAGTTGGTGTTTTACTGTTTATTCCATCTCATGACATGGATCTGATGACATTGACACCTTTCTTTCATTGATCCATCTCATATTAGGGAAATTATAGGCTTCGAGTTGCCACGGACCATGGTGGGTATAGGAGAAAAGCTAAGAACTAGCATGGGCTAGTCACATGCAATTATATTTTAATTTCATCTGGAAATGATACTTCATATGTTTGTACTGATTGGGTATAAATTTTAAGTTAATACTAACCGTATTTAAGTGAAAAAGACTCAAATTATGACAAATATCACGATTCCAAGATGGACAACAAAAAGGATAGATTACTATCGTTTTTGGACCGTTGATCAAAATTCGCAAGAGATTTATCCTTGTCATCATAACGCACTTTTTCAAAAACTCAAATTAGAATAGCCTCACGCATCGATGTGATAACATTTGTATAAACATTTGTATAAAAGTCAAAAGGCGAACAAGAACTTTCAATTCCTATGAGCACTGCAGTTCAATTGCCTTCATTTGAAACGAAGTGGGTAGGCCTACAGCACTGTCATCGATATCAAACGGTGCCACAAAGAGACGGAATTCTTCTTTATACGCCCGGAAGTCTCCAAATCTGTTCTTGAACTCCGTTCGAAGTTGGCTGATGACTTCAACGAAGGGAGTTGGATCCGTGCATTCACGCTCAGTGAGCCGATGGAAGTGAGAATAGTTCCCATTTGACAGCTGCCTCTCCCACAGTTGAAGCTTCAATTCGAAAGCAGAGATTTTGCCCAGGAGCTTAGGTGCGAGCTTACCCTTCCCTTGCAGCTGTATGTTCAGGTTGTTGATGATTATTTCAGCTAAGAAAGCCAGTCGCGAGATCCACTCGGGGTCCTTCAACTGAGGATAACGTTTATTCTTGGACTCATGCAGGAATTCACTGATGCATTCTCTCAGTTGAAACACTGTTCAACATGTTGCCTCGGCTCTGCCGACCTCTGCCCTACATCCACGTACTCATTGTAACATAATTAATTCTCCTGAATTTTTCCTACAGTTATTACACCGGTTTAAAACTTTTCATTCCAGCTGTTCTGTCAGCAATAATAGACTAATTCAGTCATTTATCCACTCCCTTCCATTTAGTCGATCTTCTGTTGGTTTTAATTGTCGAATCATGCTGAGTCAGTCATATTTCAATTGTAACACCACATCTGAAGAAATTCATGCAACCGCAATGCATGGGTATCAAATAATTAGACAATATAAGAGATAATATTTTGAACGGATCCAATGGATTCGATTATGCTGATATATTTCTTTTAATTAATTCACTTTGCATTAATTGGTTGTATATTCTCTTGAATTGATACACTTATATGTTTTTTTTTTATTTTAATTTTGTATTTTCTAGTTTCGCACAGGTTCTCACTCATTGTATTGCACAGCCTAGTTTCCAATTATGATTATTGTATTTATTTAAATTTACCACTACCTTTATCGTTTTGTTTTCTTTATTCGTTCCTTTCCTGTACGTGTCTTTGTGATGATGATGATGATGATTATTACTATTATTATTGTTATTAGGAATTTTTACTGCTAATTAGTTATCTTGATTACACCAAACTTGAGTTTACTGTCCAAACATAGGCAACGAGTATGTCAAAATGAAGATTTATATCAGACGTGATCAGAAATGACTTAAAGTCTTAAAACATTCCAATATGTGTATCTGACCGACTTTTGAAGTATCTTTGTTTATTGACATGTATATTAAACTGTAAAACAAATTATATATAATGGACATTAAAAATATTGAAATAGTCATTGCTTTATCCAATCAATATCCGTTCTTCTGTGATTTTAAAAGCCTGGTTTCAGTGCATGCATTCTGTCTTGAAGCGATGCAAACATTAATTAGTGTATTAAATACATTAATTGGTTAATTCCCTAATTAATAATGTTACAATCTTCTCATAAGTATTTCCCAAATGATGTGTAAGTCTTTTGTCGTGAAATGCTCGTATTTGAAACACATCGAGCGATTATTTTAAGGTTCCAGAAATTTTCGCACTTAACCGGACACTTTATGGGTAAACATATTGGAATGTTTTAAGTCATTTCTGATCATGTCTGATAATATAGATCTTCATTTTGATATAATGGTTGCCTATGTTTGGATGGTAAACTGACCTTTGCCGTAATCAAGGTAACTAATTCGCCAGAAAAAAACCTTTCCGGACGTCGGATTTTGATAAACTTTACATTCCTCCATAAGTACCCAAATAACCATTGAAAAATCTTTTGTTGCAATTTGGGTTTAAACCACAGGTGTACTCCACTATATATAATGCTTTATACACTAAACATACATGATTCACTTATTCCATGAGCAATAAAATAGCTAAAGGCAAACACGTTTGTACTTGGCGTTCTTGTTGCAATCTAACACGCTGTAGCTTTTGTGGTAATCACCGTAATCTGGATTAGACATCCAACAGAATGGTTCGGAATAGTATTGAATGAAAAGTTGATAATTAAATTGATTTAATTTGGACAACAACCAGTTATTCATGCAACAATTTCATTATAAATAACATTTCAAACAAATTCTTTTTTTTCCAAAGGCAACCAAGTTCACCGCACAATGACAGACGTTGGTCAAAAGAGAAAAAGAACAAAATGACCTGAAGAACAAAAACAAAAGATGACCCACCCACAAAGAAGCAGTCAAATGGTAATATATTCAGATTAGGTATTCACATGGATGGACTCAATAGCTATATAGAACATCGAAATTAATGATATCCCAGATTATAACATTACATTTATTAAATAAATTATACAATAACCGGTAGTTTCCTTTACAAAATATGGACAGGCACATGTTGAGTTACATTATGATTTGTTAAGGAGTACCCTTGTGAAGTTTTCATTGAGCCCAAATTCTGTACATTGCACATGCATAAAATGTGTACAAGTTAGGTTTACTAAAGGCACAAATTTTGTTGGTTGAATACTTTACCCTTTGCATGATGTTAGCTAAACGAACCTCATTGAAATAGAAAAACGGATCTTGCATGTAAAGGAAGTAATTTCGATATTGCGATATGGAAATTATTCACTAGAATAAATTAGAAAATTATTAAATATTCATAAATTACTTAAAATTAGCATATGATTTCAGCAGATTGGAATGAGTTCCCAATGAGTGTGTGCAAATGATGTAATGATGTATAACAGCACAAAAGAAAAACATTTGATACAAAAATGTGAAAATTTCAAGATTTCATCAGTGAGAGGCAACACAGGACAGGACATACAAAGAACACATTATAAATGCGATAAAGCAACATGAATTATGCCGGATGCAGCCCCAAAATATGGTCAAGGTCAATGAAAAAATACATCTTAATACTGTGAGACCACAACTGAAATAATGAAATATAAATATACATGAGTTTTCATTTTTACATTTGACTAGCATTAATAATAAACGATCATAAAAAGTGATCAAAACATAATAATTCTCCCAAAACCTTTCACATTAATTATTTGGTGCAAAAGAAGTATAATTTCAAGTGAAACTTTTTGTGACATGGCCATAATCGACCCAATTCTCAGCACACGGATTCATGTGATTCCTTCACTTTCGGCGTAGCACTGACACTGCTGGTAGCTTCAGTCTGTGACGGTTGGTTGTTGTTTTTGCCCCATGGTTGTGAGCCAACATGGCATGAATCCGCATGCACTGCTTCATTGTCTGTGTCTCCCGGTTCTAACTGAGCATAGTTGAGACGTGGTGATTGCTCTTGTGCCAGGTGAGCGCTGCTACGTGTACTGGTCGGCTCACTGCCCCCAAGATCAGACATTTCAGTGTCGTCGCCATCGCCAACCGAATCCAACTTGGTGTAGCTCCTGCGTGTCGGCTTTGGCTGCCAGGTTTGGTCAGGTGCTTCGATGAGCTCAAGGTATTTTGGATATTCAGTGGCTGGGGGAACCAAGGGTTCCATGTACTCGGAAGATTCAGTTTTCATGTCCCAGGACTTGGAAGGTTTCAGATTGGGAAGCAGCATCGCCAGACCCTGAGAAGATTACATGTTAAGATGTATTCTTGTGTAATATTACGCTTGTCTCACTTGCTGAGCTCCAGGGGTTTCCTCTCCCGCACTGTAATCATCAGTGTTGGGGTCTGGAGAGAGCAGAGCATTTTGAGTGGGAGGCGGTGAAGGGGGTTGGTGCGGCATGCGAGTGGCTCCACTGATGCCTGTGAAGCATGCAAGTCACTCAATCAAAATGCAAATGAATTATGGGAGTAAACAAAAGAGACACAAACACACTATTCATGTACCACAAACAACTTAAACTAATCACTGGTTTTATTACAATGGAGGTTTTCTCAAGTGGTATTCTGTGAGATTGCAGGATATATTAGGCTTTACTCTGAATTTTCGATGGGTGTGCAGTGGACGTGTCAGTAACTCACCAGATTGTCGTGGCAAGGGTTTGATTGGAGGGTTATTTGCATGGAGGAGGAGTGCGTCCAGAGTGGCGTACGTGATGGATTCAGAGGGCGGAGGATCTACAACACCAACTGCCAAACAGTGAACAAACTAAACATGCTAAACACCAAGAAACTAAAATATCCATGCAGAAAATGAATAACAGAACCACCACCAAAAGACATCTACAAACCAACAGCTGCTACCACGTACCTGTCATGTTCCTCCCTGATAACTCATCATCTGGATCCAAAGACCTCCGCTGTAAGTCCTCCAGCTGAAGAAGCACTTGCGCAAATGATGGCCGCTTCTCAGGCATTGCGCTCCAACACAGCCCCATTAAGTGGTACCTACCAGATCAAGGATAAAATTAGCTCATAATATTCAATGCCTGGGTGACTCACAGGTCGTCAGGGCAGTTATCAGGTCGGTCAAGGCAGCCCTCATTGCGGACAAACTGCAAGACTTCAAGGTTGGTGCGTGCAGGATAAGGCTGCTGTCCTAGGGTCAACACCTCCCACATCAGCACGCCAAAAGCCCTGAAAGTTGCATAATAGCAGTTCAGAAACTGCTCTTGGAGTGAATAAAACTGACCAAATATCAGACAGTGTTGTGAAGATGCCGTCAACAAGAGATTCTGGAGACATCCAGCGAACTGGCAGGAGTCCCTCTCCTTCTTTGCGGTAATAGTCATTCTTGTAGATATCTCTGGCCAACCCAAAGTCACCGATTTTAACAACGCATTTGTCTCCGCTCATTGAAACCAAACAGTTCCGTGCAGCAAGATCTCTGAGGAGAAAGATCAAGGATTAGAACGAATGCTTACATACTGAGTGGGTCAAAAGTAGTTTATCTACTCCATGTTAAAAACAAAACTCTAAAATTTGCTAAAATGTATCAATTATTCCAAAACAATAACTACCTGGTATGGATTGAATATGTTATTCTGCGCCCATTTACGGAAAGAAATAAAAAATAAAGTATATTTTGAATGATGGAGGAACATTTAAATGCGAGTGGTGAGTGATCGTGAAGAAAGCAAAATCAGATGAGCTCCTGGACGAGCATTAAGGAATGTCATCTCTTGGATGGCGCTTCAATACAAACTCTCTGGTTTGTTTTGAATTTAGGAGATAGACATTAGTGCTACTGTCACAACAATAGCACTCTCAAACAAAACAATAGTACGAGAGTGTTGTCTTAATTATGCGTTCAATGAAGCTTATCCATGGTCCGGGGCCTTGTTTACCTCCAAAAGTGGAAATAACCCAGAATGATGAGTGCACTCTATTAGTTGAGATAAATCGGCATAAATGTTGATGAAATTGAAATAGAACTGATAGCGCCATTGAAAAGCATTGTGATATTTAACATGGAGTAGATAAGACTACTTTTGGCCCACTCTGCATAGAAAGAATATATCTCTACCTGTGTACAAAATGCATGTCTTCCAAATACTTGCATCCCTTTGCAACATCCACGCAAATGCTCACCATGTCTGGCAGGCTCAATTTTGGAGGTTGCATCTGTGAAATACGTTATCACTAAATTTTCAGATTAAAATATACATGTTATTTCAATTCAGACCACCTTTCGTGCAGTCATAACGCACTAGCTCAAATTGGTCAGATCGACAAAGTGTTTGCCGTATGGGCTGCTTAGCTATTCTCACCGTGGTTGGTCGTGAAAGTCTGAGATATGAGAGCAAGTCTCCCTTTTCCATGAGTTCAAGAATGATGAACTGAGGATCGTTATCCAGACATACTCCTAGTAGACGGATTATGTGATCGTGTTTGAAGTTACTCATGAGCAGAGCTTCCTTCAAGAACTCCTCTTTCTCTTGATCCGTTGCTCCTTTGCGCAGCGTCTGAACATCAACCACAGAAGATACAAAAGGGCAATCTGCTGTCCAGCTCACGTACCTTGACTGCGACTTTAGTTTCACCAGAAGCTTCACTGAGGATGTTCTTGGCCGCTCCCTGGAACACTTCTCCAAAAGCCCCGCTGCCCAGGAATTTCGTCAGCGCAAGTTGATCTCTTCGGAAATGAGGCAGAGCGGCGACGTCTGCGTCCGTGGGAACAACGCTGCGAGGGACGAGAACAAGAATACTGACGCAGTGAGATAAATATATATAAGAGCGCTTACTTTATGGCGTACAGAGCATTGGACGTCTGCACTTGCACGTGGGGCAGCTCCCGCAGTGTTGCCAGTTCATAATCGGGGCTGTGACCACGAACTCCATTCACTAACTGCACCGGTTTGTGGGTCTTGTATCTTCGACCAGCTGTGATGAATTTCATAGAATGAGCAAGCGAGAGCAAAGGTAGGACTTACTGAACATGAAGAGAGCCAAGATGATCAACACCAGCAGAGCAACCCCTCCGAGACATGCGCCAAGAATGATGGTCCGGTCGTCGACTTTGGCTACAAATACAGAATTGTCTTGTGAATCAGGGTTCGCAAAGGTCTCTGGGATTCTTTTCCCCAGGGCTTTCAAGGCACTTTCTAGGACCCCAGGGAAAGTTTTTTTTGGACATAGTCGTCATCAATTGTTGGATGAAATATGTACAACTAGAAACAATCAAGAGTTTCACAAAGAGTTCAGAGTTATTTATTGACAAAACAAGTACTGTACATTAAATAGTAAATACATCAGTCATTTTATAATACAATGAACACGAGAACATCATCTAAATATTGTTAAATTTCACCCATTTATTCATTGATAGCCTCTTCCACCTCATCAAGCTTTCGCAACCTTTGAGACGACTATTGCCGTTGGTAGTGATACTTTTCATTGCTTTAAAACTTTTACAAAGCTCAGATTGCAGAAAAAATAAGTGAACAGACTCATTCAAGGTCTGGCTGTCTGCTTCGAGTCTCTTATATTCTACGCGAGCTTTGTTTTCAATTCTTCTAAATCGTTAAACATCCCTTTCCATTACCCTCTTTCACTTTTCGATCTCTTTGAAAGGAAGGACTTTTCTTCAAAATTAATCTCTGCAACTTTCTTAAACCCATGCATGGTGTACTGTGGCCTGTCCAAAGGATATAGGGGTCACGAGGGTCAGTGGAAGCAACCCCCTGTTTGTGTACAGGTGCCACTCTTGTAGCTGCCGCTGCCAGGAATTCAGTAGAACTTGACTTCAGGGAGTCAACATTGTCAGCACTTATGTTCTGAATATCCTCCAATATTTTTGAAAATTATCTGATAATCTCTTTCGAGAGGTTTTGCCATCTCCCTGAGGTCAATTAAGGCATTCAAAAGATTGCACAATTGCATACTTCTTTGCACACTTGGTCTGTGTTTCATTATTATTGACCTGACCATGATATTGCAAAAACATTTTTCAAATACTTTTCAGGTGAATTTTTAAAAACTGTTCTTTCAGGGCTTTCCATACCCAGAAAATTGAAATAGATTTTCCAGGACTTTCAAGTTTCCAGGACTTTATGAAGCCTCGTGAATGAAAGAAAAAAAAAACAACTCACAGGCCATTTCCATGACAAAGATGCTCGAGTCGAGAGAGTGGTCACTCCACCCAACGCGGTTCATTGCAGTCACTCTGAAGATGTATGACTGACCAACGTCCAGCCCATTAACCAACCACTGCGTCTCGGAGCCATTGTATAGCATTGTCCAGTTCTCGGCTTCCAGGGGAATTGTGCTGACCAGCAGGTTGTAGAGCAGAACTGGGGACCCTCCATCATTCGGAGTGTTCCATGACACGACGTAAGAGCCATCGCGAACGGGCAGCACTGTTGGGGGACTCGGGGGGCGTGGGCAGTCCGCTGAAAGTGGTTCCACATGAAAAACAGAGATATCACACTACGGTCTCACCTTCTGTGGTGAACTTGAAGTAATCCTTCTCAGGGAACACGTAAGTCTTTTTGGAAAACAGAGCACCACGGATGCGAATATAGTACTCAGTGTTGGGATCGAGGTGCTCAAAAAACCCGTTGTAAACTTTGTTTGGTTCAGTTTCAGTCAGAATAGACGCGCTCCAACCCGATCCTTTCGCTTGTGGGTTGAAAGCTCTTGCAGCAGAAGCTGAAGATTTCGAAACCAAGCTTGCTTTGCCACACTGAAAATGCATGCTGTGGATGCTGCGGTCAGAAGGAGCAGTCCACGAGGCAAGAAGTGAGGTAGAGGTCCTATCCAGGAGGATGATGTCATTTGGACGGTCGTACGTGGTGGCTGTGGCCTCTTCACTGACGCTGAAGCCAGTCTGACCATGGTCGCTGGCCAGCACCTTGAAGAAGTAGGTGTGGTTGGATTCCAGATCATCCACGATGTAACTGTGGTAGCGGTCGGTAATGTTGCCCTTGGGTATGATCGGGTCGACGATCTTGGTCTTCTCTGATTGAGTGCCATCTGCGTTCAATGAGCTCCAACTAATGTTGTACACAAGTGAGAACGGGTGGGCGTGCGGCTTGGCTGGCACGCGCCACGTGACATTTACCCCACGCAGGGTGTACGGTTGGGCCTTAACGTCTCTCGGAGCAGAGGGAACTGTATAAGTATACGGCATGAAGACAAAAATTCACATTGACAAATACATGTACTGTATTGTCTCGGTTAAATGCACTCTGTAGAGGCAGAGGCTGATAGCACACCATTTTAACGTCGAATAAACACGCACTCTACTAACACTGCCTTCAATTGTAGATTGCCCTGGAAGACCTGCCGAAGCCTGGATCCATAGTTATGTAATCTTAGAAACAACCGGGGCTGATGACACTGTAAACAGTAATTATGAAGTCCCATGCACGGGCCCTTTTATTGAATGTACGACAGTAAAAATCTTTTTAAAACAACTTTTTGCTGATACTGCCTTATATGCAAGGCTCGAAATGAGAACAAGTTTACTTGCCAAGTGGCGAGTAAACAGGGAACTTTTACTCGCCAAAATATATATTTACTCGCCAGAAAATCTGACGAAAAATATAACATAAAACGCAATTGATTTATACATGTACGTCCTTGATACATACTATGTCACTTTCTCAACCAATTTTAATTTAGGTCGATCGTATTTGACAATGCATTGCCATATAGCGCACCTTTATCTAATTAGCAATGCGTAGAAAGCATTCAGTACTATCACTCCGCCGCTAGAAAAGTGTGTTTCCCTCTACTGGGTTATGCTTATATGTCGTAATAGCCACGTGTCCACTCTGAATTAGGTAGGTGAGCCAAGACAGCGAACAAATGAAAATTACAAAGGAAAATGCAGACTTGTCGACGCCCCCAATCCTTTGATCAACCCTTAGTGGGAATCCCTGCCCCCCCCCCCCCCCAAAAAAAAAAAAAAAAAAAAAAAAAAAAAAAAAAAAAAAAAAAAAAAGAAGGTTAACTCGAGCGTTAACTAAACCGCGTCAACTTACACCTTGGGAGCATGAGTTGGAATCAACTTCCGATGCCAAACGTCGTGTCAGTGAGTCGATCGATGATGGAAGCAACAATTCATGAACTCATCAACCTCTGCTACTACATGTAAATGTATTATGTATAGTAGTCAGACTGACTTACTTACTAGTATAACATACTATACCTAGGACGCGACTTAATTTGAAAAGATATGCAGTAAAAAAACCTTGCCCGCATGATATTAGGCGCCTGCATGGGCTCAGTTTTTTCACTGAGCAAAATTCGATTGCTTCGGGTTGACCAAAGAATCTGCCCTTTACAATTTATTTGGAGAGCTAAATTTGTACTCGCCATCTGGCAACCATTCTTGATATTTTTACTCGCCAATGATAATTTGTTACTCGCCATTGGCAAGTAGTTCAGTCTTATTTCGAGCATTGCTTATAATTATGGCTATTGCTTGCTCTGTTTAACATTAAAATGGAGAGAGCCCACGCTGCTGCTAAAATAGTCTGGCGATAGTGCCCGTTTACATGGATTGATCAATACTTGTATTTGGTACCCGGTTTGAAAAAGATGGGGTGCGCGGTTATTAGGGTTATTCATTAGTGTGCCTCTTAACCAAGACAATACGGAAAACACTTACTTCCTTCTTTTGTCTGTGCTTCTAATATCTGTCCAAGTGGAGTTTTAGCTTTAATGCGGTCAGTGTAATAATTCGAGGCCTGGGCTTGTATTCTATATTTCGTGTATGGCTTGAGGCCACTCAGAGTTATGAATTTGCTGAACGTCTCCTGCGTGAACTGCGTTTAGCACAGGGAAACAGAAGAGAATGTCTAACAAACCTTGGTAAGGCATGGATGCATGTCGCAGCCAAGTTTGTCGGTAGCGTTGCCGTATATCTCCCAGTAGTAGAGGGTAAACTTGACGGTAGGGTGGGTGACGTCTTCACAAGCACGCCATTCAGGGAGCTGCAGCTGGAGACTGGTGTTGGTGTGGCCGAGATAGATGGGCTCCTCCCTGTAGGTAGTGACCAGCAAGCACGAAGGGTCTGAGGCACAACATAATAGAACATGCATCACAGAGGGTAGAATGTCTCACCTGGCATGGGCTGCATGTGGTCACCATAGCTGAGCACCTCACCAACATCGGCCTGCGCCTCAACTGTAGGCTTCATATGATTCGGATTGGAGTCTTTCTTGATGCTGAGCAGCAATTTCTGGCCTTCATTACTCCAATAGAGGCGCTCTTGGTCGACGGCCATGGAGTCCGGAGGGAGGCCTGCTGTGACACCAGGTTAGAAGGTTCTTCTCAAAAGAGAAAGACACTATACTTACCGTTGGGTTGTTGGTCAGAGGAGGCCTCAGCATCCACCACCTTCATGCACTGGCAGCCATCCATGTCGACCACCCAGATTGTACCCGTTTCTTCGTCGGACACATAAATGGATGTGTCGGTGGTTTTAGTATGGTCAATCACAAAGTCCTCCGAAGGGGTCAATTCCGGACAGGTGCAGCTGCGTTTCTTGCGATTGCCTGAGGCTCCAAGGATGGTCTGCAGCACCTTGCCATCCAGGGAACTTCTCAGCAGGAAATTTTTCCCAACCTCATTCGTTTCTGTCCAGTACAACGAACTGAAACATCAAAGGATCAAGATAATGTTTTCCTTCGTGATTTCACGTACCTGTGATAAGGATTCACGTCCAGCGATTTCACTGTCGCAGTTCGAATGAGGACATCAATAGCTCCGATCGACGCTCCGCTCAAATCGAAACTGCGAATATTACCAGGAGGCTCCACCCAGAACAAATTGCGACCAACCCAGTCCGTAACCAGACTCTTTGAACCGGCTTTCACAGCCACCAGCTCTTCCTGTGGGGATATATTGCAAATGAGATGCTGATAATGTAATTATAAGAGAGGGTACTTACCGTGACTGAGTTATTGGCGTGCTCCATGATGATGCGGTTGTCCTTGTTGATATAGAACAGTGTGCTCTCCCGAGACATGAACGACAGAGACACAATATTTGCCAGGGCGAGGTCTTGAGACTTCTTGTCGTCCGGGTAGAAGATGTTCACTGTATTGTTGATTGATGTCAGCAGCATTGGAACTGGTTTTTCCACTGATTATGAAACAAACAATCAATGAGTATCTGCACATTCTTTTTTTTTTTTTTTTTTTTTTCAAACTTCATGCATGCAGTAACATAAATAATAAAAACAAAAGCTTGGGAGGTCAGTCTCTCGTTGCACTGGGGACCTGATTGGGCTACATCGGTCTTAATTAGTTTTCCGGATTAGCGTCAACGGGAACACTCCATTGGTGGTCGTGGATCCACTTTCCGTGATCATTTCGGGTAAATCTCCAAATTGCACCCGATTCGCGCACACTAAAGCTGGCATTCACTCCAGACTCTCTTGCTTCTTTGTTGAGATTGAAAGCCATTTGACTCATGCTCATTGACTCATTCAGATTTCTGAGCATTAGAAACTCTTGATCTGAAGGTACGGGCATCAAAAGTTGATGGAAATGTCAGCTTGAGCAACCTGGGTCGTTCACCTTTTTTTCCCAGACGCTGTAGACCAATCGCGTTTTGTATTTATTTCAACTTGACCACAGATCTTATTGACCTCCTCATCATCTTTTTGGATATTCTCACTCTCAGCCAGCCCACTAATGATGACATCGTTCCGTACTTCTTCAGCTTTCAACACAGATTGAACTGAGGATCGAACGACATCCGCAAAGGAAGCAGCGGGAGGAACAGACGCTTTCGCGGGTGGTGTTGATGAAACAGGTGTTTGCTTAATGGATGCATCATGTAAGTCTTTGAGTTGTGCTACCTCAGACTGGAGACTTACGATCACTGCGTTGGTTTTCATTAGTTCGGCGGCAAACGATGCGAGGGTTGCCTCCATGTTACCTGTGTCATTAGTGGCGTTTAGCCATGGCTCCATTTTTAGCACATCCAGCAGAATTTTCTTGAGATCTTGTTTTCTCATGTTATTTATCTCAGATAGAGATGGAAGGGTTTGTTTGACTCATGATGATCGCAATCAGCTAACACCAGTGCAAACACCGAGCGCAGCAGCAGTGTTCACGACCCACGTGCACTTGTTTACAAACACAACATAGCTCAAAACACAGTTTTAAAACCACGCACAGACGCAGCAACAACCACGAAATGACACTACACGGGTCACTGGACTGGGTCACAGCAAAGCACAATTCAAGAGCACTGTGCCACTGACCGGCTGTCAATAATTATAGACGATTCGCCACGCAAAATATATCAATTTGTTCAGTAGGATAAAAGCAACTACCTCAGCACAATTGTATTATGGTGTTTTTTACATTTGCTGGTGTAAATCCTAAATAAAGGCACAACGATGATCCACAAATTCAAAAAATTCATTTTCCTGGCAAAATCACAGACGTTAACTTAGTTCAAAATACTTCAAATTCATGTCAGGCACGAAGAACGACCAGGGCTCTCTGGAACGGCCGTTGCAATAATTTGCCTGGTATATTTACAGATCAGATTTCTGGACAAAGACTGAATATTTAATTGAGGCAGTAGACGAAGCCTATTAGAAGATGTTGTTTTATGTTTGATGGGCCAAGAAGGAGGAAGGGCCCAGAGCAGAGTGCCATGATCAGTTTCACCATCCGCCCAAAACAGTAAGAGACAGTTTTCAACCGGCACAAAGAGCTAATAAGAGAACGGAATTACTCAGTTAAAGGTATACAGTACTATACACCGCGCATAAAGGATAGATAAAAAGCTATATACCTGTTTTGTTGAGAAAAAAAAATCCAAAAAATATATTGATTACTTATAGTCATTCATATCACTACATGTATATTATTTAGCGTGTACCATTGGCAAACTGAATACATGGAGAAATTTCAAACGTAAATAAGAAAATATTACGTTTAATGCTATCACGCTTCAAACTTGTACTATTTAGCTATATAGTAATCTCAAGAGTATAAAAAGTTGACCTCACAGAGTAAAGTATAATCGTATCTCAATTATACCTAAGAGGAGAATAAACAGCGTGAAACTCACCCGAAGTTGAAATCGAGACAGGTTCAGTGGATTGACCACAGTGACCTTGTGTACAAGCATGCACCTGCAGAAACATGATAATTAATCAAATACCTGCAAGGCTAAGTATCGCACCTTGAAAGTGTAGATGGAGTGAGGATGTGCAGAGAAGATCCCGTAGGTCGTCTTTGAGCCGCCGACCAGGTTGACATGTTGTGCGGAACTGCTGGCGTTGATAGTGTACGACAGGTTGAAAGACTTGATGATGCCGTTCAGAAACTGGGGTTGACTCCATCGGAATTCCAGTTCAATGCTGATGTTCTTGGACCAGGGCCGGCGACGGTAGATAACGAAGGCACGAGGCCGAAGTGGCACGCTGGGGGCTAATGGGGAACATAAGATATTCATGAATCGTTTGGCGTCTCTAGCGGAACATCAATTATAAATGTTCTGTTCTCTATGCAAACAAGCAAACGAACAAAGACGCGTGTCTTTACAGCTGTTGTTGCAATAATGGCGACGTCGTTGCCATTACCCAGATCAGAGAGCCAAGGACAGCGCCAAGGGAAGACAGCGTGTGTTCGGGCACAGGTATTCAACTTCTGTATGGGTCATATAACTATTGTCTGATCAAGGATATTAATTATTCATCACAGTTTCCGTTTAGTAGCAGAGCAAGATGCAAGATGCGTCAAGTTCCTGTCTTCCCTTCAGGTCAATACAAGCATATGCACATGTATAGGGATATAAGGGATATAGGGCAAGTATTCCGTCATAGTGGATCAAAATGTCAATTGATCGAATATACACATAATATCATGTATTATCGGTATTTTGCTTAAGAAGCGCTAATTGTTGTGTTCGTCTGGAGACTTGAGGTTGTGTGTCGTACATCATTCACTATGCATCATTGTTGCCTTGAGGGAACAACCGCAGCCGACTTTGCCTCGGATTTTTCTGAATTTCTTTTACAGGTTGAAGATTTGCAGGTACATGACGACATACATATAGCCTTGTCCCAGAAAGCCAAATAGTAAATGATATGCACACAGTGACACACTATATTCCGTATAGAATTGCACGTATGGAAGTTAGGCCATGAAGCGGGTGAGAGGGGGGGGGGGCTATTTATGTACTATAAAGACGATTGAAGGTGATGAAACAGTTTTATGTTTAAATAGCAGTGCAGTGGTGTAACGATCGTGACACGCTTCCAATGCGCGGTCACACGTGCAGCGAAACAGCTGGTCATGCATTCGTCTCAAACACATTATTTTGTCTTTTTAATGATTTCGAAGTCTTAGTTTGGCGGGTATTTAAGGAGTATTAATTGAAAGACTTTGGTCAATTAATTAGGCCTATTGCACAGCCCTCGGTCCTCGGTCGATGTCCACCTCCAGCATTTCCCGGTCTCATCCTGGGTGTCCTGAGAGTATTGGTGCCCATGGTGGCATGAAGCATGGTTGGGTTTCATGGCTCCACCTACACATAAGCAGTCGTACACAGCACCCAGCATTGTTACGTCTTTGGGCAGCACTACATAACCATCGAAGAAATTATAACGGCTGTTGCAAATGTATACTGTAATTCACAATCATAACGACTGCGGTCCGATCGGGTTTATGTTGGGTCTCCAGCCTAAGCGTGCGTGATGGGGTTTTATGGCTCCACCCAAACCGATCGGATGATACGGGCGCCAGTCTTTAGCCTGAGACTCCGACCTCCATGGTCTGCATATAGGATTCCAGTCAGCCGGTCAAACCAACTGAGCCGGTGCGCCTGGCTATGGGGACAGCGATAAATATTAAAATTGTACATGCATGCGCCGATAATACCTACAGCTCTCAAGGGGTAGCGGCGCGCATACACACTTTGTGTACGATGTGCTTGGGGAGCTACAAAATGCCCACCTCAGAAACAAAAGAGGAAAACAAGAAGGGAAAAACCAATGAATTCGCAAAACGAACGAGAGTGCGGTAATGCACTGCACTAGCTATACGTGTATTCCCATAAATGAGTTGTCTTTGTGCATGCGGCTAAAATCGACAACAAACAGAAAAGAACTTTCTGGGCGATCCTGGTACACTTATGTAAATACATACAGACCGCATTCACCTTTATGTTCTCGTTTAATACGACAACAAATGCTATGACACAAATAATGCATTTAATAAGAAATGAAATAAAAAATACGGCCAGTAAATATCGAGCGAAATCCATCATCGACATTCAGTGCAAACACGTGGCGAGCAGATTAGCGGGTAAGGCTTACACCGGAGGAGTAACAACTCATTCCCATTAAACCCGTCTGATAGCGGGGTGAAAGAGGCGACTCCGAGTGCCCATTACGCGAATCAACGACTGCCTACTGCCCGGTGTCGCCTATGCGTTTGTACACGTGCCATTGAAAGCGTGAAATCGACAAATGATGAAATCAACAACGAAAGTATGAAATCTTAGTATTATTGTCAGAAAGCATCACATTTATAATTATAATAAAAATGTGCCATTTATTTGAATGACACACAATGTGTGACATAAATAGCAGGTTTTATTCAAAAAGAAAATTGTTTTCATTGATTGGAAGATAAAGAATTACGAAGACTACTCTATATTGATAAGTTCATAAAAGTACACCCTACTAGGGCCTAGACACCGCAGTCATTTTGCAGGGCGAAAAGAAAATATAAATCAAATGAAAGATATGTAAAAAAAAAATAAACAGAAACAACCGGAGTATATTATTGTGTACTCATAGTTTTGGCTGAGAACAAAATATGCATAGAAACACATGACGACAACTGATATTTCGCAAGGAGAAAGAAAATTACAATGATTCACTAAATGCGTCGACACGTAATTGGTGGAAGTGAAAATGCAGGTCAAGACATAAATACGAACTTTAGATAAGGGGCTTCCTGGGATATTCCAGCAGTGAAAGTGATACATATAATGCTGCATGGGTTTCGGAAAAAATATTTCTTCAACGCCTTCTAAATATCTGTGTACGCGCCCGCCTCTCCCTGCAGCGCTCTTATTCGGGGACACACGCACTTGGGATTTCGTAGCAGCACAACCCACACGTCACTATTTTCTTATCAAATTTGAGGAGATGTCCGTAACTCGAGAGCTGTGTTGGGAGGGAAATCTGCTACTAGTAGGTCTGTCGCGGTTACCCCTGTCCCCAAACCAATTCAAATGTTTAATTACTTTCTCATTTTGCCTGAGTACCTGTGACACCTGATTTGATGTATTTACGATGTGTTATGTAACCTCATGTTGTTACGGTGGGGCTGTAAAACGCCCGTACTTTCAAGTGAGTGATTGGGGTTTTACGGCTCCACCCAACCCGTTCGGGCCCGCACTTTCAAATGAATCTCCATCTGTGCTCGATTTCCCCAATAAAAGCAAGTGTTCGTTGGAAATCAGGGAGTTCTCCGTCGACCAGCAGCCACTTCACGTATCCAGAGCAGTTCGTCATTCCTTGGCTAGCCCAAAAGGCTGCCTACTACAAGGACTGGATCGCTGGCCAATTAGACGGAGAATGTGTGTCCTGCCCACCCCGGGCACGTGACACAATAATAGGTGTCAGCTATTAAAAAGGCTATTTTATGCTTCCACACATGTAAGAGGTGCATACGTAAGGCAATCATGAAAATGCAAAGACCCAAACAAAAGCTGCTTCCGTAACGAGCAGACCACGCGAAGTGGAAAGATAATTTCTGCATGCACAGCAAGGTGCACCTAATTTCCTCCTACTTTCATGTCATCTGAAGGATAACGCACAAGTCGATGCCATCGCAGATCATTGACACCGATGAACATAGGTAATAGTTTCCGGGACAGCAACACTTGTTGCCTTTGCCCAGAGAATTCTTTGATTTGCGTTTCATTGTCAAGCGGGTAGAACATCATATTTCATCGATCTATTTTGCATGACAGAAATGAATGGGTGCCCACCTCCGCATTCAGCATTCGACCTTTAATTTGGCCTTCAATTATTAAGAAGGGTGGTAAGGAGGTGCGTGGTAAATTTCTTTCATCTTATGAAAGTTCTGGTTATTAAATTTGTGAAAATTGTAAGGTACCGTTTCAATGGCATGTTTGGGTGATAGGCATGGATACCTCAATCCCTCTAATAAAGACTTAACTAAATGAAATCGATACGATTTTGGGTGTATAGACAAACACGGTGAAACACCGTACACTATGTTGAGTGAGTTGATTTCTCCCACGAGTGCACGTACACATGAAAGAAACAGCACCACTCTGACCTACACATATAGCATCCGTGAAATGTTTCCACGATTAAACAGAGATGCATCCATTGTCAAAACCCCTGATGGGTTTAGCATAGAAGTGCGAGCGTTTGTCTTCATGAAGCAGACATACCATGGCCACCCTGGGCGTCAATCCGTCTCCATCATACCTGCATACACGGGCGTCCCACGAGACTCAACAAGCCCCAAGTTAGCTGACATTGATTGAGATCGGAGGAAGACGACGAGACAATGGTCTGGAACCCGATGAATAGACTGATATCGTGTGTCCGAGGTATTACAGGCGATGGATCAATTGGCCGTGGCATACATCAGTTGTTATCATGCGGTTTCTAGCGGCAAGCAATATAATTGACGACTTTCATGTACAATGCTGTGTGGTCATTGACATACTGACTAACTGAGGCAGTCTAAGTCTTGATTTTCAGCTTCGCCATGATTGGTTATCTGTGCCATGCGATGTCGCGGAGACCTGAGCCGGTTATTTGCTTAAGTGATTCTTCCTTCGCGAGTAATCGTGCCAATATGACAACTGATCTTCTTCTAAAGTCCCGAACGTCTGCCGCGGCGAAAATAACGGAACAGGTGTCGCCGCCGGATGTAATCACCGGCAGTGATTGCCTGGTAAGTGCATGGGATGCCCCATATATACATACCTTCAGTGTCCTATTTACACAGAGGGGTAGTCACGATAATTTTACTTTCTGCTAATGAAATTATCTGAAATCGGAGGCTGAGCATGCACAAAAAGAGGTGAAATATCGGCTCCCTAATTGACCTCACACAATTTCTTCTGAAGATCTGGGAGGATAAATTCATCACAAACACAAACTCAAGATTCCTTTGAGCAATAGAATAGAGCATAGGTATAATATGGGCGTCAGAACAGAAGGCCGGCCCGGGGTTTCACCGACTCTTATCGATAAGAATAGATCATTGAAATAGTTCACGCACATGATGAGAAGTTAAGAACAGATGGCCTCGGAGTGCCCGTACTCAGTTCACAGCAGTGATTTCCGTGGAACCCCCGACGAAATCCGAACCTGACTGATTCATCGAGCGTGTTGCTTGCCCTGCATCGTGGTTTAATCCAAATCGCCCCTCCTTAATCCCTAGTTGTAACTAAACCGCTAATAATATTATTTTAACGCATCCGAAAATCAAAATACATTTTCTTCTGCACTAATTATGCTCTGCACGGAATAGTTATGCATGTAGGTATAAAATACTGTGATTCAATGGTAATTGTTAGCTGTGGCTCCGTGCAGCCTTGTTAACTCGGCTGCGTGTGCCTGATTTACTATCGGTAATTATGATTACTCATTACCAGGTATTCATTATGATTTATTATGATTTATTAATAATCACTTAAATACCTATAACAATGGATGTGAATCAACAAAAATGATTTTAAATGTGCTGGATATATTTGGTCTAATTGAGCTCGACTTCATAATTCACCATTTAATTGTTTATGAGCTTAGGGCTTTATCATGGGAGTCACATTATCTAACGAGCAGACGACGGCCACACCACCAGTCGGTCGGAGTGGCCAACTGGGTGTTGCACAATGATTGGAGTCATGCAATGTGTGACACCCAGTTGGACCCGTCGACCGTCGACCGTTGTCTGAGACATTGCATGGAAGTATAATCGGGTCCACAGGTCGTACACAGTTGCTGTAAACAGATTATGGGCATTTCGTATACAGCTGCGGTAAAGTGTTAACTATTAATCATTAATAATAACGTCAACCGCTCAAACAAAGTTTGGCCCTGACACCATTTAGTGCAGAGTATATCTATACACTTTTTTAAATGTATGAATGTACAATTGTACACTTGACCATGATATCAAGTATAAACATCATTTCATAACATTATAATCAAATCAAAATAATTAAGCGCATTGATGATTGTGTAATAGGAACATAATAATTATATATACATGATTTATAGACTCTTATTCGTTTAGGTCATTAGGCCTATACATTAGGGACCCGACTGTGAATTAATAAGCATGTAATCTAAATTAATATTTCATGCATTCTGCTGCAACTCGCGAATACAGCCTGAGACCTATTTGATGGACTTTTGTGGCGGTCGCGTATTCTGAACTGCAATCAGAGGACAAAACAAAGAAGAAACTGCACAACGCCAAAAAGACCACCTGTCACGAAAGATATGAGAGCATAGTGACCACGCAACGGACAGTTGAGTGACACGACTGGACTACTAATCTGTAGTCATTAGCAGCGGGCGAATGAAAGAGCGGCTCGTGCCTGGCTTAATTCCCTGACTCGGATCAACGATGGACTCTCTGCAGCACTCATCTTTAGCACGCGTATCGCCCGGAGAAACCACAGAGGAAAGGCCCCAAGAGAGGGACTCGGCGCGTTAATTACCTGTCAGACAGAGGTGTGCTTTTTGTAATGGAAGTATTCGAGAGAGCTACTCGTTTGATGCTGTTGGTAAGGCACATAACAGGAAATAAAAATATCGAGTGACTGAGTATATGAGTGACATTTGGTTTCAATCGGAATAAATCTCTCAGCCACTCGATCAATCCTTTCACTGCGTGAGGATTATTGGTGAGAACATTGGTCACAATGGATTAATTAATTAGCTCAATCACAATCAAGGAAGCAGGGTGTCGATATCAGCGACAACAGTGGTCACTGGTCAGTGACACAAATTGACAACACTCACCGGTCATTGGTGATCGCTCTTCCTTCACGTGTTCCTCTGAGCAGGACCATAGTGTACAGGCTTGAATCCCGACCTCCAAGGCACTGTAGGCAGGAATTCCTTCAATTTTGAGGAATGTATCGGTCGTTTCCTTGTGGATCAACTTATGAAATGGAAAATATAATATAATAAATAATGCATTCAGAACGCCAGAGAGTCACGCTGTACTGCTATGGTAAGGTGCGGTTCATTGGAAGTGAGATTCTGCTTCAAAGGTCCTGTACATGCAGTCATTAGACGTTTTGCATTAAACACTTCAACACACGGAAAAAATTCGGCAATTGAAAAGCGTATAATAAATTTCAGCACAATATACTAGTAATATCTGTCAATTTCCAATTTTTTTATAATACGTTTAACATCCCAAGTTACGAAAATTTACTAGTATATAATAACTAACTTCGGGTTGGGGGCAACCCGAGGCTCCTCTACGTTCTCTTAGGGTCTTTGGTGGAGTTTTCTTGAGATATAAAAGTTTATGTAATCAGTTTATTTCATGTTTCTCATATTCAATCATTTTCTTTAAACATACTGTACGTCAAATTTCTGCCACATACAAAGTTGTCTGTCTTTCCCTGCTATGTAGCCTCATCTAGATTAGGGGTTCCCACACTTTTCAGGGCGAAGGCCAGACAGTAAACCTGTGAAACACCGGCGGGCTAAGGAAAATACCGAACGGATAGAAATACATAGAATTAAAAAAAAATCTCAAATTTTGATCATGCTGACAGTCACTCGGCCGCCAGACGAAAGCGCTCATTGTAGCCTAACCTAAGCAAGCCCCGAAGGGAAATATTTCGATTAACATTGCTAAAACATGCTAATTTGACACTCAGAATGATTTCAACAAGTTTAATTCGTGGGAATGCACTGCTTTGATGCTCTAGTGAGAACGCATGCATGTAAAACATGACGTTGCTTATCGAGGACAAATGAGGAGATGTCTGGCTACATTGAACACAAAGAGAGCTAAATCAGGTCCGTGGGGTGGACGTAATTTTTGCAGTGAACCGAGACGCCTTCTGGTCAGATTTATCTAGGTTGATGCCTTTCTATCTGCCGACATCTTTGAGGAAATGGCGATCTGCCTGGCTTTCAATTAGGGGAGATTATTGATCGCAAATTGTGCGTGTCCCAAATCAAGCAAACTGGGGTGCTATTTCGCTCAATTAAGTATTTTCATAAAGGAAGAATATTCTTTCTCGATGGTATTATTGTTGGTATTCATTTTAAGGGAAAAAAGTTCAATATTTTTTGTTTTCATTTGTAGAGTTACCTGCGGCCAGATTTAATAGTAAAGCATTGGGGAGGCCTCGGGCTACTCTTGAGGGGCCTCGCGGGTCGGAGTTTGGGGACCCCTGACCTAGATCATGCACCAACGAGCTTCAGAACATGCATTTGGAAGCAACGACAATAATGCATAATAGCCATAAATGATCGAGACGGAATACTGGGATACAGCGCTAAACATATATATACAAATACTGTATATGTAGACGCCTATGGGCTATACCTGTTCTTGCACGTGGGTCCAAGCAGAGTGAACTACTGACCTACAACACGCAACGTACCAAGGAATTTAAGCCAAAATACAATACATCATCTGCAGTACATACACATTGCATTTAATATATTAGAAATCTGCATCTCAAGTCATTGGAAAGAGACGCACAGGTTGCCACAGAACACACTGCATTATTTCCCAATAAAAAGGCAAATTCTGATGGAGAGCCCTATGATTGGGCGTGTCAGATGGAGGAATTGTCACAATTGGAATTGTGAAAAAGGTTCAAGAACCGAACATGCCAGCAATTCATTGCAACAAACTACAAAGACACACAGAAACTCTGTGAGAAAACGCACAACGGCACGCTTCAGATCCAAGTTCAGGCTTGATTCGTAACTTTGCAGACCCTCGACTTCGTGACATATGGTGTGACCTTGAATCAGGAACAGGTGTGAGCCTAAGTCCAAGACAAATATTCAATAAAGGTAATTTCTCACAACGCGTAAAACCCGGTTTCACATAAGAACCTATTTCCACTTGTAGCACATTACAAGGGATCTGATAACACGTAAGCTATTTGAAAACAAATACACCGGATTATAAATGTACAGAACCACCCTGTATGAATATCAACAAGCCAGACTTCGGGGCAACTCGGAAAGCACACAAATCATAAAAATAGGGTTTATACTTTATTAAAATGAATATAATCAATGCACCACACATGTCAGTAACGACTATCACCCATATATAAGCTATTAGTAAGTCAACAAACGAGGTGTCGATGACGACATTGAACTTAAAAACAACAATCACTCAATCGGCGCGCGCGCCCCCTTGCGATAATTGCGGGCTTAAAAGTCGCATAGAAGGCACACGGGAGCCTCATGCATACGAGATTCGCAGTGTTTAATGACGAAATCTAAACTATCCTGCTTGACTTGGAGAGAGCAGCATCCGAGACGGATCATCCTCGAGGGTAACCAAGGCAGGGTAACCGAGAGCGTGCACGTGGCGTTGCATAAAACAGGCCGATTGAAGCGAAGGAACATCTAGGGCCCGTGCGCTCCAATCTGGCGGACGACAGTGTAATTTGTTGCGGTGCCGAAGGCAAGTATACACCTCATTATGTATTTCATCACCGCCGAAAAAGGGCAAACCGCCAACGATGAAGTTGAGTTGTTTATCTCGGGGAGAATATGCCGGTGAAATAAGGTGTGACGCAATTGGTCGTCATATGCACTGCCGCCATGATGAAATTGCGTGCTTAGGCTCTTCGATTCAATGCCAAACAAAACAAAAAATTTAAACCTTATTCGGATTTCGTGTTTATTATGAGATGTTCTCGTCTTCTCGAGACGTTTGAAGGATGTCTGGGGGGGGGGGGGTACTTATCCTCATGTCATCTTCAAGGAAGAAGAATTGAGAGCTGAAGGCTTCTTCTCATGAGGAGAAAACACATCAACTTTAAAAGACTAAATTCCTGCTTGCAAAGAATCGTGTTCGGTGGCCCCGCCTCGGGGTAATTGCGGTTGTGCGCTTCCTTCCCAGTGGTGCACTTAATTACTTGTCCATCCATTCAAGAGACACGGAGTGTGCCGTGCTCATATAGTGATCTATATATGCGTGCATATGTTAAAGTTATACTTGCATGTGGATCCAACTGAAAACTAGACTTATATACATGTATCAGCTAGTACTAGTACATGTATACGAATTGCATTGTCCAGACGATCTAATAATTGAGGCCTTTAATAAATTCCTGAAGAGCGAGACCAAACGCTGCCTCTTCTTTTTTTTAAAGGGCGTTGTTATTGTTCAAACATGTAATTGCAGGACCGGTGCAACGACTCACCCGAAACCGAATTCTACAACACTTGAGGATTTAGAGTTCATCTTTGTTTCACAACTTACTTCACTGGGCGAAGAAAACCGGTACCCCGAATGAGAATTATTAGAATAGCCGGGGCAGCGGCTCAGCCGGTCTACAGCACCGCCGGTGATGTCATCAAAAATGCGCAAAAAGACAGCGAAACAGGATTCCAGTGTAATGCAGGAAGGTCAGTATGAGGCAGCAAATCCACAAATCTCCGAACGAAGCAATCGAAAGAACGAGATCTCTTGGGATTCAGGGATCAAGCGCATTGCTGTTACCATGGAAACAGAATCCAGGTACTATACCTTGCTGTTACACGTTTATATTGCTGCAGACCAGGAGCCTATACCTCCCAAGACGCAACATCTGCATATACGCAGTGGATTATAGTTGTAGTCGCAAATAAGGGTCAACCAATATATTAAACCATTAGGGTTAACCAATATTAACCAATTAAAGTCAAATCTTTCTTTCAAACCTAGTACATAGTATACAATTACTAGGATTAAAAACCCACTCAGTACAATGTTTAGATTTCCCCTGTAACTACCAATAATATCGATTAAAGTCGCATGCCTGGAGGGCTTATGCTTCAATTAAACAGTGCCATTGACTCGGGCAGAATTAGCCCGGATCTGCGCAATAAAAAAAAATAAAAAAAATAAAGATAACGATGTTTCCCTTGTTGGCCACGAGATGAGCGTCACAAAGGACGGATTTTGTTTGTTTCTGATTCGATAATCATAGAACCAATCAGAACGCAGATACTGAAAAACTGGAAATATGGAGAAATAGAAAGAGAATTCCGTGCAGCGGAAACGCTGGAAAGCACGGTTGCCATGATGCATAGCTAAAGAAGAAGAAGAAGACGCCGTCGTCAAATGGCGCGTCGTTTATAAAGGAAACATCCAGCACATCTAGACGGACAAGAAATGCGAATTTCACGTGACTTCCGAACCTTTGTTTTCCATCAGAGACAAATGCTGAGGCTTCGACGCGTCTTTTAAGGGGAACTGCAGATTCCAGCAGACGATAAAGCTTTTTGGCGGGAAGATTGAGTTGTGCTGTGAACAATGGCGCAGTGGCTTGCGCCTCATCCATTCAGATCATGTTACGCTGACTTCGTTGGCTAATCTCTCAAAACAACGCTGACGGCGGGGCTTTCACGGAGGGTGAATGACCGTTAAGGGGAGGCTTCCATTAAACACATTATCAGGCGATCACGCAGCGGCCGAACAATACAGCGTGACGCGTGCCAGCCGAGCAGTGACATTTCGAATGGGGATGATGAATATCACCAGAAGTATAATTAATGGAAGTGAAACATAAGTTTCAGACAAATCCAATAAATTATTTCAACAAATAAACGCTTTTTTCTCCGTTTTAATTGTTCTCCATTTCGGGGGGTTCGAACAAAATGCCGGCTCGAAATGCATGCTGAAGTGGATGTTCGTGACATGCCACGCACTTTGATATCGAGAGCGTGTGTGAACAGGTAAATCACATCCTCAATATCCACGCCAGCCTATTTGATGCCTTAAAAATAGATCAGCGCCGTGCATTAAACGCCGATCGAATGGCAGGTGCACGGGGAGGGGAAGCGCATATCAATCAACGTCATTTGCAGCCGAAAACCAGGCACGCAAAACTAACGCAAGTGAAACACGTTAATTAATCGTTGACATTTCAATCCACTAAATATGGAGCAGAGAGCGATTCATAAGCGACTTTTAAGTAAGTGTTGCTACAGGTATACGATCTGCAAATCGTTGATAGGCAGGGATCGGCCCTTTAAGCCGAATGCCCAAGAATTTACAAGGGTTATGTTTAGGCTTACGGCGTTAGGTTGCGCTTTTAGTTTCGGCTAGGGACATATGCTTATAGTAGTAGGCCACATTGTATTTATAGACCGGGAATTCAAACTATATCGACCCCATCCTGATAGACCCGGCTTGCATTTTGGGATCGTTAACTACTCACACAAGTGAATTACTGTACAATGTACAATATACATGTTAAGTAAATAAGTAAACCTTTCACGAGCTTTCGTGATCGTGTTATATTAAGAAATCTTATCTTACATTCCTCACACAGGTTGTTAGCTAGATCTTTTTACAGGGTGTCCCAATTTTTTTTGAGGATCATAAAAAAGGCGCGCGGAACGCTCAAGGAACAAGGGCATCATCTAGCGCGGTGACCACAGTTTTCATAGAAAACACAATAGTCTTGTCTATTGAGTGCATGCTATGTTCACTTGTCAAAGAAATAAGACCAAAAAAAAAAAAAAAAAGATTAATCTCAGCAATATGAGGCGGATGGAGCATCTAGGAAACAGAGGATGTTTTAGGTCAAGATCCTTGGTTTGAGGCTTCATTTCTCCCATTATTTATGCAATACTTCACTGGATCCCTTACGTAATATTTGTAAACTCAGATCATCTGAGGAAGTTAAGTCAAGATCTTTTTATTCAAAACATCACTGCATCTCTTACATATTATAACTACAAACTTTGCATCAAATGAATTTAATAAACATCGTCCACAAATGAGCCATTATACCAGTACATATACTAGTATCTTTGAATCTTCAGGGCAATTTTGTGCATTATATGCACATAGAATTTGCTGATTATTGTTTTGGTTTTAAGAATTATAGCATTATCAACAACAATACTTGTGAACTAGTGAGTCTTTAAGCGATATTACACACTAAGCACAAGAACAGATGACACTATACATCTGAGTTTCCTATACCATAAACTAAATATAGATCCCACTGATCAACAGAGATTCTGATTTCTGAGTGAGGATTCAATTAAAAACAAATAGCAGCAAATGGATAAAAGTTTAAAATGAATGCTCACACGCTTCTTGTTGTCGAGGCATCAGTTAATTCTGCGAAATCAAAACTACTACTAGTAGTGATTAAAACCGTAAGACATTCTGCGGGCTAATCAGGTCATCTGAATCATGCATGATTGGGCAAAGGCCGTAAGGCGTACTTAGAATAGCTCAAGTTTAGGCCAATGAGAGCGGCGCCTTAGAATACAATTAAAAAATACTGAAATTGGATTGCACTATTTGCTGATGAACGATAATGATGCACGGACGATAATTCAATCAGGAACGCTCTTCGTGAATAACATCAATGAGCAGTTCCCAACTTCGCAATGCCTAGAAAGTCCACCACTATTTATATAATGTATTAACACGCCGTTTGATGACCGATAATTAAGCTGGTTTGTTTACTCTTACAAAGGTTTATCAAAAGAGATTAAAATACGACAACGAGATAAGAATTCCAGCGTTTATAGTTATTCATCTTATCACGTGAGTGACCAATAGTAAAACAACTCGTCCAGTGCAGCAAAATCGAGATGTCATTTCTATAGAATTAGAGGCGTTCTATTGAAAAAAAAGAGGCGTCCCAAAATAGAGATGAGGCGTCCCCAGGATGCATGGACGCATGGCTAGCTAACGAATACACACGAATTCGGCCCATTAAATTCGGCCCACGTTCGGCCCAGGTTGATTTCGACCCATTAAATTCGGCCCATCTTATCGATTTCGGCCCATTTTAGATTTACATTTTATTCGACGATATGCATAATGTACCACTTATAAAACTGAACCCTATGACAATAACTGAGGCCGTGAGCCCATGCATGCGCCTGATTTCATGGACGTAAGTTTGAATCATCGGACGCCAGATTGACGCCAGATCAGACGTGTTAACTGTGGTCGGTTTGCCTTTGTTTTTATGCATTCACATTTATTCAAAGTCGCATCTGAGCTCTGGTATATTATAGTTGGCCTGAACACTAGAATGTGTAAATAAATTGTGAGTAGTTACTTCCATTGTTAATTTACTGAAACATAACTCACGCCATAATAATTGTCGGCGATTGCCGGGATTTCGTTCAAGTCAATTAAACAACAAATGGCCCCCATCCAGCACTATATATATATACTCGAAAGGTGTATTTGTCTTTTGTGGTGCATCCTCTATCATCCGTTACTAAATGTAGTTCCCAAAATCAGAGGTCCTCTTTAATTAATGTGTTTGTTCTAATTCAAAGGCCAAATGTTGCTCATTTTCCAGAAGAAGCGCTCTCCATCATAATTATGAAGCACGCCTATGAGTTTCCATACATCACATTGTATACAAATATTGATTTCATACCGATTTGTGTTATTCAGTAGTCGGGCAAAACAGCTCATACATACATTCACAAAATATATTGATTAATTTGAAGAAATAACGGATATATTTGTAAACCTTTTTTTTTTTTCTTCTTCTGGCCAGGTGTGGGTTCGAACTCACGTGGTGGCTTGTGCCCGTATAATGCATAATTTTGAGATTTATAGTTAGCTTATATTTTTGAGCGATGGAACAGACGAAGCTGAGGCACCTATTTTATTTTAACAAGATGCGCAGCTGACGTATTCGCCTTCTGTTTAGCCCCTTGTGGACGGCGTCTTGGATTCTGCAACAGCGCATTTGTTTTGTCGCAATCATTCTTGGTTGCTGCATTGTGACTATTTTTATCCGCTCAGACAGCAATGCCTCATTAGTGACCGACTCATGTTTCATTGTACGATAACATCTTCGCCAAAGGCTCATCTCGATCTGTGTGTTCTGATATAAAGCACCCGGTTACATCATACACAGGCACTTAAATAGATGGTAATTTCGTCCCTGGTAATTCTGTGGAATAATAATATTATAATATAGAATATAATATAGAATATAATAATATTTCTCTGGCCGGTGAGGTCAAATGACCCTCCATTGCCTGTCAAATTGTTTCCGTGTACAAATCCGTGAGCATCGTTCGATTGGATTTCTTTATTCACAATTACAGAACACGTGAAAGACGAGTACAATTATTAATTGATGAAATTATTGCCCCATTGCCTCCTGAAAGTATCGCTAATTTGCACCAACAGCCGACATAACTGTATGTTCTTTAAATGAGTGCTCGTAATAAGAGGAATCATTCGTAATACACAGAGGGCCATATAGGTCAGGACTCACAATGACAATATAATGTGCTAAATTCCCATGGAGGTTTGACATGAAAATCCGACTTATTTACGAATAATTAAATATTAATAATTAAATTCGGTCATATAACTCAAATCTCCTATTAATGCGAGGCCTTCAGAATACAAGTATTCTGAATCTTAGTGTGAAGCCTTAGGAATTGATGAGTTGACACTCGTACGTTTCATTCATTTACAAAAGTTGTGAAAATTATACCATGAATGTGAATAATTTAAACCCCACTTAGAAGGGCTCTCACCTATCAGGCGATCACCATGTAGAAATATACAACGATGGACCTCCATTGTCCAACTGCTGCTAAATTGATCGGTTGTTATGGCAATGAGACTATTTTGTACACGTCTGCATGCACATAACATAATTATATAGTACGTAAATCTTAATTATCAGATGATCCCCCCCCCATGCACACAAAGTACTTTGACTCAATTCGTTCTCAAACGATTCTCCTGCCTACAGCAGCTGCACCCCCTCCCCTCCGCACTTGTCCACGTTCCCTAGTCATTGAATATGCTTTGATCCTACTCAGACACATACTGTAGTGGTGTATGTGTATATACCAATACACTGAATGCATAAATAGCAGTAGTTCTATGGATCTATGATGATAACCGGTAAGACACACCTTTTTTTTTTTTCTTATGTAATTCATTCCGTATATTGTATCAGCGTTTAGAGCAAGCATTTGCATTTTACGCTATGGAAAATAAATTTTCAATTTTCAGTCAAGAGGGAGGTATGAAACTATGAGAAACCATTGAAATGGCATTGAAGGAAATCCAACAGCCGAAATGGCGCACTCTGTCTGATTACTTGTCTGAATAAATGGCGTCGTCTCGTACGTTTGGGGATAACGCCCAGATAAGTGGAAGGTCGCAGCATGTCCAGGGCACATCACGTTAAGCGAATGAATTTTCATTTGACGGACAGCCGCATCAATTGCTGTCAATACGGAGGAATTGCGCAATTGCACAAACTACTGAACGACAATAACAGCCACAAACAGCACCCGACCACCATAACTTCATAAGCGTACTTTTTGTTGCGGAGTGAGCATTGCGCATCTGCAACGACCGTTCTATTTTAATTTCAACTCAATCACCCGCGTTGATGACTTGATCCTGGCTGATATAAGCATAGCAAAACACTGGTCTTATTGAAAGACACCGCCGATACACCGAAGATGATGATCGAGTTGTTTCGCTAGCGCTTTTCCAGGAAAACACACCTTATGACGTATGACAGTTATGAGCAACCCGTCAATGGTGATTTACATATCTATCAATGAGATTTCAGTCATTTTCACTTTTGCCGTTTAACTTTCATCTTTTCGGTCGCCTGAACGTGATGAATAAACAAGTGTCTGCAATCGGGGCCTCGAACACGTCAAGATTGTCGTTGGTTGGCGGTATTGGACCGCAGTCAGGGAATTTAACCAAGTGCATGTCTTTGTGGACATTTTGAAGTTATGGAGGGCGTACGATGCAATACTTCAACCGTTTAAGTCCTGTGACGCTTATTCAGGAAGTAAGTTAAAAGTGTCTGCAGATACTAAAGAAAAAAAAATCACTTAGGAATTGGCAAACACACTCCGTTTCGTGATTTTATATTTATATACACGCACAAAATAAGGATGTGTGGGAACTGATGACTCGACAAGAGTCACGTCATGCATGCGCGCGCACCCTCAGCGAGAATCCATAAATGTATAAATATACATGTATATAATATTGTATATAAACATCTGCATCAGTTTCAAGACACGGCGTGTATAAATATACCAGTAATATCATTATATAATTAAAAGGATCGCAGAGAGAAGTGAGTATATTGTGGCTGACAGTGCTCGCGTTAGTACTACAATTATACTTAGTATATATACTAATACATGTACACATTGTACAGTATTGACATGCACTGACATGCACTTGAGACGAAAACAACTTACCTCCGCATTAGAAGCACTGCTGATTCGGATTTTATAAGTGACCTCTCCATAGTCCACGGTACTAGGCGCCCACGACAACAAGAATCCGTTCCAAGGTCCAGTGACGGTCAGGCTGGACATGTTGACCGGTGGCGGAACCACGGTAGGCGGCGATGACTGCGAGAAGTTTTCTGCAAAGAGTCCAAAGAAGGACAGGAGTTGTAGCAGCGCCCTCAACATGCTGTTCAGAGGCAGCCTCTCGTCATCACTGCGCACGGCCGCAATGCAGGAGCTAAGATCGAGTCAGCTGACCCAGTAACAGACGCAGCAGCTCAGAAGGCGTTCATCTTTGGGGTTCCACGGGGCATAGGCCTATATAACAGCCGTGCACTAAGCAGAGATACCGAGATCGCAGGCAGCGCCAGACATGAGTGGGCTTCAGTGTAAAGAGATGGTATAACGTATACATGTATTCATTCGATCTGTGGTGTCGATGGGCCGAGTTTTAAAGCTTGTGGAATTGCATGACGAATGTTAAAGTCGACCAACCCGCGGCTTACGCGGGCCATGGTGAGGACACGCTTTAAGCATAATTAACTGTCGTTTGGCTGTCGCAGGTGAACGCCCAAGAATTTTGGCACGATGTGTGTAGAATGCGCTGAACAGTGGCGCGTGTAAATTGTAAATCGAGATGAAAGTAATGTTATTTGTGCTCCGCATAGAGCATGTGCAAAAAGTGCAAATTGCAATTATCCACAGGTGGCTGGTATCAGCGGAGACTCGATCAATGAGACGCTCCTTCGAATACGCAAAACATAATAGAGATGAAAGAGACGCGCGGGTTGCTGCTGTTTCAAAACCACTTTGTGTCTGTCTCATTTGGCGCTGATTCGCTGAAGGTCAAATCTCCCGATCACCTGGCACCCCCTCGAAATCATAACGCATTTCATTCAATGGATGATGGCCAAGGGTTTAAACAGCAAATTATTGCGATTTTCAGGAAAATATTCGCAGATATCCTGCTGCTGCCTTCAAAAATATAAACACCAGCCCTATTGACAAAAAAGTATACCTGAAGTGGATATGCCCGCTGGCATGTGTATACTTATAAAGGCAATGTGGCATAGGCCATGCATGGTCCACGGAATTTTAGAATAGGAGAGCGTACTTGGCAATTTAAATCTCAAGTCAAGATCACATCATTATTCATGATTATTTTTTATTTTTATTATATTTTATTTTTCATTGCAGCATTCACGTGTGGCAAATACACCCTGTCGCGCTAGTGAGGGGTTCGGGCGTAACGTCCTGAGTAATTAATGGTTAAATGAGGCCATCAGGGAGCCTGTACGAATCGACTCCCGTCCTCGAGTGAATAATAATTATATCAATTAAAAACGCCCATACCTGGGTAGTTATATTTGGAGGGGTGGTCAATACAGAACGCCGTGACCCGTGACTCTGCTTCGGTGGTTAGGTTGAGCCGCGCGAGGCTCTTCCTTCCAGTGTCCATCACATACAACTGATGTGGTCCATTTAGGAGAAACAGTTTCCCGCTGTAGAACTGCAAAGGAGGGCTCTTTCTGCGACGGGAAAAGAACATTAAACAAAGGCAGAGATCGCAATCATAACGCACTCGTAACCATAATTCCCGTTGAAGTCGAACTGCACGACTTGTTCCACCGTGTGCGACATGTTGTCGTCAGGGTGGGAGCGTAGCGTCGCTCGGAACACGATCAGCTTGTCGGTGTCCTTTCTTAGCCAGTAGAGGGCGCGTCCTTGTAGGTCACAGGCCAGTCCGAAGATGAAGCGAGCTGCGTATAGAGGCAGACGCTCAACACTCTGCCGACCTTCGCCGTTGAGTAAAGACGACTCCAACGTCTGGCCAGTGGTCCAGTAAATGTAACCTTGAAGACTATCCAGAACGATATCCTGCACGACGGCTGATCCGTCAAAGACAGTTTCCGGTGTGGTGCCACCCCTAGTTGGATCTAAAGAAACGCGCTGAATCTGAATCACAAGAAACGTAATCATAACGTAGTTAATTCAATGCGCATCAACGTACCATGTTGTGCTTTCTGTTGTACCAATAGATGTAGTTTCCGAGCCAATCGAATGCGATGGCCGTCGCGTTGTGTACGTGGTGCAAGCGGGTCGTGGGTCGACCGCCCGCCTTGACGAACACGCGGCGTTCTTCGCGGCTGAAGTTGCTGCTCCAGATCAACGTATCGCCGCACTTCTCAAGATCTGAGCCAAGTCGAATGGTCATATAATTATTATGCACAATGGCGAGATATTCAAAGTATCTGGAATATTATCCATGGCGGAGACTCAACCTCAAACCATATAATGATGCTCTTTCACTGCTTTCCCATACTTTATGATTGTTTCATATCATCTCTCCGAGGAATGCATTGAGCAAGAATGTTCCCAGGGACAATTATTATAAAGGAATCATTGCTGCACAGATTGCTAATGATTATGTTTGGACAGATATAAAACGTGATGCGCATGCCAACAATTAAAGACAAATACATCACCAAATTAAATTAGATCTATTTCATGTTATACGCATTTGTATGCATGGTGGACGCCGATATGGTTAATTGGTTTGGCGGATCATAACTCGATTTCTTCTCCCTAAACCACATTAATTTAAAACCGAACTGGATAAATGAATTGCCCTACCTCTATTTGATCTAAATATGATGTGCGATAACCTCACACGGCGCCTGACACAGATGTTTCCTGAAGCGACCCCTGGTGAGGTCATCCGCCGCGGCACCAATTAGGCGAGCGTGAAATTGGCAAATCAAGTAAATGCCACATGAGGCTCCACACAACCCGTTCGGGTGATACGCCAGAACATAAGCCCGAGACCGGGGTTCCCCCTACTCTTATCGATTAATCCCAAGGGTACTTTATCCTGCCATAGACAATAGTACACAGCGCCGGGCCTTGTTACACAGTTGGGAAGCACTGCAGAGTCACCAAAAAAACTATAATTATAACAAATTACAATTATATTTCACAATCATAACGCCCGTGGCCCGATCGGGTGACGAACCCGTGACTTCAACCACCACGGTCGGCATAGGCTTGCAGTCAGCCGGTCAAACCGACTGAGCTATTCGGTGCCCCAAGTAAATGTCACAAATATATAGCACCGACGCAAGCATATTTCATTTTCAGACCTATTGATGTATTATTTATCTGAAAAGTCGATCAACAAATACAATTTACAGCAATTGAAACCATGCCATGTGGACGACGTACGTCGAGCCGTCTACTTAATTCGGGTTACTAAAAAAAAAAAAAAAAAAAAAAAAAAAAAACCAAAAAAAACCCCGCGTTATTTCTCGATTAGTAACATCCCTGAACTCTATACATGAGGTTATAATTATTGTGGCCAGTGGTCACTTTTGAGACTGACCTTGGATCTGGCCCATTGCTGGAGTAGGCTCGATCTTTACGTTCTGGTTGCTACCATTCAGAAGTCCCTCGTAGACAGCGCTGCCTAGCACACTGTTATCGCTGTAGACCAAAATTGGGGTGGTTGAATCTGTGGCATGGAAAGAAATTGCATCAGTAAGTTATAATGAGTGTTTCTCCCAACAATATCCCATTACTATAGATAGCGAACCCCAACACAACATCAAGGAATGATGTGAAATCATAACGTACGATTCTTCAACGTGGCGGCTTCGAAGAACTCCGACCACGGCCCATGACCTCCTTTGGACGTTGCACGGACGCGGAATTTATAAGAAGTGTCGGGAAGAAGATGATCATCCAACAGATTCAGCCTCTTCGTGAGTCCGAAGCTTTGATTCTGTCCATTTTTCAGGTTTATTGCTTCAACTTCATAAACCCATTCACTCCAGGCGCCTTCTCCTGAGAGAACGTTATGATCAGAAATGCTGATCAGTGACAGCGCAATCATAACGCACCTTGACTCAGAGCAGGAGGCTTCCATTGCAAGGCTGCTGATATCTTCGACATCAATGCTTGGAGTTCCCTCGGTGGCATATGCGGAACTGTTGAAATCAAACGAATACATCCAGCGAGTCGCCAAAACTTGGATTTGTGTTTCATATCTACGACAGAACAGATCTGGGCCCGATTCCAGAGAAAAAACTTAAGTGTCGAAACTCAACACTGCAGTCGTAAGTTTGTAACTAGTGACTAAGTTCTGCTCTTGGAAAGAGATATATCTGGTCTTTTGACCAATGATATCATTGCCACTCGCGGCATCATCGTATCCTTACAATTATAATAGCCTATTTACTACTGATGAATAAATATTGCTTGCGAACTGATGGAATTCAAAACAAAATATTCGCGGTTGCAAAGTTACAAGAAATAATATACCTACTTACTGAAAGTTGAAATTCGTCTGCACTTCCACACTTGGTCAATCCATTCAGGCACACTGTTACTGTGATTATTGTAATTCTTTCGGCGTTCGGTGTACGACTGAACAATATCAATTTCCGGTCATTATACACCGTTTGAGGCTCAAAAATCGCGATTCTAGGAATACGTTCACTGCCCGACCCTGTGCGCTGGAAAACCGAGAAAATATCGTACGCACGTGTTGACGTCCCTTTTCGTTGTCGGCTTATCAAATGATGTTCTGTTTGTTCAACCAATACATGTGTGGCTACTGGTATTATGTATGGATACAGGGTACTGATAATGCATGTACACGAAAGACAAAATCGTGGGTCTGCGATCTGACAAAACTCCTTCAAAACATTGTTTGATACATGCCTTTTTGTGGTTATTTATTTATTTTTTTTTTTTTTTTTTTTTAACCTATAAATCGTGCTGATAAATAAATCCTCATGAAATACCAGTGTATGTAATTTCTATCTCTGCTTTAATGACCCGGGTGACCCCTGCGGACGCGCTGAGGGAACTGCTCGACTGCCGAGACAGAATTGCCATTCATGAACATTTTTATACTTGGTAATTACAGAGTGGGCCAAAAGTAGTCGATCGACTCCATGTTAAAAATCTCAATGCTTTTCAATGGTGCAACGCATTTCGATGAAAGTGTTACAAAACAGATCGCAGTGTACAATTCACACAAAGATGAGAGAAATAAATACATGGTATGCCATGCTACTATTCCTATCATTTCTATTCCAATTTCATCAACATTTATGCCGATGTTTCTCAATTAATAAGAGTATTCATTCCGCAATATTTCCACTTTTGGCGGCAAACAGGGCCCCTGACCATGGATTAGCTTCATGTTGAACACATACATAAGGAAACGCTCTCGTACTATTGTTTTGTTTGAGGGTGCTATTGTTGTGGCAGTTATCTCCTAAAATCAAAACAAACCAGAGAGTTTGTATTGAAGCGCCATCCAAGAGATGACATGCGTTAATGCTCGCTCAGGGGCTCCTCTGATTTTGCTCTCTTCGCGATCACTCACCACTCGCATTTAAATGTACCTCCCGTCATTCAAAATTGACCTTTTACTTGATTTCTTTGCGTAAATGGGCACAGAATAACACATTCAATCCATAACAGGTATGTTATAACTACCAAGTAGTTAATAGTTATTATTATTATTATTATTATTATTATTATTATTATTATTATTATTATTATTATTATTATTATAATTTATAAATTTGAGCAAATTTTAGAGTTTTGCTTTTAACATGGAGTAGTTTAACCCACTCTAACCACAGGCGTGACATGTACAACCGCGTCGATGTTTTTTAGCTGAACATTGATGAAATTATGTTTACAATGATACAGATATATTATATAAATGGGCCTATACTGTGAATGCGCACAAAATAAAATTATTTTTAGATTAATTATTGAATTAAACTATGTTACAGTACATTTAAATATTTATTCCCGTACTAATTTACAATTGAAATATTGTTTGAAAGTGATTTTTGTTGCATCTTTCGTTATTTAATGAATGTCATGGGGTGCTAATTGGCAATGAAAACGTTGTGGCTGTGGATTCTATAATTAAATCGTGTTAGTTGGCTATCAGCCAAGAGAGGCATTGCCTAATTTACAGTGCTCAGCTGAGAACTCGAGAAAACTGATTCTGAAATCGCTAAGTATGGCAGAATTATACAGCGCTAATCTGCAACTTGAGTTTCCTTCTGGAATCGGCGCGTGATGCGTTATGACTTACCGGGCCACGGTTGGTTCAGCGGATGCCAGATTCTCAACCTGGCGAACTTTCCAGAGGAGAAGATCATCTGCGAGTGGAAATAGAGCTTGCTCTGAGGATTGTACTCCTCGAAGTAAACTTTCTTCGATTTCGATGCCGCACTTCGTAGCTTACTCCAGTAGAAGAGACCCTGGTGGAAAGCCAAGCTAGTCACGTGCTCCCATGTCGATGTCTGCGTGTTGTTGTGGATCACTTTTGCGTCTCGTCCGTCCAGATACAACGACATCATGCTCGCGTTGCTTGAGTTGGGAAAGTACAAACGGTATGGAATATAATCCACAGTGAAAGATTGCATAACATTTGAGGGGTAGATGGGTCGGCCTGGTGCTATCGGATATTTTCCCTGGAGGTCTGCAAGGTCAGCGCGAAAGAGGCCCTGCTCTGGACCATAGACGGTCCAGAAGAGATAACCATTGCAAGGGTCCACTTGAATGTCCTGTGGTTGGCCATCTAAGCCCTGAATGACGACTCGGCAGTTGAATCCTTCCAGGTCGCATCGTTGGATCTGCTGTCGTTCAGCGATGTAGAGGTGGTTGAAGAGCCAGTCGACCGTCAGAGCGGAGGGTGATGCTCGAGGGTTGCTGTATACGACTCTCGTCGGCTCTTTGGGCGATCTCTGAGATTTATCCAGGGCCCAGACAGATCCGTTGGATGACGAGAAAAATACTTTCTTTTTTTCAAAGTGAACTCCGATGCCTGGATGGATGTTACAAAAGTAGATGGAATATTTGGATCACGCAAGTATTTTTGTTGCATGTATTATGCGCGTCTCAAATTCTAAATTATTCAGGTACATTGAAATACTGCATAGTTTACGTGAAAGAGAAATGCAAAGGTCGTATGAAAAGAATGCCGGCGACGAATTAAATGGAAGGATTAAGGTACAACCAATTCGCCTATGCAGCTATATAATAAGTAAGGTACACAATAAAACTCAACTAAAACCATGCATAGTACAACATTTTAGATTAAGCGCATGCAAATTAGTTGAAATTACATGCATTCCAGAAGAAGACAGCCATTGAAAAACTAGAGTAATTGGCGGTATATCTATTCAGCCAGCAACAATGTATATGATCAGAGAGTAAAGGTGTTTTGGTACCCTGGATTGAGCAGCATCCAGGTATACCTATAGGAAGGCGAGATAGTTCTTCGATCTTTGATTGACGTGTGGCAATAAAGCCGGCAGCACGAGGTCGATATGTAAGGTGCAGCAAGGAAAGTCTAGCTCTGATAAAAACCGGCTTTATTACTCAGTCTCTGTGTTTATTTATCAAATGTCGTTGGTGGACTACTCTTCTGATATTTTAACGCGTGTAAATTGTAGAGAAGCAGACGCGATTACTAACCATCGTGTGGTGTTACCCTGTCCACAGGCAGCTTGGTTTACGAGAAAGTAAAAATTAATGAGACCCAGAGGTCATGAGGTCATGGTGAAGAGGTCAAAGGTGAAGAGGAAAATGTAACAGCAGTTTGTTGGGAGTGCTGCATGTAACTATGGAAAGTTGAATTGCGAGAAGCTGGCTGAATTGCAATCTCTGTTTCTTCTTCTGTGCAGTTGCACCGTGCATTTTTGAGGTGAGCTTAGTTCGCAAGAATTCAGAGCTATTTGAGAGTTGCGCTATGCACGATCTTGATGGTCTTTGATCGTCAATTGCGTCAACGGGAAACTGCATATTCCATATAGCAAAACAGTGACGTGTGCAATATAATCAGCTTATACGTCTGGCCGATAATCTCCCAACGAAACGAAGAAATTGAGGCAAAATGTCAGATTAGGGATGTTAGATGAATATCATTCAGGATGAAGCGTGGTTATCAGAATCGTGCAGCGAGTGGATGTTAATTAAACGTGATCACAACGCACTCACCTTCGACGAGGTTTGAAGGATCGTCGGTCAATTGAGTGAGGTCACAGAGAACGGCTGGTTCAGAAAGGTGATCCTCGACGTCGATCATGATCACCTGGCTACCGGAGGCGAGGATGAGGAAGGCTGTTTTCCCTTCTGCTACAATTGTTGCCATGGTAATATCCGCGCAAAATTAGGCATTGGCAGTCAAAGGAGACATTGGTGACCACGAACGTTAGACGCCTCTTGCCTCGAAGGGGGTGGGGGGTGGGGGGTTAAGAGAACGGTGGAGGGGGGTTGTGAAAGGGGGTGTGCGCTTTGGGGGCGGCAAGGTGCTTCAACGTGAGTCCAAAGGTGGTGTTCTTAATTGTCCTTTATTTAGATATAGTAAAGTTTAGGTTTCAAAGTTTGAATTTATATACTTAATCATAAGTGAGTAACATCTTATTTATTTCAGAATGACAAATATCGATGCAATTATAATTCTAACCAAATGGATTATGATTCACGTGAATTGTGATGCTCCGATTTGGAGATAACTTTATATTTCTTTAAATAAAATAACCCAATAATTAATTAAATAAACAGCAATAATATACTAGCACTAAAACTGAAGATAACATAAAGAGTGAATAAAATATATAAATAAAAAAAAGGAGACTCAAAAGTGCCTTCGTAGACTCATAAAGTGAACTGAGAGTGAAATAATTAAACCCATGCAGGTAATGAGCCATAACTAGTTATACTTACATGCATAAGGTTTTCATGCAGAAGATAATTTCCTTTTTCTTCAAAGGAGCACAGAATGATAAAATGGCAAGGGAACAACGCGCATGCTGGAGTACAACTATAGTATAAGAAGCGAGTGGGCACACCGGCATGCATGTCGCCACGGACTAAACCAAAATGCCAAAGTATACAATTCAATAGCATGGAATCAATGCTATTGAATTTATAAATATCGACTAATACATGTACATATATGCAATAACGTATACGTCATCTACTAGATGCAGGTATAATGATGAAATACTAGTGTACCAAACCAGTATTCATTATTGAACCACTGGTCAAACATTGTTTCCTGAATGCATTAGGATCACATATCTTTTCTCGTTGCCAATTTCGGTCGAGTAAATTTTCAAGCTTTGTGAAATTTTTTTAAAAAATAACTCTTAATTATCGCTGAGGGATGTTTTTCTTCGCATTCAGTGCTAACAATATAAGATAGTGGCTCACGCTGTTCCGTATTCTAATCAAAACACGATTCAACGCCGACTAAATCACCTTCGCTTTTTTGCTGAGTCGTCACGTTTTTGCCGACGGACATGCCGGTTCCATTGTCATTAATGGCGGCCACCTTGACCTCATATCGGGTGTCAGGGGTCAGGTGTGAGATGACCTCGGCTGTGGCAGTGTGGTCCTGTTTGGCGATCTCGCGTGACTGTTCCTCGGAATCTTGCGATTTCCAGGAAAGACGGTAGCCGATCAGAGGTCCGTTGGTGAAGAATGGAGCCGCCCATTTCAGGTGGATGGACCCCGCTGTGGTGGACACACTCACTATATACGGTGGACCGGATGGCACTGAAATTCGAAATATTCTACCGAGGAATTTCCGGGGTCTGAATTTGTATACCTCCATGTGCACTGGTTTGGATTGAAACACTTTCGGGGTAAGATTCATAATGACGAATAGTTAATGACTTCACGAAGCGGAACTGTGGAATAGAAATATAGGATTTGATCAAGAAGATGTGCGGCGAAAAAGGATCGCATTCTCACTTTATACGCGCAGTAAGGGTGCAGGCCAGAGACGAGCATTTTGTCGGAGCTGATCCAGGATGTTTCATTGTGGAAAACCCAGTTGACGTTCTTCGCACAATCGCCGACGTAGCGTCTCTGCAGGTGAAATTCCTCGCGCGGGAGGCCATGGGGGTCCCAGAGCAGAACGACCGACTGATGCGTCTGACTGTCTGGCACCAATTGCGGCCGATCCAGGCTCTTGGGCACTCCTGCCGGGTTGCAGAATAATTTGTTGAATATTTGATTGATTGAATTATGAACCTGTATTGTCCTGGACGTGAATGTCCGAAGCCAGGCTGCAGCCTTCCCCGCACAGACCGACCTGGAATTACGCCCATTGTCTGTTATATGATTGATGTTTTTGTTATTTGCAACACTCTTTATCGACGGCAACGGGTTTAGAAATTTGGACATAGGTTGGATGGGTATACTTACACATGTCGTGGGGCAGGTCTCATTGGATCTCTCCCATTCTTCACACCCGATAGAACACTGTGAACCAACAATTGCACTGGGTTATTTAACCTCAGAATTATGCAGCATTTACATGTATAGTTTTATATGAATAGGGTAAAGGTTAGTGGCTGACATCGCACCTTTAGTCACCGGCGCAAAGCCTTACTTCCCAAGGCGAGCACGCTAGGCAAATAGTCACCTCAGTTACACATTAAAAATTAAAGTTTTAAACAACACTTATCAAAATTAAAAGTGATCCCATTTTCTCGTGCATGCACAACAGTGTGCAAATGTTTGGGCCAAATTTGGGACATTTACAGCTCACTAAATTATTACTTTTGAGTTCTTCAGAGTTTAAGCAAAACAAGAAGCCATCAACATATGGCCGGAACTAAGGATATATGTTTCCAATTTGTAAAGAGGGAAAGAAAGAACAGGATGTGGTTTTGGTCGGCTCAAAATTATTGTTGACATTTGTGCCATCATAACATAAGAAAGCCAGAATGATTCGTGTAACACCAGGCAGGCGTAAGTTGCCTCCAGAAATTAGCCTTGTTTGATACTCAAAAATCAAGCGAGGAATTGGCTTAGCAGGCTCTGATCCGCATCTCGGCCTCATGCTCCTTTTTCTTCGCTTCTCCGATCCAAGAGTTGGATCAGAGGTTAAGACAAGGCGGCTCGACAGGTACTCCTGTCTGATTTATCTCCCTCGCTTCTCCTTAGTACTCGTTGCCAACGCTGCCTGCTGAGCGGCACTTTGTAAGAGCCGCGACTTTTCTTTATGCCGAGCGCTCGACTAACTGGCGGGTAACTTTGCGGGTTTGCACTGTTCCAACTCCTTCCGCTCGAACTAAATGGGAATGGGTTTTAAATGCAGCGGTGAGATTATAACGTTGCATCCATCTCAGTACATGTGTATAATGCTCCGTGGATAGAGTGTGTTAGTTGCAAGGTCAGATCGTATAATTGCAAGTAATGAACGGGAGAACTATGCGAGCACCTAGGTCGAAAGCCAAGGGCGAGTGATTTGTCTCAGCCGACAGCCAGGTGAGGCATCAATAGGCAATAGCCTCTTTGGCTGGGTGGCATATCCACAGGTGGCCAACTCTTCCATGTCGACCAAAGGCATCCGAAGCATGCATGCTGCGCAACATTGATTTCTACAACCCAGGATCAAACGTACATATATATGCACAGTCAAAAATATTACACAATACGCAAAGCGTGGAAGGAACAGTGCATATTAAAAATATATAGGTCATTGGGAAAGTTACGAAGTACGGAAAGGTGAAGGCAGAAAAATTAAGATCATGTGTATGCATACACATTATTTGCATGCAGCCATGAATTACTGACTATTATATCAATTGCGAATGGCAAAGAATTAAGCAATGATCAAGAAAACTGCTTCATCCGCCATGATGCAGATTACACAGAGTGCGATACACTTAACGAGCAGCACGTGAAGTTGTTTTAAACCCAATCACAAGAGTGTTGAAGGAAGACGAGACGCCAACACCAACATCGCAAGCAGGATTCGCGGAGGTGCGGTTCTTACGAAATCATTGCTAATCCCTCGGCGCAAACATTTGATTCATCACGAGGTCCTCGGGTGCTTCTCGGTTCTTCTGTCAACTCAACTCAACGAGTGTACATCTGATGTACAAGTGTATATACATACGCAGGGAGAAGCGAGGCTCGTCTATTAGACGGAATCATTTCCATGTGCGTTGCCCAGGTGAAAGCGATCAAAGCAGTCTCACCTGCAGCAGACGCCCCGATTCCAGGTCCAGGCAAACGGGATGGGAAAAGGTCGTTTGGGGCGAGGTTCCCACAGCAGAACCCTTGGGAGAAACCCCTTTTCTCAGCAATAAACACGCGCCGTTAATCCTCGCTCGTTAATCTGCCAGAAACGAGCAAGTATCGCTGCGTAGTGGCTCAGATCATCACCTCGCACGACCCCTGTCTTATTGGTCATATAGAAATGTACGCATGATTATAATAAATACTTACTCATATATACGTATAGATACTCGTCATCGATGTCCATGTACTATGTGAAACGGAATTTCATATGTACATGTACTGTACATATATATATATATATTTTTTTTTTCTATGTTCAACTGCTGAAGCATTGTAGTGAAAATAAACTCCCATCATTTGCTTCAGGTGCTAATCTAAATTATAACTTCAATACCTGTTCACCCATCATTTCTATACGGTGCCTTTTCTGCACCGCAAACTCGGGGTATGAACGAGTACTATGTATGCCACCTTGGAGGCTGAATGGGTGGAGCATCCAGGATTCATCTGAACTTTTGGTGTTTCAACCGTCTCCAAATGGCAAATCTGATAGGTGCTAACTGAAGACAGATCCAGCCGATGAGTATCGCGTGCTAAAATGTGTGCAAATTGAATTATTGATTATTATCGAGGTTTGTTTTATGGACCGAGAAAACAGTAAAATAATATGCATGCGGGCATAATGTCAATAATTGTAATAAGGTCATATTTAAATTAGATCTACACCCTCAGGGTATACATGTACAATTATTGTACAGGTATATATGCAAGCTACTAGTATATATTGAAAGTCGAAAACGGTCCATATTGTAGACTAGTATACAATGAAAAGTATTCTGTAAATTTGCTGCGGGGGTCAGTGAACCTTGGTGTCTGAGTGACACAATAACAGTACCTGTATTACATGTATATGAAGGTTCTCATTGCATAAACATTGTTAATCCAAGTGTTGCCATAGTTACCTGCGCAATACACTCAGGTCATTGGTCGCGAGCATAAAAGGCCTTGATCATCTGGTACCAGGCGCGCGATAAAGTGTACCACGTGCTCGAGCAGACTTCCGGCTTAATGAAGCTAAAAGCAAATGCATCTTCTCAGAATTCGCCCTTGAAATCTTCCTGTTCCGCAGTTCAGCGATTGCTCTTCGCGGCGTCAATGCGATGAATATCAGATATGAAGCATGATTCGTGTCCATCGCCGGAAGTGATAGGCGGCCAGGATGCCGTGTGAGCCAGACAGGGAGGCCACAGGATTTCATCTGATTCGGAGATTAATCCTTCATGCGCCCATTATGCGGACTCCTTGCCTTGCTTTTTCGGCTTTTTACTTATCTCAGGTGGAGATGACGGACATTGTCCATTAGATTCAGGTAAACAAGCATAGCTCTGTAGACGTAGGTAACACTAGCGTCGACAGTTGAGGCATCAGCGGCGTGTGAGTACCCGGATGCCCGAGGAGCATACCGTCAATCTCATCAGCACCGCTGGCGTCCGATAGCCTTGTCCATCACTGGCAATGTTCATTAAACCCTCATGGTTACCATATGCATGTTACATAATCTCCTTCGTCCATTTCATCTGGAGATTTTGAATTTTTGATAGATCCAATATAACGAGAAGATAACTCAGATTAACAACAAGTGACGTAATGTACGCATATCTTCCTTCGTCAGGTGCGCACGTTTAATTCATCAGAAGGAACCTTGGGGAAAATCCCTGTCCGCAATGAGCTCAATCATCTGCTTGCTTCTTCTGATCAAGTCTGATGCATACGTGAACATATGGAAGTTTCGTTATATAAGTGGAGCTATACTGAAACAACTCTTGCTGCGACGCTGGGTGCTTTCAACTTCATAACAGCAAATGCTGGTCAAGGAAGGTCACTGCTCGAGTAATACGAGATGAGAAGACTGGCAAATTGGCCCGACATGCAGCACGTCCATTAGGCTGGCCATCACTCAACGTGAGACCAATTCCAACCTGCTTTCTACTGAGAAGCACTCTCTTGTCGATGACCCTCAGATAGAACTTTGGCTCAAAGTTCAAAGGTTACAATTCTGTTGCGCTCAAACCTGTTGATTGACGAGTACATGCCTACCATAATATAACCATATTATAGCCCTTGCATGCTCAAATGAGCAACAGGTTGCTAGTCAAACTACGGCTGCAGGACACTTCTCTGTTCGGTTTATTCGTAACAGGCAGCAAATCTGCACTAAATTCGTTGAAATCGGCGCGGAGGTCAGACAACCTGCCTACATGCCTGTCCGATTCCAGATTTGAGTTATTCTGCTTTGAGCTTTAAGTTGTATATAACTAAATATAGTATTTTTAAGGTCACAAGCATGTTCCAAAACAGTATTTTACTTTGTATATAGTAGACTTTTAAATTATTCCTAATGATCAGAAACTTGTAATTGTTCGTTCCTTTGAGTCATCACAATTTTAATATGTCTCGAGGGTTGACTGAGGACAAGTATTGGGCCATAATCGCGAATTTCCTCTTTCATTCAGTATAATTCACACACATATTATAGGCGCAAACGTAATCCTAACTTCAATTGTTATTCTGGGAAATTTTCGACAATTGTAATGGAACGAAGCCCTTAATTGGAATACCTGACGAATGTTAAACTAATTGAAAAACAAAAACAAACAAACCTGGATAAAGCCCGTGTATAAAGCACAGAGCTACCTTAAAAATGTCTCATACTTAATTTCATGCTGAATAATCCAAAGGACAACCTATTTTATGGTGACCTGTGACCTTTCCGCCATTTACCCTCTGCTGAGCCGCCAAAAAAAAAAAAAAAAAAAAAAAAAAAAAAATCCTAGTAATTAAGCCAAAATGGGATTTGTTGGTAAACAAGGGGACCACGCCTTTTGCCTGGCCCGACGCAGAGTTGGCAAGCAGACACCCCTAGACACCTGGACGAAATGGAACGTCGCCAGGGAGAAGCAGCTCATCAACCCACAACTGTCAGAAGTGCGCATCACCTGAACTCATCACACTTCAGGGTGTGGGAAGAAGGCATAACAAACATTCGACAGACGCCTAATTGGCTCAATGAAGACGGATGCCACGAACAATGCTAAGACGCCGAGAAACGCACGTATTGTGTATGCATCGCACTCGAAATCAACTGGATTAGCCTTAAGTAATGGGCAGAAGTATGCAGTGATCGACACATAGCGAGACACCACCCGCGCCGATTTGAATACACATTATGTGATGCACGAAGAGCATTTGATTAAAAGGTGGAGACGGATCATGGGGTGGTTACTCTTGATAACAGGCACCACACACACTTCATTAGCCAACCATTGACGTGAAATACGCGCTTCTGTTCTGATAGCACCTCACAATGAACTATTGTTTACATCGTATGTAGCTCCCTATCACTGAGATAGCTAGCAACATTCGATCATATTCATCATTTAACCTATCACGAATAGGTTATGATGATGAAATAGAGCCAATGCAGGAGGATCTGAAGACGATTCGATCACTAAAGGGTTGGTTACCGGGACCAACGCGCACGGCGAGCGTCTTATAAACATTTTTTTTTTTTCGCGGTTTCGTTAATCGCGATCGTCTGTCTATTTAAAAGCCACGATATTCGCTCTGACTACAATCACTTTTCCTGCAGCGTCAGCACGTGCCTCGCCGTCGCAATGGAGCGTCTGACGAATGGCCATTTTCAACGAATTTGCTACAGAAAACAGTGACTCTAAGTCGCAATTTTTTTGAAGATTTCATGTAATAGCACTCAGAAAAGCTGGTTATTGTCGTAAGAATAGTGTTCCTTTTTGTTTATTTCATAAAATATATAAATATATGTTGCATAGTCGAACGACAAGAAGGAAAAATCGTAAAATCAGTTGTACGCAGATTTGAAAAGAAAATGTCATAAAGCATCGTTCATAAATACGCAGAAAACCAAAAGGCACAATTTCGGTCGGAACCGAGACAACATGGAATTATATACTTACCTTCAAGATGCGACATGTCTCGTTGCACCAATTGTCAGTGGGTTTCTCCTCAGCGTCCGCCTGTGAAGAGATTAATTAATCAAAACCTTTTACAAGAACACAATGCTATTAATGATAACATTTCACCACAGATAACACACACGAAAAACCCAACAGGTACATCAGTCAATCAAAGTCAATTAGGTTTCGGATGCAATGTCATGTTTTGTGCCATCAACGAATCGTTGGGTTTGTTATGATCAAAGCCTCTAATGAGTGTAGGTACGTACGTCGGCAGAGGAGGCTAGCTGCAATCAGAGTGTTGCCCAGGGAACGAGTAAACCTTGTTGCGGGTGATTTGCGCCGGTGATGTATGCGTATTTTGACGGATTAATAGATCTATGAACCGTGCTTAATTGCAGGCGCAGAGTGCGGCGTCGAGCAGTGAGGGGCTGCTGCTGCGCGGGGCTTTCATGTTCTCTGCGGTTGGATGAGAGAATCGGGAGAACATTCAACTGAGATGTAAAATCCGTTCACTGATCATGATTCTGCATCTCAAAGACTCAGCGGCCAGGTTCCACGAAGAACATAGACCCAGCGAGTGCTGTTTCAGAAAAGATGACTGAGCCGATGTCTGGCCACATTAGAGGCTCCAGGTGGCCGAAGCGCCTCTCTGGAATTGCCGTTTGCAGGGGTCTGACTGGTCAGCGGTAACGATGGTCAATCCTTGACTGCTGCTTAAGAGTGTAATTAGCAACGCAGTGTTCCCGCTTCTGGTTTTGTTATGCACACAAACAGGTAGACTTCTTGTGTAGGAATTACAGGTAGGTCATCAATTGAAGATGACACAAACCAATGATGAGTCAACGGTGCCGTGCTAATTCAGCAATACCATGAAATATATAAAAATACATTAAGTACATTTGTGTGTATGCTGACTGCAGCCCGACCGTATAGACTCGCATTGCATGGGTCAAAAGTCAAAAGTCAAAACTGCGGAATGGACAATAAACGAATTCGATGTCAAACAGCAGAGAAGGATAGGCGACGAATACAAAGGAGAAGTTCTGTGGAAAGCGAGGAAGATTCTCGGTACGCAGAAGATGCAGGCCTCCTCGAATCTCTTGCAGGAACTCACGGCTGGTGGCCACGAGTATAAACACGGGGCGATATTGTTAGTGCCTTGCTCTCTTTGCGCATGCGCCGATCGAGAGGGAACATACCGTGCTCATTTGAGGTTTGCATAAACAGAAGAAAGTGGTGTTTGCTGCAAGCTTTCGAAGTTCCCTCTCCAGATGACGAAGTGCCCCAAGGTGCGAAGCCTCGTGCGGCTGTCACCCGCGCTGACCCCGGCAAAGGCAAGCGCGTGCGGGGGCGGAGGAGGGAGACAGTATTGCAATGATCTCTGCAGAGTACGTCCAATGCTGGCTCCAATACTCTACCATTGCAGGCAGTTATTGCACCGGTGCCCAAACATTCTGGGAGCTTGCACAATTAATTACATGTATGCGTCTTACTGCATATATAAAGGGTCCCTTACGTAATTTGTTACTGATTTGTGATTATAATTTCTTCTATATTTATACATAGGTAAGCAAGTACATGTATTTTGGAGTCGCAAAAGTTCCTGCGTAAATGCTTACACTATCAATCCACCATCATCAAAACTAGGATCCTATAGGCCCCTACTTCCCACAGCTCTAATGCAAGATCTCGATGGAAACTCCGTGCAACATCAACGTATGACTTCCTCTCACTAAAGTCCGTATTGTACGTGCATTGGGTATTAGTATGTGCCGACGCCCGAGCAGCACCCTAGACGTGGATGGATGCTTCGGTCGTGATGACATGAACGAAGGAGAGATGAGAAGAGGCGCCTCCGAGGAGGGAAAAGTTGGAGGGAGAGAGGGGAACAGGAGCAGGTTGTGAGGTTCCACCTGCAGCCAGGAACAATGAAAACACGCCGGCAGATTTTCGGGTCATTCCGTGGCCCAGGCACGTGCTTCGGCCGCTGTAGACGAGCAACAGGTATCGGCGCCATTGCTAATGTCTGCGGGGCAGGTACGAGCATCGCGACATGCGGCGGACATGCTTAATTTTACGGAGCCTCCTCGTTGACTCGATTCGCTGTTGTTCCTCGAAGACATAACACGCGATTGCGATGCCGATATCGCGTTTGGTTTCCATAAACCTGTCAAATGGATGCAATCAAGATATCACACTTGGTTAACATAGTAGCAGCAATCGCGGCTGAGGAGCCGCGTAACCCGTTGGATGGTGAGCAGAGCACGACTGAGCTGCATGGCGCCACGATTGCGGCGCCCTCCCGCTCACTTATTACGAGGCAGTGCGAGAGCGTCAGTAATTCTTTGCACCAGGTAAAATACCTCGCGGTGTACTGGAGTTTACTGATCTTTTGCATTCAAATGTTCTTCTTTAACATCGAGGGTTGTATAGGAATCATTGCAAGATGTCGAGCTATTATCCCATAGAATGGTGCATCATATGCGACCCAATGTATAATGCATGATAACCATGCATATTCCTCACACGGGTGCAGACATTCATTGCCCAGACTGTTCGGATCTGCAGATGTTGGGCATCGCAGTCTGACCCTCAGTTCCACGATGCAACACAACCCAGCCATTATTTTCAGTACAATGCACTCACCTGCCAAACAGCATTGCTGGAGAGGGTGCGGTCCTGTGCGGTGCATGTGTATATCAATAAATTCTGGTATATCATGTTTGTTTTCATTTCATGGAAATGGTGATTTAAGACATACACGCATACACTATATGTATGTCAAGAAAGACAACGTTTTTCATTACACTATATTCAACGGAGATTCCATAGAATATTAATTAGTCCACGATTTTGTATACAGATTACATGTACTAGCATAGAACAACGCGAAACTGCGTTCATGCATGGTTGCAGGAGCTGGATGTTGGCGCTGCTGTTGGCGCAGTGCACCTGCAGAAGCGGGCAAGCACCCACCACGCAGGGGTGCGCAGTAAAGAAGGGATCACATGTATATCGAGTCGTGTGATTTATAGAGCCCTATCAGTCAAATTCCTCCTGGTGTCTTAACCTAGCTCACTGCGCAGTGTGTATACTGAAGAAGAGCCACCTGCCACGCGAATTCACTTCAAATATACCTGCGTCAAATGACAGAAAGTGATGACCTCATAAACCACTAAACTTCAGGTTATTGACTATATGTCCATTATTATGCTTCTCTTTTTTTGTCTTTCTTTTTTTTTTTTTTTGCCGAACGGATTTCCTTCGTTGGTTATTGATATCGGAAGAAGAGACGAATATGAGAAGCGAGCAGGAGAAACTCTTGCGATTTCTTTCGGTTGTGTTATGTAGCAAAACAATGGGAAGCAGAGCGAAGAGCGATTATAAACATGTCAGCAGATACCTTCAGCAATTGATGGCAGAGAGATCGAGCGGATCAAGGGCTGCGCAGGCAATGACAATGCCACAAACATCTTCACCCGAAGTGTCTGGATGCAGACATCAAATACCCAGTCGGCAATTTGGCTGATGGTGTTATAAAGAAGAAATATCCTCACACCATTCCAGCTGAATTATCAGAATTACGTGTACGTACTTGTGTACTATTTGTACACCCGTTATGACCATAATTAAGGTTTCAGTTCAGCAACACCCTCATTGGAGAGCATATATATGATTCAGTAATAGGTGTATGCAGAGGAGAGGATCAGTACTTGGCTTATAATATTTGATAGATCTAATGACAAAGGGATTTATGAATCGAAGGGGCCACCGTCTCATCTGGATGTGAACTCAGCGGGGGAGGTTCCCACACAACGAGATCGTGGAGTGGATCCTTGGATCTAACTTGCCGAGGGATCCGATGCGGGAGGCCTATTTGCGAGGGAGATCCACAAGCAAAAAACCCAAGTGACTGATGTCGGTGCAGGATGCCTGCTGCGGTGGTCTACTACACTCAGCAGAGCCAGCAGCAGCATAGGAGAACACGCTCTCTTAGTTTACCCGCAATTGATACCAAGCACACGAGATACCCATGCCATTAAATTATGATTTATATCGTGTGGTTCGTGATTTCTGTAACTTATATAACTTGTTCAGAGATTAAACTTTTTTCTAGGTGTTAATGGATGCTTCCTTTGAGCTAAGCCCCCGTGCTTAAAAGACGAAACTGAAGTTTATATTTTCTAAATCGCGGACAATCGTGATCTACCTTGAAGTAGATTTCCTCCTTCGCTGCATTCCTGTGCAATTTGCAATGAGCCTTACCTGTATGTACATAGGGCTACAGATATGCATCGTGGCCCGTAGAACCCACATTTTTGAAGCTATAAACTTCAAAGGAGCTTTTTGCACCCGAGCGTTAAATCGTGATTCAAGTCTGCAGTCTCTTTTCTCCAGATGCAATTCAGAAATTTGTTCAAGAACTAATACACTTTTAACTAATATATCTTTAATATCAATCAATTAAGAATGTGTACATGCATTTTTTTATGGGAGGATATTTTCGTTTTTGTTATAAACGGATCACAAGTAGGCTATAATCATGTCCTCTTAATTGACATGGGTGCAACTTATCACCTAATAATATGATTAAATCGATGCAGGCAAGCACGCAGATTCGCTGCCATGAGTAATATTTGATGAGATGATGCACATTCAGTTCGTGCTGAGATCGGAGGTCGGAGGTCGTTGACCAGGTCTATTCCTAAGTCTATCACGGAAAATCAATAAATCCGTTGCACAACAACAACAACGCCCAACTGTTTACCTCCTGAGTATGTTACGTATGCGCGTGCATACATGTTGTAAGTGTCCACGCACACGTAAAGTACATCGGGTGATCACTTCATCGTCACTACACACTCACTTCATGTTCATCATCAATACTTCTGCAGCCTTAAAAGCCCGTTATTAATAGAATCGAGATCATAGGACGACATGGACATGGTTGGTGAGGTGGACCATTGTTTTCTTGTTTCGTATCATTTGCTCATCAAAGGACGAGAAAGATTCGTCAAGTTGATCGTTGAGAACGAATCTTTCACGCGCGCTGCCACTTCAAAGGAGTGCGATTGCGTAACAGACGCCAGGGATATCTGAGCAGCAGAAAAGACGACTGTTATCCGAGAAGACATTTACAAGCCGGCTACGATTGGCTTTCCATTTCGTAATTAATGTCTAAATTTACCACGTTAAGTTTACGTCTGTATTGACGGAGAATTCGGTGCATTTATTCAATCAATTTAATTCGAGACTGACATGAATAGAAGTGTGCGTTTATAGTATGTTTCGTTGCATGATATATTTTGGGAATTTGGGGTGGTTTTATTTAGAAACAGATTCATTTCGCTAAATTCGTGATTCACTCGACTTTGAATGTCGTTGAAACGTGATTTGAAGGAAGTCATGCATACGCGCCCATGTCTCATCTCTATTAATTTCACGGGTCAATGACCGCCCCCGTTACCCCGAGAAGTTGTTCCAGTGATCTTTACACGCTCACTGTTAGTTCTTTCTCCCTCGATCACCGAGCGGAGGAGGTCCAGGATAAACATGCAGATGTCGATGTCAAGTGTGAACGATGATATTAACAAGCCATTTGTTATTTGTGTTCAAATTTGATGCCATTCATTGATAAATAATCAAAGGAAATGAACGCTGTCAATCGTTTAAATTTTGCGCCATACATGACAAGTCGACACATTCGTATTATTATATTTTTGTCTGTGTAGTTCAAACATGAGTGTTACGATAAGTTGTCAATCTCCATTTAATAGTAATGTAGGTTGTTTAATGTAGCACCAATTTCCTCTGCTGAGATGGACGCCTTCCCGTGTTCAGTTTCAAATGGTCAAATAAAAGTTATGCTAGAGTGAATATGCTAACCTCCATCTTCACGGTGCACTGGTGCTTGCATCTTGTGACTAGGCCTACATCCTGGCTTTGCACGGACGCAAACACGATAATCCACACACACACAACACAAAAATCAATGTTCAAAATCCTTCGCTTAAAGTGGATCATATTTTCCACCCTTCCATCGTAGGAACGCGACTTGTTCTGAAGATGAACGCGGCAATCCTCAAGCGCCTGGCAGCTCTAAGTTAGCAGTGATTTCATTGGCTCAAAGTTACCAGAGAGCCTCTTTCTCGTTCCGCGGGCTTGCCTAAAGTAAACAAAAGCGCGTGTTGTACGCCGCGTTGCCGGCACAAGTGCTGAAACGGCTAAATGAACAACAGAGACTGAACGCTGATATAACAGGGCAGCGTTTTCTTATTCGTGGCGTCTGGCTTGGTTGTAATCTGGAGGGTGTTTTGACCATGCCGAGATCTAAAGCTATATATATTCAATATGATAATTGTGAGAGGGCATGCAAATTAAGGCGAAGCATTAAAAGAAAGAACGCCATAGGCTAAGTACTAAGCAGGCTAGTCTTTCATTAGGATTCCATGTTGAAATAAATGCTTGTTCTACTTTAACATTGTTTTCTTCTCTTCCTTTTTTTTTCTTTTTCTTTTGATTTGTGATGTCCCCCCATCCCCTACCTTGCAAAACAGCCTGAGAGCACCCAATTCTTTAGAAATTTAGATTGTTCATGATACAAACGGTTTTAATTCATGTTTTATTCATCCCAGGTTCTCGTCACTGGGTCAAATCAGCACGATGTAACTATTGATTTCAACAGGTTTACATTGTGTACGCTCAATATGGTACATGAATATAATTTAATTTCTAGAAAGTACCTGTACGTATACACTCAAAACATACTACAAGGCTTTCAATAGCAAGGTTATTATTGAACTAGTTTGGACGGTTATGAAGTCATTCCCGGATTTCTTTGCGTGGCGCAAGCAGTACTAGTATGTAAACAGTTCGTGAATTTTGGCGTGTGGAATAGCTGAAGTCGCGCACTTAGCTCAAAGAGCAGATGAGGAAACACACAAGCGTCTATCATTAACCCTGCGTATATAATTCATATAGCATTCAATCAGCTGCCGATTTAAATGTCCCCGAATATAATATATCCATAATTATGTTTTGGAGGCTTAAACAATAGTTATGACAATACATATAGACACCTGTACGACTAGAATAAGTGCATGTAAGATATAATTATCATTTTAATCAATCAAAATTAATAATGAGCATTCAATTACCATCTTGTGGGGGGAGGGAGGTGGGATGTAAGAAAGTTACTATAGAAGTAAAGAACGCGTACCGTATCTATACACCAGTAATTATAGCCAAACGTACATTAACAGTTCAGAAGGAGAAGAATTAGAGGAAGGAAAGTATAACCCCCCACCATTAAAAACGCAAAAAAAAAAGCCCCCCTGCAGACGCCTTCTAATTTACTATATTTCCAAGCATATTTTCGTATTCTTCGGTGTGCGGTAAAAAGGAGGAGTGGGGTGTTATTGGTTGAAGCATTCGTAGTTCACAGCCAATTGAAGTAATTTATAAACTTCGGATGCTTCATTTGGTTCTAATTATAGCGCAGCCGTCACATAAAGTCCAACTGAGTGCTTCAGCAGGAATTCCAGGCACTTGATTCTTGATTTTAGTCAGATACACGTTAGGAGTTTGCGTCTGAGTCATAACGCACTAATAATCAAGTCACAACGTCCACGCAGGCTTCACGATTGACGTTATGGATACCCGCGGTTAAGGAGATCATGTGACCTAGCTTAGCAACGAATCAAACTCATTGCCGCCGCTGCAGCGGATCGCATGACTGTCTGCAAACAAAGTTTGTTTGGGGAAAGTTTTAATCGCACTGGCCTATTATAATTGAGGTATTCAATCGGAATACATCAAAGGAAATCAACAAGGTAAACAAACAAATATCTGAACGGCTTCTGATTGGATAATGTGAGTAAATAACCGGATCGATCATCAGGGGTGCGATGCAAGCCTCTTAATTGGAGTTTTTCGCTCCGCATGCTTGTAACGAAGAAGAAGAAGAAAACTCCAATACTAGTATAGCTTGAGAAATGAACACGTACGGATTACCTTTTCCCTGTATTCACATAGGTGTTAAAAAAAAAAAAAAAAAAAAAATGCAAAATCGTTGTGGGAAATGACTCTCATGTGTACACAGATAGATCTTCAATGCTCAATTGGTACTTATTTTCAATGCATGGTTCAACTAATAATTATATATGGCTATCGATATCAGATACTAAATAACTTATCGGAGACTATTAGAGAGGAATAATTAGTTGATGGTCTTATAGATAAACCTAATATTCCAGGTAGCACGTACGTTCGCTGATTATATAACTATAATCATGCAGTGCACTTGTAATTATTGCTTAGGCAATGTAAACACTACAGCCTGTTCACGCAGTGCGTGTCATAGGGCCATGCGCCACGGGAGCATGTGCTGACAAAATATGTTCTTGGTGTTTGGTCTCGGGGATGAGTTTCAATTTCACAGACAAAATTTGAGATTTTTGTGACTCAATTTGTCTGCTAGTTTTATCAGTTCTCAAAATGCACGGTGATTAGTTTCAATCTGTAAATGGATAAATGATTCTGATCAAAAATTAAGATCAAATGTCGGTTTTTGCAAATTATCCATGTAATGCAAGCAATTAGCGTGTGTGGCATGATAGCACATCGGGATAGTACACTACATGCCCATATATTCATGAACACTATATAGGCTTTTAAATGTAATAAGCATTCTAGTAGTGCATGCACCTACTACAGTAGGCCTATGTCAATATAAAATGGCTAATCATTACGACTAACACAAAAAAATACCACCTATATGACAGCCATTTATTTACATGTAATCGTACATGCATGCACAAGTACTAGCATTGAATGACTTCAATCGAAGTAAAACATTTAACTGTGTATATTTCCCATGCGACATTGAATGCAGGAGCAAAGGAAAGAAAGCATTAATTACTTATAATAAGTAGACTTGTGCAATAATCATACTTTATCTTACACTAGCATTCGGTAAGATCAATCTGCTTCGCACTTGCACCATGGCGTCTGCTGTGGCTTCTCTGCAGCCGATTGCGTTCACAGCACAGCCCGCCTTCAAAACCCCCCTCACCCCAAAAGTGACCACAAGTGGTGAGTACAATATCCGAAACACACAAACATACACCAAATCAAATTTCAAGCACAAGTTATGTCCCCAACCAATATAATGACCAATCCAAACTTGACCATCATCGAAGTCGAGAACCTCCTCAGAGAGAACGTCCGAAACAAACTTGGCGATTTGCAACAGGTACGGTGGCCAAACGATTAAACTGACCACAGTAATGACCAACGGCCGATCACTCCACAGGCATTCCAGACGTATGACTTGAAGAAGACGCTGAGTGTCACAAAAGGGGAATTCAGGCGTGTTTTGGAATCATTTTGTTTCCCAATGTCATCAGAACAGTTCGAAGCCATCGTGAATAAGGTCAGTTATTATTTAGTTTATGCAATATACGTAGGGCGCCCCCGTACACGACGATTGTGGGTTTTTTTATATCCACTAATCCTCCACTTTCTATCTGATTGAAATTGAGTACCTAGCTGTATTAGTATCCCATTTCACCTGTGACGACATCGCTCCTAAAATACTCCTAATCCACGGAGTCAGAATAATCCCCATTAGTTCAATGCCGGACTTATTGGATATTGCATTACACCACGGCTCTGGTGTGGGGCACTTGATTGATTTGTGCCGGCGGCGTGTCTGTCCCACCTGCTTCACTCACGAACCCTCGAACGGTTCAGTATTTGTCCGATGATGAATATATCACTATGGAAATAGCTATGTTGTAAATGCAATATTAGTAAATTCAAAAATATAGGTAATTTGAATTTGGGGGGAGTTTAAATGGAATATGATGATTGAATACTCAGCAGCCAAATCGACTGCTTAACTATTATGAGGGTTCACCAATTCACAGTAGTGTGAGCAAGTATTAAGTATTGAACCACCTATAGATTAACGATAAAACGGTATTAAAACCAGAGATGCTATTGCTAAGTTAAAATTAATTTCAGATCGAGCAGAATCCAAATGCAACCGTGCGCTACTGTGATTTCTTAGACAAATTTGGCGGAGGGATCAAAACATCTCAGAACGTGAGGGCCAACACTTCTCTGGGCCACTATGGCAGCCAGCGATTACCCCGGTCAGTTGTGTGTTTTATGTAATCTCTCTCCGTCAATATTAACCAAGTATTGAGAGTCAGAATCGATTTACGAACGAGTAGCATTCTACTCGAGTACGATGGATGTTTCGGTCATATTGCTTGATGCGGAGGTTATGTTTTCTTTCAGTGCGCCTCCATCGAGGGGTCACTCACCGAAGGAATTGAACGCTGACCTCATTGAGAAGATGGTCAGAGAGAAGGTGCATAATACAATGTGTATTCCCAGATAATCTTTAAATTCCATCTCGGTTTGCAGATTCAGAACAATCTGAAAAATGTGATCAAAGCTTTGCGATTGTATGACTACAATCGTGACAGCCACATCCAGCGGCATGAGCTGAGGAAGGTGATTGAAAACTACTGCTTCCGAATGGGCGATCAGCAGTTTGACAAGTGAGCTTCGTGCTTTAATTCTTGAGGCTCATTTATATTCCTTTTAAAGATTTTACCAGCGTTATGATTTCCATCACCGTGGTGTTGTCAACTACAAGGACTTCCTTATGCGATTGGGAGTCAACCTCAAAGCTGGCATGCCCCCGAAGGACATGGAATCAGCTCAGACTTGTGAGCGTTTTGTAGCATCTCTTGTGTTTATATGAACTTCGATCTGCGTATAGCGATGATCTGGCAAGAGAACAAACCCGGTGGAGTTGTTCTTCGACCGGAAGACATCACAGCTGGCATGAACATGTTCCAGATAGAGTCGGAATTCAGGAAAAAGGTCGGTGTGACATTACTGCAAAAAGCAGTTAAAATGTCCATTTCAGATGCGGGAGAATTACACGAGTTTGAAGAAGATTTTAATGTCATTCGATCGACACCTGAACGGATTCATCTCACTGGAAGATCTCAAAGCAGTTGTCAATAACTTCGCTCTTCCAATGTCAGACCAACTATTTGGACAACTCATGGACAGGTTTTGTTTTTGGTTGGCGTCTATTTACGTTTATCTATGGGAGATATCATAACAGGCTTGGCGTCAAAGCATCGGGAAAAATTTCCTGGGAATATTTTCTTGATAAATTCCAGGATGCCCAGGGTCCGGGAAATGGACAGACCATCCCCATAAAACCAGCTCACAAGTGAGAATATGGTTGAATATCAGATATAGTATCAGTCTGATTTCTGCAGATTCTTTCCTATTCGTGGGACTGAGGAAGTCTTGAACCTGAAAGGACTTGTTCAGATGCTTCACCAGCACATTGTCCATGCTTATTCCTCATTCAAACAAGCCTTCTTACAACTAGACAAGGTCCTCATCACACAATTCTTTATGATAATCACTTCTAAAATACATGTTGCACTATCAAACAGAACCGTGATGGCAAAGTCTCTCGCAAGGAACTCCGACGAGTGATTGAGAATTTCAAGTTCCGCCTGACCGATGGTCAGTTCAAAGAACTAATGCTCGCCCTGGATCCCCAACAAAGCAACTCGATTTCTTACCAGAACTTCTTGAATTTATTTGAAGAAAAAGAAACCAAGGTATTGGATAAGCCTATAATATGAGTGTTGATATCATTAGATACATTCCTCATTAGGAGGGGCACAAGTGGTTGACCTCTGATCATCGATACAACGACCAACAGAAACCTGCAGTTCTCGCTTGGGAAACTGTGAGTGGCGATGACCCCAGTGCACTCAGGTTACATAAGATTACATGTTTAGGTGGAAGACCTGCTTTGTGAGAAAACAGCATTGAATTGGAAGAACGTGTCTGCCGCGATCATCAAAGTTGACCCTCATGGCACTGGATTGATATCCCCGAAAGCTCTCCGCAAAATACTTGAAACCCATGCATTGCCATTGTCGGATGACCACTTCCAGAAGTGCGTGGCTATTCACAGAACACTGCATGTTTATCCCACTCGATATTTTGATTTATTCAGTTTGCTGACTGTATTTGGCAATGGTACGAGCAAAATCCCCTACGAAGATTTCTTCAACAAACTCGGCGTGAGCGTTCAGCCCGGCGATGTGGAAGGGCTGAGTCACCAGATCAGTAAGGAGAACCAGGACACCGTCGAGAGATTACATAACGAGCAATGCGAAAAGTTAGTGACGTGGCTGATGTAATTAATTGTTGTGTTGTAAATTATACCATATTATTCTTATTATTATTATACCTGTATTCTAATCACATCACCTTTTACTGCTGCTCAGGGAAGAAGTCTTATAGGTATTAATCTTGTGCTTTACCCATCTATATTGTGCTAGTCACTATGCATGTAGTAATTATCTAATATTTGCATGTAATTTTCTTCTTTTTCTCCACCAGTTTAATAATTATTGTATGCATGTTACAGTTTCAGTTCTTTTTTTGCTTCATTATTATCTGATAGAGTTATCGTGTGTTGTTGGGCAAGCTCAAACTATTCGCAACGAATACCTTTACCGAATGACAGCTTCAAGAGTCAGATCAATAATGCAGCCTGCGTCACCCACTTAAAGAGATACAATTTTTGATGCTCGAGAGTACTAGTATTGACGCGTATATTGAGCTCTCTATTTTAATATCTGTTGTATTTTCAACTTTATAACGCGTACGGCACTCCTCATGATAAATGAAACGACCCGCACAATGCGTGTACCCATTGGTATAATAACTGCAAATCTAAATAGATGTTGTATGAGAGCCTTTCTACCCCTGCAGACAGTACTCATCTGTGGAGCACGCCGCCAACCGAACGGGGATCATGAGCACCGATGAAATAGTGCAGCGACTTCGAGATCGCATTTCTCAGGCGACTCCGGAATTCCGTTCGTCGTTTCATAAGTATGACCGGCGAAGGAAGGGAAAGATCTCCAAACGAGTATTTAGAGAAGTGAGCTTCAAATTACAATCTGATACAACTAAATTGAACATGTCAATTACAAAATACTCACGCCACTTTCGATGTAATTCTCATGATGTAATTCTCATATTTTGATGTTGTAAGTTTGTAACTTGTACAGCATATCTCATGTCTTGTTCTAATAAACTTACAACCGATTCCAGCACGTTGATCATTCATACTCATCACGTGTTTCCAACAGGTGCTCGATAGTTTTGGGTTCATTTTGTCTGATGAGCAGTTCAAAGAGCTGTGTTCACAGCTTTACTTCCACAACGGATTCATGACCTATTCCGACTTCATCGAAAACTTCCAGGATCCTCGCCTGAACGGTCCCTCCAAAGCCCTCCAGAAGGTCAACAACCACCACGTCAACAAGCAACGGGGGGACGAATACGGGATGACTGCTGACCAGGCAGAGAAGAAGCTCATGGTCAAACTCAGGGAAAACTTCGAGGTGAGGATCATTGTTCGGGGGATTTGGATGTTATGGTGAATGATTCAGGGTTTGAGAGGAGCGTTTTACAAGTTTGATGAGAACCACAATGGAATGGTCAGCAAGAAGAACTTCAGACGAATGCTGAACGCTTTGATGATTATCATGTCGAAGGAAGAGTTTGAGAAATTGTGTCAGAAATTGGGAATTGACAAGAACACGAAGATTGGTTATGTGGATTTCATGAATGCGTTTGAAGTTCGTGAAACTGAGGAAGGACACAAGTTATGGAAATCCAGCCACATGTGAGGGGTCCTATTATTCGGGTGACTATGGCTATATAGGTTTCCACGTTGCAGGGTCAATGAAACACAGCCGATGGGCTTACTGGACGCTGAGCAGGTTAATCAGATTCTGAGAACCAAAGCCCACCGACAGTGGAGCGATATTGCTAAGGTCTAGTTTGGTCAGCCTGTGTAATAGCTTTTAAAACTTTCTTTGTGGTTATAGGCGTTCAGAACCATGGATATCTCTGGGGGCGGGTTCATCACACGCAATGAACTTCGTGAAACTCTTTACAAGTTCATGCTACCAATGAGTAAAGCGGAGTTTGGAAAGTTGTGGGCAATGTATGATATTCCTGCAATGTTATGACCTCTTTTGAGTTGTTGGTGTTTCAGGCTTGACGTCGAACAGAAAGGTTCTCTCAGTCATCAGGATTTCCTCCGCTATATGATGGGGGATAAATTCGCTCCTGGTGATGACGCAGGAACCAGTCACGACATCGTGCTCAACAGCCACGTGCACCTGGCTGAGCTGAACCTGGAACAGCAACTGAAGCAACAGCAGATGACGGAGAACCAGGTCAACACGACCAGTGCGTTCACGGTGGATCAAATATTGCAAAAGATGAAGTCAGTTTCCTTGTCCACGTACAATGCTAGAATTCCCTGTGTGTTCTTGTTTTCTTGAGGGATAAGATCAGAGACGTTTACCAGGATCCATACACAGCATTCTGTAAATTTGATCGCCGGCAGAGAGGATACTTAACCGTGGCAGACATTCAGAAGATTTTACTTGAGCTGAATTACTTTGTTGATGATGACCAGTTCTATGACTTACTTCAGAGGTGTGTGAAATTTCCTTGGTTGATTTGTCTATATAGGTGTGGTCAATTATTGAAACAGAATGAAGATGGACAAAAAGAGTGACCGGTTGACTTACGAAGACTTCCTCTCCGTCTTTGATGAAGGTCACCCCACCCACTTTGGGTCAGCGCCGAAAGACCACCCATATCCCCAGGTTGAGAATCCAGCCATTGCTAGCGATGCATGCATCGAGAAAATGAAGAAGAAAATTCTGGTCAACTTGGACCACGTCAAAAAGGTTTGTACTTCTATTATTTTATCTGTGATTGATTTTCTTTCTTCGTCCAGGCATTCCAGTCATTTGACGGACAGGACACTGGACGCATCCATATCGATAATATGCGTAGCGTCTTAGATAACTTCTGCTTCAAGATGACCGATGCCCAGTTTAAAAACTTTGCTTCCACTCTGAAAGTCAACCCTGATGGCGTTGTTCATTACGTGTCCATGTTGGATGAGATCGACGGTGCCCCTGTGAACATGATGGTGAGATTGGTCTCCGACTCCTTTATTTGGTTCCAATCATTCTTTGCACAGGATCCACACAAATGGGTCAGAGCAATGGAGAAGCTGGACTACACGACCCCAGAGCCGCTGACCATGGAAGAGGTCATGCAGAAGATTCGTGAGCTCGTCACTAGCAAGTATCAGCAGATAGCACAAGCATTTGCTGACATAGACATAGCTAAAATCGGCGTTGTACCACGTGACGATTTCCGTGAGGTAATTTACCGCTTCACTTTGAGGCTCACAAAAGAACAAGTTAGTGATTTCACATGTTGGGTTACTGGTAGTTTTACGACTGACTGTATTCCAGTTTGATAAACTTTGGGATTCTTTGGATGTAAATGAATTTGGGAATCTGGATTACGCGCATTTTATGAAATCATTCCTGCTGACTGCTCGCCCTCCAACCAGCAGCAACAGACCCCCAACCTCCAACAGTATTCGCCCGTACACATCTCAATCTGTGAGTTTGTCACAATGGTATGATTTCTTGTTTCAATGAGCTCATGCAGGAAATGCGGATGTCATTGAAGTCAAGTCAATCTCGTCCTTTCACCCCATTAGTCAATGCTGAAGACGTCGAAAAAGTCATCCGAGACAAACTTAAGGGCAATTGGAAGGATATCAAGATTCAGTGTCGCTCCATGGATCACGAGGGAACCGGGCAGATTACGCAAGGGCACGTGCAGGGTATGCATGGTGCTCAAAGTTCTGCAATCGTAGTACACTGTATTCTCTTTGTAACAGAAATTTTGCGACGCCAGAAAGTGTCACTATCTGATGACCAGCTGCGCAAACTGCTGCTCAAATACGACATCCATAACAACTTCATGTTCTGCTACCAAGATTTTCTCAAACACTGCATGCTGAACTCTGAGACGCAAGGGCCTTACAAGCCTCTCACAGGTCTGAAGAGAGCATCCGCCAGAAAACAGGTTGGTTAGATCCTACGACACCAGCCAAGAGTTGATCTCTGTTTTTTTTACACTAAGCCGTCAGAGCCACAGACGCCACACACAGCCATCGACCGGCTGAGCAGTTGTGTCATGGATCATTGGAAAGAGATGCGACGGGAGTTCCGCAACATTGACCGCAATGCAATCGGAGTTGTGAACCACGACGAGTTCCGTCAAGTGTTACGACAATTCAACGTCAATCTTTCGGAGGATGAATTCTCACAAGCGTTGAATGCGCATGACCAAGGAGGCATGATCAACTACACGGAGTTCGTGCGTGGCTTCCTCAAAACGGCCGCAGCATAAAAATTATTAAGTGTACATGCATAAGCAACATTTGTGATGTGTATTTATTACAGGATATAATGCTAAGCAGTAATCTAAAATTGGAAAGAAAGATATCTTATGTAAAAGGTACTACTGTTGATGACGTCACAATTCTTGCTTATTTTGAATCTCATATTTTGTATCAAAATGTTGTTCCGGTCCAGTTGAGTATTTTCTTAGATGTGCAAAACAATTATTTCCCCATTTTAAGCAGGACCAGTTTCCCCTGAAAACGAGCATAATTATCAAAAAACATCTCCTGCATAATTTCCACTGGCTAATTAATGATATTTTTTGTATCATCCTGAAGAATTCATAGAGAAATCTTGCAATGATACCAATCACTAAAATTATTTGAATGTGTAATTATAAAATAATGCCAACTGTGATAGACTTCTAGTCTGGGATTTGCTTCTTCTACCACTGCTATATGCAATGTGTTGCAAAACTTCAAACATATGCTAACAATATCTTGAATAATATGGCTACATCCCCCTTCCCCCTCTCAAATTTACTTCTCAGTATTGCGTATTCACCCTAGTGCTTTGTTGATTAGATGTCAAATAAGCAGAAGAAAACAGAACTAGGATTGTGATCAAAATGAAAAAAAAAAACCCAATTTAATCTGCATTTTCTTCCTTTGTTCCTAATATGTGAGTTGAAAATAATAAAATTGTGAGATGAATTTAGTTGCATAATCCAAATAATGTTATTTTCATGTTGCATTAATGGCACATGCTTAAAATAATACAAATCAATGAACAGCAAGTCTATACCTGACTAGGAAGAGAAATTAAGAAAGGTAAAAATAAACCTTTACAATCACTTTAAGCACTCTTGGGGTAACTGACATCACAGAGATTTTGAATCAATCAAAATACAAGAGCAAAATAAAGTGAACAAGATTCATGAATCTTTGAACAGAGACTGAGTAGGTGGAACACAATAAAAATGTAAAACTTCACAAGAAAAACAAGTTTCAGACTGAACATAACATTAATATCGTTTGCATTGCACATTCATACTAAACACAATAGCCTGCCATAGGAATAATTATCATAATTATTTTGATTTGACTTGGGATATAACCCTGGAAATGGGTGACAGAGACTTCATGAGATCTATGTGGAGTTTCATGTGAATTTCACCTTGTCTTTGGAATAATTAGATTGCGCATCATGTCAAAGCTGTTCCCATCAGGATGCACACTTTCAGAGGTTCCGTCTTCAGACTCCACAAGCAGATAACCGTAATCATCTAAACCAATGATTTTTACATCAACGCTTGAACCGTCAGACTTTTGAATAGTTACAGGCATGTCGCTGGAAAACACAAATTAATATGTTGAATCCATTAATGATATATAGCGTAACTCACTTATGCAACCATTTGTCGTAATACAGCTCCAAGAATGCATCTTTTCCTTGTGATTGAAATAGATCCACCAGCATCTCAATTTGCGAAATGGCAGATGCGACGATTTGCTCAGTTGTGAAAGCAGAAAGAGAGGTTTTATTCTGGATGTTGTGCTGTTCGACCAAATCGTTGATGCAAATCGTGGGGTCCTTGTTGCGGACGTTGACTCCACACCCTGAAATAACCACAATATGCTCTCCAATTTTTAATTGTGCTTTAAAGCCTTACATACCTATGTTACAATGAAAATCCTTTAGCATAAGAGAAGATTTCACTAGCACACCTCCAAGTTTCATGCTGGATCCAAAGTAAATGTCATTTGGCCATTTTATTCTTACATCAATATTCTGAAGAACGAACGTAAAACAAGTGTAAGGAATAAGTTTTTAACTTCTTCATACCTCATATCCTGAGATGCTCCTCACGGCCAGCACAACGGCTAACGAACTGATGTGCTGCACATAAGCAACACGCTGACCAAGCATCGACATCAAAGGGATTGAAACATGCACGGAAAACATAGCACATCCAGCGGGACTCAACCACGCATTTCCACCACGACCTAATAAAAAAATATTTAATAAATAGCAGGTTTACGCAAGAAAACAACTCACCAACACCTTTAAGTTGATGCTTAGCAACCGCAGCAACACCAATGTTAGATGGCAAACAAAACATCCAGCTAAAAGAGCAAAACAAATAATAAATATTTTAAATTCATTCAGATATGGCTTACCTGTCAAATAAGGACATAGTACTAGTGACCACATCAGAATAAAGCACAACTTGACCTAAGACTTCAGTTTGAAGATACTTTGAGTATTCTGCAAAGTTGAACCCTGTGACTGGTTCTGAGGGGTTGGTGACTGCAGGAAGACTCTCGCTCTTAAATTCTTTGTTGTTTAATAAGGCAAACCCAGCAGCATTCATGAATTTCAAAGACACATCCCCTGATCTAAGCAATTGGTCTTTGTCCAATCTCTGCTGAACACTCTGCAGCAAATGCATGATTTTACTCTGAAAAATAACCAAACATTGTAAGTGACAATTGTTTTCATTTTTTTCCCCTATAAAATGTACAGACCTGGTTCAGAGAGTGAATAAAGACAGGACTCAGAGGAAGATTTCTACCATCAGAACAGTCGATGCCAAAGCGTTTGAACCAGTCCTTGAGAACGGAAAAGCGAACAGGGTTGGCTTGCTTCAGAGTAGAAAACATATCAGGATTGACGGCCATTTCGGATGGGTCCTTATCTAAGTGAATCTGTAAGTGCACAAAGCTGGAAACCAATCAGGGTATGAATTATGAGGCATACTTGTGATAGAAGAGCTATTCCTTGACTTCCCTCATGCGAGGCTTGCAACAGAACTGGCTTCTTGGAAAGTCGGTCAACAGCCAAAGCATGCAGTTCAACACCAGGAAGCAGGGAAGAAGTGCCGTCATACACGTGCCGTCCGCTGATGGCATGTACGTTCGACCAGGCCGAGTATGAAAAAGTCAAGATTCCTAAATTGTTGCTGATTTGAGAACGATTCACAAAGAATTTGTCAAAGTAGCTGCCAAAGCTGATTACAGAGCCGCCGTTTTCAAAGAATCGTAAGAAGCACTCATCGACCCCATCGTAGACTTTATCACTTGCAATGAGGAGAAGCAGTGTGTTCTCCTGCCAGGGTGCTGAAGAAACCTCCTCATGTTTCAGATGATAAACGACATACTTATCCACATTCAGACAGTGTTTCACCACAGAGCTGATGGCATTGAAGTTTCGTGCTGAGTCTCTCTTTCCACAGTAAATGAGTACGTTGGGTGGCTTCCCTTGCCTTCCTCGTCTGTCACCCTTCACAGGAGTCAGTACCTCAGGAGCAATTTCTTCAATGGAGAGCGATAACGCTTCTCCTGCATCAGAATCAAACTGATTGAAATCAGCAAATTCATCTTCGAACGCCTGCATGTTGTCACGCTCTGGGCTATCGTCGTCCAGGATGTCGCCACTGGACGGGTAGGCGAGGGATTCGTTGGATCCCTTGAAGAGAGACTCAGTGGGCGATGGCTCTGTGCTCATAGGGGGCCACGGCTCCTTCAACGACTTATCCTCAAAGCGAAGAGAACCCTGCGCGCTATTTAATCGAAGAAGGTTGATGGCGTGGCCTTCAACATCCACGGCTGTGACAAAATAATACAAATATTCAACTACATGGTACGGAGATTCTCTCACTGCTAAAACAGTTCACTCGGAGGTCATCCTCGAGAATGAGGGTTTCATCAAAGAATTTTGATATTAGCTGTTTCAGGTGGACAAAAGAACACTCTGCAATGATGCCAAAGGGGATTCCCGCTTTCCATGCAATAGGAGTGATGTACTGAGATAACTGTTATTGGAATAAATTCATAAAGCAAATCAAATGAAGCAATTTATCAACAAACCTGCACAAATTCAGAGTCAATTGGTGATGAATCACTGAGTGGCTCAGCTTCCAGCACAACATAGCATTTCTCACTATTGCCAGGAATGACAGGCTTATAGCCTTGTTTTGCAATGTATGACGTCCAGTCTTTCAGGTCAACTTTGAGCTGCAAATACTACATAATTATGTTGCACATAATAAGAGGAATTTTTACCATAGGACGGACCCCTGTCACACTTTTTTCTAGCATGGAGCATAGTTCATGCGAATGGTTGACATCGAAGTGAAGGAGTTGACTCGTAGTGCTACTTGGGTGAATGATGACAGACGAAAGCTTCGCAGAATTTTTCAGTGATCTCAGATAGCGAGCAACCGACATTTTAAGTCGCATGCACTGGTAGAAGTAGACCATCCAACATGTGATGCTCATCCACATGGCTAACTAGGATTCACACTGGTGGGTAGTGCAAGGGAATGCAAGGGCTGCACTCAGGTAATGTTTATTATTATTTCTGTTTATTATTATCTCTTCCAAAGTAGGTCCCTAAGTTCCTCTCAGTCGGAGTGAATAGTTAATTTAAATACATTGAACCTCTATTATCGCTCACTTCACGACTAGGCCCAAAAGTCGCAGTCAAAGATATTCAAATGGTTCTTTTTATCGGAGAAAGCAGATTTGGGACACTTCCTTGAGTATGTATAACGAAAGAAAACACTTATAGATGATGCAGTTGGCGAAGGACGACACAATCTCCAATGACAACCGATCGAGTGCTTTATCATAACGCGTTTGGTCCAATCATAACGCAAACCCATGCGCTTGGAAACAGTTTACAAAAGTCTTCTTATCGCTAAAATTGGGTCATTTTTACCCATTTATCGCTCATCGTTCAACAATCGTTTTTCTCAAGCCGCTGCTTAATACGCGATTTCTTGTTTGCGGAGAGACAATTAACCTCAAGATTGAACTTTTCTATTTATTCTTTACCAACTACTCATTGCAGCCAACAGGTGATCACTGCAATTCGAATCACTTGCTAAGTTTCTCTACCCTCCCGTCCCACGGGCCATCGCTTTACCTTTGAAAAAAAAAAAAAAAAAAAAGAAAAAAAAAAAGAACATATACACATTATATATATGTATTATATGTCCCTTAGTTGTTTCTAAGTGTAGCGAGCGTGTAATGGCTACTTAGCAGTCTTTTAGACTTGAGTTGATCCTAACTCATATCTTGAAATTGAATTCCTGTGCTTGAATTGAACTTGGAAGTTGGAGTCTAATATATGGTTCTACAAGGCTATCATAAGCACTATTAGCTCTCCGAGCTGTAGCGTAGCGTATACACTGCTCCGCTACCCTTAGGGAGCTAAAGCACTATCATATCGACATATGGCCCATATGTCGATATGATATAGTGCTTATGATAGCCTTGTAGCTTGGGAAGTTTCTAGGAATGACCTCATAATTGGGAGTTTTGATCGAGCCAAAAGTGGATATTAGGGGGGTTTTATACATAATGTGCAGGATATTAAACAGTTTACCACGTAATAATAGAGGTACATTTTTGTTCATCTACATGTTTATAATTTCAGTAAAAGCATGGAGCAAGAGTGCATGTCACAAGAGACGGCTCAGTGGCTGTTTGAGGAAGGGGCCATGCTAGTTTTCCTGGATGTTCCAGAAGGAACAGAATTTGGAATGGATTGCAATTCATGGGAAGTTGGTCCAAAGTTCAAAGGGGTTAAAATGATCCCTCCTGGTGTCCACTTCATCTACTACAGGTGAGTTGTGTGTGCACATTTTTTCACTTATGACTGTAATGAATGTTTACAGTGCACGAGATAAGAGAAGCACCCAACTGGCTCCCCGCACAGGATTCTTCCACACGTTCTCCAGAAAAGAAGTTCTGGTCAAGCGATGGGACGAAGCAGCTGAAGGTATGGAGGTGTATTTGTGAATACTGTCTGTTATTATCATGTGTATTGGCTCAGATATCAATTCAAGCCCAGTGAGTTCTGATGAGCAGGAAAGGATTGAGTCCAATCGCAAGGAGTTGGATCGTTTCATGGGAGCATATCCATATGAAAGGTGAATTTATAGAACCTCACTTAGTGTATTTTCTTGGTTATATGCGCAGTGCGCTAAGGCAGAGGCTGAGAGCATGTCAGTTTCACTGTACCTTGACGCGTATTCCACAAAAATTCCTTGTAAACCCGGGGAAGCGTGTCGGCGCATTACCCATATTTAAGTAATGCTTAAAGGGATGGGGAACTGAAGTGATGTTCTATTGACTCATAGCACCAATTGATAGCATTCTGTGCCAAGAACACCATGCCTGGATGCAAGCGAAAGGAAATAATGCATTCCGAATTTTGGGGTTAGCATTGCGCCTATGGGAGAATGGCTTCCATTACGAAGTATAGGAGGCAAACGTCAGCTGAGGGCTTGCCATGATTGGTCCTGTTCCCCTAGTGAAGCTATCGATTTCAGCCAATCAGAGCAGACTATCTTCGCCATAAAAGGACATCTTTGTTGTTTATGAAACGAAAGCGTCAGTATTGCGCATGCGTGGTGCACGCTGGCTGACCTTTTTGTCGTTTCAGGATGAGAAACCATGTGTCCTAGAAAATCGCTTGTTAAAATGAGAAAAATAGCACAAAATATTTTTTTTTCGCGCCTGACTGGTGGCAAAATGATTATTCTACTCATTTTTGGTGCATCAAATAACGACTCAAAGTCCATTTTTAACCAGTTCTCCCTCCCTCTAAAACTACAGGCTGCATAGCCAGAAGAACTTGCATGGCGTCACTTCAATTAAAGAGAGGCATACCTCGAAACGAGAGGCAAGCGATCGCTCGTGCACGCCATCGCTCGCACAAAATTGCAAACAGGCAAGCGACTGATCACACGCCTAGCCCTAAGAAAATCTACTGGATGCTTGGTACATTCATTCTGTTTACAACATTTGAGATTGAGTGACACCAGCCATTAATACCATAGCTCATAAGAAGCGACCTACATATTAAAGGGAGGGAGAACTGGTTATAAATGGATTTTGAGTCGTTATTTGATGCACCAAAAATGATTCCTATGCCTGGCCCACACAAAGAATATCATCCCTAACGATTTCGCGGGAGATATATTGCTAATTAGGTGTGACGTCAGGAGCTGTGATGAAACACCGAGTTCCCCATCTTTTACAATGGGCCTCGTCATATCAGCGTGTCCTGCGACTAAACCCCTGGATATTTTTTTATTTTCTTTTCGGAAATAGATAGAATAATCATTTTATGGCGAAGATGCTCTGCTCTGATTGGCAGAAATCGATAGCTTCACGAGGGGAACGGGACCAATCACGGCAAGCCTTCAGCTGACGTTTGCCTCCTATACTTCGTAATGGAAGCCATTTTTCCATAGGCCCAATGCTAACCCCGATATTCGGAATGCATTATTTCCTTACGCTTGCATCCAGGCATGGTGTTTTTTGGCACGGAATGCTATCAATTGGTGCTATGAGTCAATAGAACATCACTTAAAATTCAGTTCCCCATCCCTTTAATATGGTTTGCATGGCTGTGGCTGTGCGAGGCGCACCGCTGTGCATGCCTGTGCATGCTCTGATTTAAGGCTGCGCATGGATTACATTCTCTTACACTGCTGCTAATTGATTTAATGTTCATCTATAGAGATTGTTTGAAGCAGCCTCATAAAGTCTAAGTCTTAGTTTGTACATTTCCAAAGCATTGTTGCTGGTAGTATACAATGTAGTGCATTGCGTTTTATGGGCTCATAATCTTCACTCATGCAGTTGGGGAAAAAAATTCTTGCGCTGATAAGGAGTTTGACTCGTGAAATCGACAAGCAGCGAGCTGTCTGTATATAACATGCCTTTTATAATTTTTCCTGAATCCAGTCAAAACAACTTGTTCAAAACTGAGATTACTGACACATTACTGAAGTGAGATGTCAGCACAGAGCTTGCTGCTGTAAATACCTTGGCGGTAGTGGGCTTGTACATAAATTAATCAATTTCTGGTTTGAGAAAGGTCGGATGTGCGCTTAATTAGGAGGGTACTTATAACCAAGACAATACAGTATTAATTTTTTCACCTTGTCATTTCAGCTACAAGAAATGGGTGTCACTCACCAACCACATGTCCTCCGATCTTATTCATAAGCTGTCCCCTGTCAGTGGAAGAATATGCTCGGCCCCTCCCCTTGAGTCGAACCCCAGTGACACAGCGTCACGCATGAAATCTCCTCCTCCCCCCGTGTCAAAAACCAGGCCAACAGAGCGAGATCTGATGGACATGAAGAGCATTCCTGGATCTGAGATTCGCTTCTCAGAAATCACAAGTCACAAGTTCCCTGTGGGGTCAACTCCTGGCGAGATAACTCGGCATTTGTTGGATTGCTCCTACTCTCTACGATCTCTGTTGGACGCTAATTATCCAAGTGATGCCTCCTTGGTTCTTGGTGAAATTCAGTTTGCATTTGTGTGCTTCCTTGTTGGCCAAGTTTACGACGCTTTTGACCAGTGGAAGAAACTTACGAAGCTGATGTGTTCCTGTGAATCAGCCATCAGCCAATATCCAGATCTGTATCTGCAGTTCATCACCCTTCTCCATTATCACATTCGAGAAATTCCTGAAGATTTCTTTGTGGACATTGTGACCAGCGATAATTTTGTTGTTGCTGTTCTTCGATCTCTGTTTGCAAACATGTTTGACAGCCAAGCTGATGGGAACCTCAAAGGCCGAGGGTTGAAATTCAAAGAACATTTGGAGAAAAAGTACAAATGGGATCTGAATGCTGATACAGATGAGGACGCTCCAGTTATTGTGCAATGACGAGAATTTGATATTGCAAAATTGTCTTCAATAAATACTTTTATAGGGAGACGTGGGATGGTTTGATTATAATGAATTCTTGATTATTATTATTTTTTTTTTATCAAGTAAATTACCGGTATATGTGCATGTACACAAACTTATTTAAATAGTGATAGATGTGAAAATGGATTCCAAAAAATTAGGCCTTTTCTCTGAAACCACATATCAATAAGTCCCAATTATGTACCCGTATCACCCTGTCTCCAAGTCCAATTGTTCAAGTACTTTAAATTGTTTGGATGAATTTCACACTGGTACCTTGATTACTATACATGTATACTGAGTGCATGGGTCATAATTAGTCTATCTTATCTACTGATTCTACTGCATGTTGAAGATCTCAATGCTTTTCAATGGCACTACGCATTTCTGAGAAAGTGTTTCAAAACAGATCGCAGTGTGAAAACCACACTAAGATAAGAAAAATAAATACTTTGTATGATTTGTTTATGCTGCTATTCCTATAATTTTGATTCCAATTTCATCAACATTTAGGCCGATTTATTTCAAATTTATAGATTGCACTCAACATTCCGCTATAATATTTCCAATTTGGCGGCAAACAGGGCCCCGGACCATGGATAAGCTTCATTGAACGCATAAATAAAACAATTAACGCTCTCGTACTATTGTTGTGTTTGAGAGTGTTATTGTTGTTACAGCTAGTATCACTAATGTATCACTGTCTCCTAAAATCAAAACATTTCATAATTTATATAACAGAATTTGCAAACTTCTGTGGATCGTGCAAAGTAGAGATGATTGCAGATCAACAAACAGCAAGCAAGCATATGGTTTTGTGCGGAATGCAAGCACGAATTTGACCCTTAAAATTGTTCTTGTATGTTTTCGTGTGCATTATTATTTTTTTTTTTCAAGTGACAAAAGTTATATTTTATTATCTTTTAACAAATACACAAGTACTTTTTGTGAAATTTTAGTCTGGTCTCTGACTTTGATATCTTATAGACAGTTCATCGGAATACTCATTTGCTCAAACTATTTAGTCACGTTCTCGCAACAATGAGGCTGCTAAGGTGCATATAGACTTCCAGAGCTTTTGCTAAGTACAGAGCCGCTCTACCAATAACCACTTTTTGAAGAGAAAAAAAAAGAACATCCCCCAAAATATATTATCTATATGCATTTGTTGGCACAAATAAAATTTGTTTTACTATATTTTTATGGACACATGAAATCATGCAGTATTTACATGTATTAATGCATTTTCATTTGCAAAATATGTCATTTTATGGCGTGAATAAAATGTTATTGTTATTATCATCATCATCTAAAGACTCAAGAGAAATGGAAAAGAGGAAATTTCAATAGAAATCAAGCCAGCGATATGTAAGCATGCAGAACGACGTGACAGCAAGTTTGTTAATAACTTAAGGAGGTTTTTGTTCGGGGACGATTTTGCAGCCGGAAGTAGTTGTGGCCTCTTAGCATAATCGGCTTCAGCATTTTCCTTGTTGCTATTTCACCTCAATTCAGCTCTGGTATTGAATTGTAAGCGATAATTGATCTCGCTTCTGTATGAGATTTATGTGAGTAATGAATTCCTCAATTCAAGCATATGCCGTGTACGGTCAATACTAATTCTGACTTGTCTACAGTGACAGTCACAGACTGACAGTGTCACACTCACACTTAGTGACTTACTGTCACAGCGACAGTGTCACTTTAAATTTAACTCAGTTAAAAGGCCGATCGAGTTAAACTCAGACAGTCACCTGTGCCTGTGAGTCTATGAATCCATTTCACATACTCTATTTTAGTCGAGTCAGTTATACTAATAAGAGCTAAGTATAACATACTTAACTTTATGTTGAATGTGCTCAGACTCATGTACTTGATACTATCATACTGATCAGCCTTGCTTTCCAGTCCCGTTTCTGAGTATCAGTATGCTTACCAGTCCCCAAATTGGCCTTGCACTCAAGCATCACTCAGTGACAGGAGGATGAGTGCAAGTTGCCAATGTTGGCCAATAAATTGCTACCTGTGAGACTTGTTAATTTAAGTTGTTTGTGTAACCAGGTGCCTTCATTTTGCAAGCCTAATTGTGTCTTTAAACTGATTTTGGATCATTTTTAATGATCATGTAAGATGTTGGAATACTAATAACATGGAAACAATTGTTGTTTTCAGGATTTATCATGAGCAGTTGTGATGAAACTGAGAGAACTGAGGAAATTCCTCCGAGGTCAGCTGCGTCACAAATTGATGAAATCTGTGCTAAGCTGGAGACTAAATTGAGATCTGCGGAGACTGCTCCATGCAGTACACTGCTCAATGGCCTTTCCTGTCGCATCAAGTTGGAGCCTGGTCACCGGAATTCACACATTGAAGTTGCAACTAATGATTTCATTCGGCATTATTACAATCAGGCTGATGAGGACACCACGCCAATGAAGTCAGAAGAATTTGAGGGAGCAGTAGAAGCAACAGATGACCCTGGAGATGAAAATCAGCCTCTGGATTTGAGTAGTCCCAAGAACAACGAATACAACTGGGATATCATGGGAATTCCTATGCCACATGACTTCACGGTCAGAGATTGCTTCTTCCAAGTGACAGAAAAGGAGTTTGTATGTAAAGTGTGTAATAAACAGTATGAAACCAAGCGTGGAGTCAAGCGTCATTTCTCCAGCAAGCACATGACCAACATGTCTGTGAAGTGTGAAGAGTGTGACGAAGTGTTTAATAGTGAGACGTCATTCAAGAAGCACATGGAGATGCACGATACAGGACGTAAGGTGTTCAAGTGTGTTCTATGTCCTAAAGAGTTCTCTCATGAAATTGCCAGGAACTCCCACCAATCCAGCCATGCCAATTTGAAGAACTTTCCCTGCGTGATATGCAATAAGATCATGCCTAAGCAGAGTGCATACATCAAACATTTACGCAGTCACTCTGGAGAGAAGCCATATAAATGTGACTTGTGTGATAAACGGTATGCTCAAAAAGGCAACATGGAGATCCATAGAAGGACTCATGGAGATAAGAAATTCACTTGTGAGGTTTGCGGTATGAAGTTTGGTTATAAGAACTCAATGCAGAGGCATGTGCGTAGGCACACCCAAGGAAAGTGCCATGAGTGTGAGGTCTGCCATAAGATGTTCTCCACGCAATATCATTTAGGAGAGCACCGTAGGACTCATTCCGGAGAGAAACCTTTCTCTTGTGATGTGTGTGGCAAGCGTTTCAGCTGCAGCTCCTATTGCAAGGATCACATGCGACAGCACACTGGAGAAAAGCCGTTTGGCTGTGATACATGTGAAAAGGCATTCTACCGCAGATCCCACCTCCGTGCTCACATGCTGAGCCATACTGACGTGAAACCTTTTCAGTGTCAGTTCTGTAGCAAAGCTTTCAAAGTTGCTTCAAGGCTTAACACACACATGCGAACTCACTCTGAGGATCGCAAAGTGTACACTTGCAACATCTGTGATGAGAAGTTCTTCTTGAAGAAGACCTACGACAACCACCTATACTCTCATTCAGGGCAGAAGCCCCACGAGTGCCAACGTTGTGGCCAGCGCTTTGCTCTGCCCTCTCGCTTGGAACTTCACATCAAAGTGCACGAAGGTAAACTGGGCTGGTGCCGTGTATGTAAGACTCACAAACCAGTGGAGGAAGTGCAGAACAAGATGTGCACACATTGTCAGGAAGGTCCTCCGTCACCAAAGCTGAGGAAGACCAAAACGAAAAAGCCAAAACCAGAACTGAAAGTCACAGTATGTGAAGTATGTGAGATGAAGTTCACCAATCGTCGTGCGTTCAGAATGCACATGAGAACTCACAAAGCCAACAAGTTCAAATGCGATGAGTGTTCGCGCGAGTTCATCTTGTTCCGTAACTTCAAGGCACACCAGGCCAGCCACCAAATTGGTGCCAAGGGGCCGGCCTTCCCGTGTCCTTTGTGCCCAAAAGTATTCAATCGAAAGTACTCGATGAAAATCCACTATTACGGCCATGGTGACAAGACGCAATACAAGCACAAATGTCCCATCTGCTTCAAACGCTTTCCATGGAGTGAGCGTCTAAAGCGGCACATGCTTATCCACGCTGAGAGCAGACCTTACTCCTGTGACCTCTGTCCAAAGTCCTTCAAAGAAGTCTACAGCTATCGCAGCCACATGCGCACCCACGCAGGCATCAAATGCACGTGCAAGGTATGTGGGGGTCGGTTCAGCCGAGCGCGATACCTGCGTGGCCATCTCAAGACCAGGCATGGAATAACTGACCATAATATTGAAATGTACGTAGAGCAAGATTCTGCTGATATAACTGAAAGCAATGGCTGTGGTGAAGTGGACAAGGAGAGCCCTACTGAGAATAGCCAAGACTCTATTTGCCATTATAGTGCAGATGAAGGTTCATTGAATGATAACGCTTCATCTGCCTCTGTTGCCAATTCAACTGATTGATAATTAATGTTGTGATAATTTTCTTAAATGGCAAATGTGCTGTGGTCTTGCATAGTTAGTAAGCATCCGATATGAATCACATTGATATTTTTTCTTCCAATTTTGAATTTCCAATTAATAATTTTATGCATGTTTATTGTGTCTTTTTTTGTTTTTTTTTGTTTTACAAAATTTTGTTGTTGTTTCAACAAGTGTTTTCTTTGGCTGGCCAGAGTGTTAGTGTTACTTTGAATTTCTTATGTGATGACTTGCTATTTGAAGCTTTTAATGCCATTCAAGCCATGCGTGTTGTAGTGATTGAATGTACGGTAAGTCAATCTATTTCCGTTAGATGTGCTTTATCAATATTCACATTCCTCTATGATCCAAGACATGTTATTGGCACTTTTATTTTATAGTTACATAATAATGATTATACTCATAATACATAAACGTTTTTCTGTTGATGTTGATGATGAGATGAGAGGAGATGGATCTCACTTTTGCAGTACTGTATGCATCTTATCAATTTATTATTATTACCATAAACTATGTGAAATCCCTTCAAATTTGAGTACTTCATCTGTCTTATCATAATAATCATAATTCGACTTGGATTATTAATTTTTGCCTATGTTTTCTCCACTTTACAAATGTTCAGTCAAGCCATACAGATACATGTATGCATATCTATGAGTACTGTAGAGCACTATTTTTTCACAGAATTAAAATTTCGCAATTTTTCATGTTGAGTAATTTCTCGGATTGCTATTTTCACGTTCTGACTTTTCATATACCTTCACAGGTATATAGATGGATAATCATCAGTGTTTTCCATTACCTCTTTTGAGCTGGCAAGCGACCTTTGGCTAGCAATGGATTTCCATCATATCAAAATAATTGGCTCAACACAGGGTTAAACATAGTCCTGTTTAGGTGATGGTTGATTGTTTTGAAAATTTTATCTTGAAGCTAAAATTTAGTGTTCTACAGTAATTGCCATTTTCTGAAAAATTTAGATCCATGGGTTAATCTCTTTGTAATTGGTCAATGAAGGGGAATTAGCTTACTGTTATACCACTGACATGTAACTATTCTTCCTAATTATTTCATGTTTGTGTTGGCAGAAATTTATTTTGATATTTATCTATGATATTGATGAGAGTCTAACTATGAATACATGTATATTTTGTGTGGTGTTGGGTGAGGTCCTCAATCTGGAATGAACTATTATATTTGGGTCTTTTTAGCCCACTTTGGTTTCGATTTCATAGGGTTTTCTTAAATTTATTCTTCTGGCATTTTATTTGTTGCTTTTGCTGTCGAAATATAGGATACATAATGCTTGAAACGTATTTGATTGAATTTTCTTTGTTTGTTTACATACATGTAGTTCGCTTTCTTATTGACTGTTGATTAAGACAATTAATTATGATGCAGGAGCAAAGTCTGATTCAATAGGATGATTATTGAAGTTTAATCTGATGTTCTGTAGAAATTCATTCACCACTCGAAATCATTTTATTAATTTAAAATGTTTTATTAATTAAAGAAATGGCGATTCATTTTACTGATAATTATGGAAAACCGGGAGTGTTTTCTTTTTCTTTTTTAACCCTTAAAAGTGAGCACTAATTGAATGAACCAACCATTTTTACTTTGTATATGTATTATAAATTATGATTTGTTTGTTTCGTGTTATCCGACATATTTGGTTGTTGATATATTGTTCCATTGGATGCTGTCCAGATATTATTCAAAGTTTTCTTCTTTCGAAAATCCGAATTATTGTTCTATGTTCTGTTACAAATAAACGATTGAAGTCGTGTGAATTTGCACTCTTTGTAAGGTTCATATATCAGCTGCGATGTAGTTATTACTCATTTAATTGTGTGGCAAATTATTGCAAACTGATGCAGGTACTGACCAGAGTTCAAGTAAGAACGACCGATACAGGAAAAAATCAAAGCTTTAGTTATGATGCACTTTGCATTGTATTTTTGCTCCGTCCCCTTCACTGTGGAAACTGTGGAATAATGGCTGAAATCGGATAGGATTCAGATAAAAAAAAAAAAAAAAAAAAAAATTATACCGGTATATATATAGATATAGTGATAATAATAATTTAGTAATAAACTGTACCCCCGATATTCGTACGAAATATTTAAACTAATGTGAAAAGAAAAAGAACAAGAAAATTAACAAAGAGACAAACATACAATGTATGCAAGTGTAATAATTATAGCTATGTACATTGTATCAATCTTTGGAACCGCCATGCGGTGATCTTTATTGTTACTGTAAAGACAGCCTTACAGCTGGAAAGAGATAATTTTATTTCTATTTGTTGTTTCATACATAATTATGTTCATTTTGCCCAGCAATGGGTGAATGGACATGCATGTATATACGTTTATCTACTAGTATTTATACGTAAGATAGTTCTACCAAAAACCCGCGAAAACAAACCCCCACAAATATGGTCAAGCTATAACTATTTTGTTCATTCACGCATGCGCAATTTAAGTGTCGATGATGGACAAACACGACGGACCTTCTGACGGTAGTGTCGTTACGATACAGAATGCCGCTTTAACTTCGAATCAGGTGAGCTGATATTTTGATTTCTGTATCTACTGCTGCTTTTAAACATAATGGGTTATAGTTATTTTACTAGATTACTTGGCAATCCCTCGAGGAAGGTCTTTCCCTCAGAATGAATCGAGTGCGTTATGATATGATTTGATTTCAAGTGATGAATAATCATAAAGCAATATAATTACGTTATGATTATTGCCGCCCACTGAGAGGAAGGCTATTCTACTGTAGATGCTCCTACATAATATTTAGCAAGTGGTAACTCTGGGTGAGTGCAAAATCAAATAATTTATCATATTTTCCAATTGCAGGCCACAGAGCATCAGGAATTTATATCCCTTTTGTTAGATTCGACTGAAAATGGGGCCACTAACTCAGAAACACTTGTGTCCAGAAACCAATGTGTGGAGGAGGAGAACATAGAAGAAGAAAATGCTGCAGTTGAAGCTGATCCGGTTGATACACATACTTGTGCTGCCTGCCAGATAGTTTTCACGTGCTTGGAAGATTATGTGCGACACAAACTCTCTAATGACAACTGCAAAGTGCAGTACACGAAACAACGCCGCCTCCTCATCCCAAAAATTGTTAAAAGGGAGGCAGCGGAGGAAAAGACCCGACCACAGACAACAGGGCCAAGCAAAAGAGGCCGCAAAAAGGGCAGTAAGCTGAAGAAACCTGCTCTGGTTCCTCCTGCTGAAGAAGGGCGCTACAACTGTGAGATTTGCCAGCGTTCCTTTGGTCGTTCGGCTGCCCTGAGGAACCACGTGAGTCGTGACCACCACAGAGGAGGAGACAGTGATGAGGAGGAGGTGGAGGAAGATGCAGGAGCTGCAGATGCACCAGAGGAATCTGCTGATGATCCTGCGTTCACGTACACTGCATGGAAGAGGAATTCACAGAGCAAGAAGGACTGCATCATCTTACAGAAAACCGCTCAATGCACAATATGCAAACGATTCTACAAAGACCAATACACCCTGAGGGCTCACATGACACTGCACGTGGAGAACAATCTCTTCTCTTGTAAATGGAAGGGATGTCCGTTCAGCTTCAAAACTAAAGGCTCCCTGAAGAGACACATGCGCAGACACACTGGAGAACGGCCGTACAAATGCGACAAGTGCGGAATGAGCTTTGCTGAATCAGGAGCTCTAACGCGGCATTGGAAATCACGGACACCTTGCACTAATAAAAGCGATGGTGATTATCCGTGCTATGGGAAGAAGAAACCACTGCAGGTTAACGCAGATGGGGAAAGTGTTAAGTTGGTAGGGAGAGAGAAGGAAGAAGGCAATGGGAAGGGAGACCATGCCACTGGTGAGGATGCTGCTCCTGACAAAGCCACCACTGGTGAAGAAGAAATTGCTGAAATGGACTCTATTGAAGAACAATCAAATAAAGTTATCACAGCCGACCAGATTGACGGAAACATGGTGACGTACGTAATGGAGCAGGTGGTAGGGGCGGAGGAGTCTGTCCCCATGGAGGGAGTGGTTACTGAGAATGCACAAGATATTAATGCACATTCTGTGGATCTGCATTCGAGTTCTGCATGCATCATTTGTGAGATGAAATTCGCTGACTTGAGTGTGTTGCAGGAGCACCTGGTCAGTCACTTTGGTCTGGGCCCCCTCAAGTGTTGTCTGTGTGAGAGCGTCCTGCCTCTCCCCTTCCAACTGGCTGAGCATCTGCTGGTCAGTCACCCCTCTGAAGTGGGCGTGGCCTCTGAAATGAACATGGTGCCGCTGCTGGCTGTTTCTCCTGACATTGACCACGACAAAGCTGCTGATGATATGGACAATGCGTTTGGTGATGTGAATCGAGCCTTGCAGCAGTTTCTCATTCTGAATAAACAGACGGAATCATTGAATGCCCCCGAAGAGACTCAGACGTTCTTCCAATGCGGAGAGTGCAGCACTTTCTATAAAACCAAATGGCAACTAAAAGGCCACATGCTCACTACGCATGACAAGAAAAAACTCTTCCCATGTGAGGTCTGTGGAAAGACCTTCCACATCAGAGATGCTCTCTCCAAACACATGACATCTCACTCAGAAGAACGACATTACAAGTGTGGTGAATGTGGCAAGACCTTCAAGCGTATTTCTCATGTGCGTGAGCACCTCAAGGTGCACAGCAGCGAGCGGCCGTACCCTTGTCCCATATGCGGGAAATCCTTCAAGACAGCCAACGCGTCCAAGGTGCATCTACGCACGCACACCAACTATATGCCATTTCAATGCAGTGTTTGTCACAAAGCATTCAGGGAGAAAAGCTCGTTGGAGAGACATCAACGAACGCATACAGGAGAGAAGCCGTTTGCTTGTAAGCGATGTGGTCGCTGCTTCTCTGAACACGGCACTCTGAACCGGCACATGAAGGCTAAAGTTCCATGCACACACAAGACAACTGAGCAGCTGGCAGAGGACCAGCTGCAGCAGCAACAGCAGCCGCAAGAGACTCCTTCGCTTCTGGCTGAGTTCTCATCAATGGTGGCTGACACACAGCAGTATATTGTGCAGAATGAGGACAAAGACCAGTATGTGACACTTGTGTCAGAGGGAGACATCCCTCAGGAGAACAATGTCATCATGGTGCAAGAAGGCATCAGCCATGAATCAGTGCTGCAAGGCTCTGTACATTATGTGGATGACCAGGGTCAGCTGGTCAGTGCGAATGGCAATCAAGGCGTGCAGTACTTGCTGGTCGAATCAGGCACTGATGGACAGATGAAGTTGGTCATGCAGGAGGATGATGGTCAAGCAGAGAGCGCTGATAGCAATGTTCTCGATCAGGATGGTCAAGTGGAGTACACTGTGGTTGCAGTGGATGAAGAGGCAACAGAGGGGAACATCAAACAGGAGTCAAATGTTGCATGAATTATCAATTTTCATTACATGTGCTGCATCTGCTATTGAATAAACAATAAGCCGTCTGATTCGTGTATGAAAAATCTCAATTTTATTGGCAAGAAAATTGTTGGAAAAAAATTTGCAGCAGATCAAATCTCCATCATACAAGAGATGAGTCGATATTGTGCAAAGGGGCAGCAATCACTAACACTCATGTACTTAATACATAATTGTCCTAAAACATGAAGATTAGATTTGAGAAAATTCTTGAAAAACTTTCAACAACGTACATTGTAGATGAATAACAATTTGCTTAAATTGCAAAACAAAACATAATTTTCTATCCAACAAACGCGTGTATACTGTCCTCATCGCATCCGAGTCCTTTGGCAAACCTGCAAAAATAACCCCAATGATCACCAATCTCCTAGCATGTGGGTCAGCTTACTCGACCGCTTGGTTTGTAAAAGCTGAAGGTCCACAAGCACAGAACAACCGCTTCTCATCGTTGGATGGAATTACATCCTGCAACAGCTCTTCACGAATTCTCCCTTTTGATCCCGTCCAATTAGCATGAGGTTCTGACAACACGTAAACAACTCGGAAGCTGGAATTAACATCATGAGAAGGTGCAAAAATGCAGACTGCGCACTAACTTGGTTACATTCTGAGCTAACATGTCAAGTTGATCTCTCCAGAAAATATCCCGCTCAGTTTTGTTGAAGAATAACAAGCAAATCTTCCTGTTCGTAGAGAAAATGATTAAAATGAGAAAGTCGTTTCCACACAAGAGCTCACCTGTCTGGATCTGGGTGAGTGAATAACGAGTGTTGGATGAGGCCGGCCATTGGAGTGAATCCAGTCCCTGCGGCACATAAGATTAGGCTGCGGACGTCATCCAAGGATTCCTCTAAGAACTTTCCTTCATGGTTGCTTAACTGCAGTTCATCTCCTAAAAGTTATCAAGATATATTCACAGGTATTATTATCAAAATAACAATAAAAACCTGTCTTCAATTTTCCAAAGAGTGAAGACAGAGCGCCATTGGGATAGACCTTCACCATCAGATACAAGCACCCCTTGGGCGTTTGTTGTTCCAAGGATGGTGGTACCACTGTATAACTCCTCGATACTTGCATCCCAGCTACGTCAGCTTGTGCATGAACATGGTGGCCAAGAGGTACACGCATAATGGTGCCCTCTGGAGGCTCAAATTTGTAGAGGTTTGTATCATGTGTGATGTTGGTGATTTCGTTTAATCTCCATTTGCGATACACCACATCTTTTTATAGAAATAATTAATAGTACATAAGTAAAGGACTTTTTTCAATCTTCCCTCTTTACCTGATTCCACAGTCGAGATCCAAGTCTGATGTTTAGAGAGTGGAGAACCGAGTGACGCCCACTGTTTGCCTGGCTCTGATTTGGTGAGAATGAGTTCGACTTTTCCACTTGGACGTTTGACGTTGACTGAGAGAAAAATGAAATGAAATCGGAGGCAAACCAACAAATAAACTCACCCTCAATGCTGTCAATATTATCACAGAGATCTGAGTAAAAATGAAAGAGATCAGCATTATACATAAAAGTATGAAGTAGGAGAGGTGGTGGCCGAGGGGTTAGCGCGCTTGCCTCGAAAGGGCTTGGTGCTGGCCACTGGAGGTTCGAAGCAAAGCACTTAACTCCTGCTTACCTGCTCGGACCACAAAAGCCTCAGTTGCTTCAGAATTCCGAGGTTAAATAAGACAAAAAAAAAAAAAAAAAAAAAAAGAAAAAAGTTAGAAACCTTGATGGAGGGTATAGAGATGATCCTCAATCAACAGAGTGATACAGAGGTCTTTGTTTTGTCTGTCAATGATGACGTTTTCTTGACGCATATGTCGCCACCTGGTGTAGACCACAATCGTGATGGAAGCGTTGCTCTGCAGCCATTCATATCTAGAATAGAATAAGTCCATGAATTAAAGATGATATGAGGATTCATTCAAAAGGTATCCTGAGAAAAATCAATCAAAATCCCTTCCCACTCCCCCTTCCCATTTTGTATGTTGCAATTGTGAACGTGTGTGTGTGTGCATTTGCCCATTTATATTGTTCAGTTGCATATCATACCTCGGTTGTGGCTTCCCACTTGGAGGCTTCAGTTGACTCAATGAAGAGGTGGGGGAAATCGCTGAGCCTATTCCAACACAGTAAAATATCAGAAATGCAAAATGCAAAGAAGCAAAACAAACCTTTTGACTTCAAAGAAACGACTGACCCAGTTCTGACTGAAGTCTTGCTTTCCTTGACTAAATCAGACAGATGTCAGATCAGAACAGCCAGGAGCACATTTACTTATACCTGATGGTTCAGAGCCAATATATTTACCAACGATACATTTCGCAAGCATGGATTCCAAGTTCACCCATCTGTGGATCTGTGGGCAAGCGGACATTGAAACATGTTCATAAATGACACCAAAAAAAAAAAAAAAAATATTCACCTCATCAAAGAGCTGAGTTCCTTCAATGCCAGCACAGCGCATCAATTCGTCAACACCACCAGGATGAAACTCCATATAATTAGTGATATTGTAAACCCGTCCTTTATAAATAAATTATAAAAATATAAAAATAAAACATCGCAACCTGCCTCTGATGGCTGTCCAGGCATCGGTCAGTTTGTTGTGCTTTGCGAGTTCTTCAGTGGTCACTCTCTGCATTTTGCCACCAACACCAGTTAGGTCTTGACCACTTTGTCCGAGACGAATCCAGTCCATCAACGACCTGAAAACAATGAAGGAATGGCATCTGAGGGTTTTGTCACTTTGGTTTTGCAAGGAAAGATCTGAGGAATTAGTAATTCATCATTGGGAGAATCGCATTAGCAGAGGGCCGTAAATCATTACAGGGCACAGGTAAGGGTGTACATTACATGCATAATCGAAACAAGCTCACTAAGTACATAAGAAGGCCTTCATTAACTCCTGAGCAGATATTCCATGCTGTCCATATGCAACGGACAGAGGGAGATCAATCGATCCAGATTTATTGAGCTCAACTTTGCTAAACTGAGAACAACTTCATGGAAAGAATGGTAAAAGTGAATAACAGACGGGCATCTTGCGTGGTGTCCTTCATTTAGCACAAAACAACAACACAAAATGCTTTCCAATATTAGTCGTTCAGGTGCTTTCTATCTTAGTCATTCAGGATTCATCTCAAGTAAGGTCGGATATGAAAATAATAAAATAGAAACAATATTAAAAGCGCAATATTCACGGATTGCTGAACGCTAATGCGTTTTTCGTGCAATTTTTAAGAGCCCAAGAGGATAAGCAATTGAGTGAAGCAACCCATAAACAAGCAAGAAATCAGTCAAAGACGTGAGCAGGAAATTTTTGGAAGTAATTAGAGAAAGAAAGAAGGAAACAAACCAAATGAGGACAAAAATTGAAACTATAATGAACTCAGAAAGAAATTCATAGCGTTTTACGAATTATAAGCATCAACAATTGTTAATGTCATATGTCACTGATTTCAAAACTAACCATGATGGCAAGCATGTTACACTGTACAACCATAGACCAAAATGGCCATGTATGGTGATTTGCAGGCTAAATAATCACCTGCCATGAAAAACAGCGGATGCGCTAACGGTATGTAAGTTTAAAGCTACATAAAAGAAGATCAAACAGAAGACAGTCTTGACAGATTGAGCTAATTTCTCACATGAAAGTGATTAAACCATCTGAAGGAGACAAAATGCGACTTACCTTCCCGGTTTGAGAGATGTTTTGTTGCGAGGGTTTCCGGTGGCACTGCTGTCCGTGGCACGTGGAGCCATGTTTGAACCCACGCTGACCTGCGTCTTGGGGGCGGACAGGAACGACATGTCGCCGTTGGTCTTTTGGCCCTTGGCGGGACTGGAGGCGGTCTCCGTTGGCGAGGAATTCCCGCACCCCAGGATGAATGTCACTCTGAGAACACCACAAGCAAAATAAAAATGTACAAGATTGTACAAGTAATTGATGAGGATGGCCTTGGGTCACATATCAATAAGTAGAAGGCATCTCTGCGACACAGGTGAACCGTTGCTTGATTACAGAGCACCTGCTTCGATGCAGGGAAATCAGCTGAAGGCTGTAATGGGTCTCCTCCTCCGCTCACAGGCTTTTAGTCAGTGCATGCGGCACTCGATGATCTGGCAACGGCTATTGCACCACCGACGGATTTGCAGTCAAATAGCACAGCACCGGAGCAGAATCGGGCTTTTATGCTATATTATATAGATCTTGAGTTAACAGAGGGGAAAATGTACAAGAAATGAATGAGTAAATATGGAGGAAGAAAATGAAGGGATGGTCGGTTGGCATGGCAATGAAACGGACCATCGCAATCAATAAAACCACTGCTAAGCAACGCTGAGCAACACAATGAAAGATTCATCCACTAAGATAAAACACCCAATGAGATTCTTATGATTTTATGTCAGCACATCCTTTGTGACATGCTGCGATTCGGTGTCGATTGAATGAAAAAGTTTACGATCAAACCCAGAATTGATTTCATCGAAGCACTTGCTTGAACTCCCGAGATTGCAATTATATAGGTGCACACAAATCACGCAAGCAAAATCAGGTCATAACTGACTTGTATCGAAGGACTACATGTGCGGAGTCAAGTGACACAGGATGAGCATACAATTAGGGCGTTCAGGGCGATGGACGTGCAGGGAGCTAGGGCTGATTATGACATAAACAAGAGGAATCAATACTCTGCAGGGAGTCACACTAGATACCCGAGACTGCATGCAACGTTCATTAATTCCCCCTATTGCACATGGATAAGCACTGTACATGGCATTGTACATGGTTATGGACAGATTTCCGTAGGGTCGTTCTAGTGCTTTTCAATATTGAAATTACACCTTTATCAACTACAAAAACCTGATCTGATTCTTACAACCTGATTGGCTTGAGGGATTGCCTTGAGCAGGAATAATGTATAGTGTGATTCATGAGCCTATTCACGGTATATATAGGAAATTTCAATGTTGCAATATATTTTCCAGAAATGCTCTCTTCTCTTACCCCGAACTATGTATCCCAAAATAATTATCATTTATAGTTACAGTAGCCTCTTATCTAGACTAGCATGTATTTTATTTTAGCTTTCTAGTAATCTATAGACTCTGTATTCGATAAGTATTACTCGGCTATTGCACAAAATTGACCAATAATAAGTATTGTATTGTCTTCGTTATAAGCATCCTCCTAATTAAACGCGCATTCGACCTTTCTCAAACCAGAAATTGATTGATTTATGTACACGCCCACCAGCGCCAATGTATTTAATACTATTTATAGCAGCAAGCTCTGTGCTGACATCTCACTATATCTGTTACAGGCAGTGTCAGCAATCTCAGTTTTGAACAAGTTGTTTTGACTGGATTCAGGAAAAATTATAAAAGACATGTTATATACAGACAGCTCGCTGCTTGTCGATTTCACGAGTCAAACTCCTTATCAGCGCAAGAATTTTTTTCCCCAACTGCATGAGTGAAGATTATGAGCCCATAAGACACAATGCACTACATTGTATACTACCAGCAACAATGCTTTGGAAATGTACAAACTAAGACTTAGACTTTAAGAGGCTGCTTCAAACAATCTCTATAGATGAACATTAAATCAATTAGCAGCAGTGTAAGAGAACGTAATCCATGCGCAGCCTTAAATCAGAGCATGCACAGCCATGCATAACCATAATTATTATGTAGGTCGCTTCTTATGAGCTACCATATTAATGGCTGGTATCACTCAATCTAATGCTGTAAACAGAATAAATGTACTAAGCATAGAGTAGGCCTATCTTTAATTGAACTGACGGCAGGTTCTTCTGGCTATGCAGCCTGTTGTTTTAAGCATTATTTAAATATGGGCCACGCACCGACGCGCTTCGTAAGTGATTTTTGTGGAATGTGCGTCTACATACAGTGAAGCTGACATGCTCTCAGCCTCTGCCGTAGCGCACTGCGCGTACAACCAAGACAATGCGGTCTTTTATACCGGTAATCAGAGAGAAAGAGAGAGAGACTCAGAGAGAGAGCATTACAGGTTGTTGAGTAAACAGAGCAATTGGATCCACTCAAGAATTCTAACAGTAATCTATAGATGGGAGTTCCCTGATTGGCTTCAATGATTGCCGCACATAGTGCAACGATTGAGGAAATGAGGGAGAGCCCCAACACACCAGCTCCATTTAAAGCCATCAATCTGAGAGA